>ONZH01019298.1:600000-1153302 GCA_900303285.1 Rhinella marina | reverse complement strand
AACAATTGTGAGGTGTGCGATACACTAGCCGCAGTCTAGAGAATACGTTTTTTATTCTCAGTTATATAAACTACAGTCCAGTGAACAACTGTGAGGTGTGCAGTACACTAGCCGCAGTCTAGAGAATACGTTTTTTTCACTCAGTTATATAAACTACAGTCCAGTGAACAATTGTGAGGTGTGCGATTACTAGCCAGTCTAGAGAATACGTTTTTTTCTCTCATATAACTACAGTGCAGTGCAAAATTGATTTGCTGTAGCGAGTCTAAAGACTACGCTAGTCTAGCATATCCTCAGATATTAATTCCGAATATACAAAATGTTGAACCCAGGGCTAAGGGTCGAGGACGAGGGCGTGGGCATTCAATTACTGCAGGGGGCAGAGGCCGTGGTCCTGGGCAGGGTGAGACAGTACCTGCTGATGAGGGAGCAGTGGAACGCCGCAGAGCTACACTCCCTAGCTTCATGTCTCAACTTACAGGGACACGTGGTAGAGGACTGTTGAAACCACAACAGTGCGAACAGCTGATGTCGTGGATTGCGGACAATGCTTCAAGTAATTTGTCCACCAGTCAGTCTTCCACGCAGTCCACCCACGTTACCCAAGGGAGCACTCCTCTGGCTCCTCCACCTCAACCTCCTTCCCCCCAGTCTGCCCCCCCCCCAGGAAAATTTGGAATTGCGATCCGGCATACTCTCAGGAACTGTTTTCTGGACCCTTCCCAGAGTCACAAACCACTTCTCAAGTTGCAACCTGAGCAGTTGCTCTGTCCCGATGCCCAAGTTTTCCAACTGTCGCAGTCTGTGGGTGATGATGATGTGTGGACTTAGTGGAAGAAGTTGTGTAAAGAGGTGTCGGACGATGATGATGAGACACGGTTGTCAGACAGTGGTGAAGTTGTTGTCAGGGCAGGAAGTCCGAGGGGGGAGCAGACTGAGGAATCGGAGGAAGAGCTGGGGATGACGAGGTGACTGACCCAAGCTGGGTTGATAAGCCGAGTGAAGACAGTGCTTCTGAGGCGGAGGCGAGTGCAGCTGCACCAGAACAGGTTGGAAGAGGCAGTGGTGTGGCCAGAGGGAGAAGCAGGGCCAGAGCTGGTGCATCAGATCAGCAACTGTTTCACGTAGTGAAGCTCCCGTGGCGAGGCCTAGATGTTCGCAAGTCTGGAGGTTCTTTAAAGAAAGTGAGGATGACCGACGGACTGTGGTGTGCAACCTGTGCCACACCAGGATCAGCAGGGGTGCCACCACTACTAGCCTAACCACCACCAGCATGCGCAGGCATATGAGTGCTAAACACCCCACTCAATGGAACCAAGGCCGTTCACCACCTCCTGCGGGTCACACCACTGCTCCTTCCCCTGTGTCACATCGCTGCCTCTGCTAGTCAACCCCCTGCCCAGGACCCCGGCACGAGCGCCTCCCGCCGGAAAACCACACCTTCGCCTCCACGATCCTCCACAGTGTCCACCAATGTGTCCCAGCGCAGCGTTCAGCTGTCTTTACAGCAGACGCTGGAGCGCAAGAGGAAATACAGTTCCACCCACCCACATGCCCAAGCCTCAACGTCCACATCTCCAAATTGCTTGAGCCTGGAGATGCTGCCCTATAGGCTGGTAGAGACCGAGGCCTTTCGCAATCTCATGGCGGTGGCTGCCCCTCGGTATTTCGGTCCCCAGCGCCACTATTTTTCCCGAATGTGCCGTCCCAGCCCTACACCAGCACGTGTCAGAGAACATCATCTGTGCCCTGACAAACGCGGTTAGTGATAAGGTCCACCTAACCACGGACACGTGGACAAGTGCTGACGGGCAGGGACACTATATCTCACTGACGGCACATTGGGTTAACTTGGTGGAGGCTGGGACCGAGTCTGACCCTGGGGCCGCTCATGTACTGCCCACACCGAGGATTGCGGGGCCTACCTCGGTCACGGTTTCTCAGATGTACTATGCCTCTTCCTCCAACCCCTCCTCCTCCGAATTACCATCCGTGGGCACGGCGCCTTCAGTCGGTAGCTCTAGGCGCACAGCAGTGCAGTGGGTAAGCGCCAGCAGGCGGTGCTTAAACTGCTGAGCTTAGGTGACAAAAGGCACACTGCCCAAGAGCTGTTACAGGGCATCCCAGCGCAGACCGATCTGTGGCTGGCACCCCTGAACCTCAAGCCAGGCATGGTTGTTTGTGACAACGGGCGTAGGCTGGTGGCGGCTCTGCAACTCGGCAGACTGACACATGTGCCATGCCTGGCCCACATGTTCAATCTCATAGTTCAGCGGTTCCTCAAGACATACCCCAATTTGTCAGATTTGCTCACCAAGGTGCGCCGCATCTGTGCGCATTTCCGCAAGTCAACCACAGATGCTGCCACTCTCAGGGCAGCGCAGCGGCGCCTACAACTGCCAGCTCACCGACTGTTGTGCGACTTGCCCATGAGATGGAATTCGACATTAAACATGTTATCAGAGTTTACCAGCAGCGCAGAGCGATTGTAGACTGCCAGATATCAACTTCCACCAGAACTGGTAGTCAGGTCAGTCAGCTTACTCAAGTCTACAATGAGGAGTGGACGTGGATGTCTGATATCTGTCAGGTGTTGAGGAACTTTGAGGAGTCAACACAGATGGTCAGCGGCGATGCCGCCATTATCAGCCTCACCATCCCGCTGCTTTGCCTGTTGAAAAACTCACTGCTCAGCATGAAGTCAGAAGCTTTGTGCTTGTCACAGGAGATGGGGGAAGAAGATACGTCGCTTGATAGCCAGAGCACCCTCCGGTCTGTTTCTCAGCGCGGAGGAGGAGGGGGATGAGGATGAGGAGGAAGAGGAGGAGAATGTTGGCGAGACAGAAGAGGGTACCAATGCTCAGTCCTTCTTAACTCTTGAGCGTGTATGGGCTGAAGAGGAGGAGGAGGAGGAGGAACTGGAGAGTCAGGCCAGTGAGGAGAGGGAATTCTTGCGTGTTGGGACTCTGGCGCACATGGCAGACTTCATGTTAGGCTGCCTATCCCGTGACCCTCGCGTTAGAAGCATTTTTTCAAACACCAATTACAGGGTGTTCACTCTCCTGGACCCACAGTACAAGCAGAACAACTACTGGGTTTCAAAGCTGGACACGTGGCCTGAACTGGCGCTGTACGCCTCGGAGGTGCTGGCCTGCCCTGCCGCTAGCGTGTTGTCAGAGTGGGTATTCAGTGCAGCTGGTGTCGTCATCACCGATAAGCGTACACGCCTGTCAACTGACAGCGCTGACAGGCTGACACTTATTAAAATGAACAAAGCCTGGATTTCACAGGAATTCAAATCTCCTCCGGGGGAAAGCAGCTAAAGAATAAGATTCCTTATGCATCCGATTCCTCTCCTCTACTCCTCCTCCTTCTTCTCTTCATTGCCAAACGCTGTCCCAAAAGGGAATTTTTTAGAGGGCCAACTGTCACTCTTTTAAGACAATATTTCCGGAGGGCCACCTACAGGCCCTCTCTCCAAACAATTCTTCTGGAGCGTCAACTACAGACACTCTAAAACCATTTTTCAGGAGCGTCAACTACAGACACTCTAAAACAATTTTTCAGCAACGTCAACCACAGACACAAAAAAAAATTTTTTTCGGAGGGTCGACTTCAGACACTCCCAAAAAAATTTTTTGGGAGGCTCACCTACAGCCATTTGACTGCAATCTCAGTCGGACAAAGGCATTGGTGGTGTCACCGCCATGCTGTGTCAGGCTAAATTTTTGGGTGGTTCACCTGCTACCTCAGTCTAACTCGATCACTCTGTTGTCACCGCCGCCATACAGGGCATCGATAAATTTTTATGTGCTTCGCCTGCTCCTGCACTGTAACTCGGTCACTCTGTACTCACAGCCATACAGGGCCTCGATAAATTTTTATGTGCTTCGCCTGCTCCTGCACTGTAACTCAGTCCCTCTGTAGTCACAGCCATACAGGGCCTCAATAAATTTTGATGTGCTTCACCTGTCCTGCACTGTAACTCGGTCACTCTGTAGTCACAGCCATACAGGGTCACGCTAAATTTTTATGGTCTGGGTGAGCACAATTGCCTTGAGGGTCACAACCAGGCTGTTGCCCGAGAATTTGGGGTAATGGTGGGATTAGGCAGCCTCAGAGGCATCCATGCATGCTGCCCCTGCTGTTTCCTGTCCATTTCCGTGGTGTTTCCATCATTTTCTGTGGTTTCCAGGTTTTCACACAGCCTTCCCTAGGCAGAGCCTTGGTCCCCTGCAAAAAATGCTCGAGTCTCCCATTGACTTCAATGGGGTTCGTTATTCGAAACGAGCACCCGAGCATCGGGAAAAATTTGACTCGAATAACGAGCACCCGAGCATTTTAGTGCTCGCTCATCTCTAGATATTTGTAAACAGTAAGCTTAAAGGAATTGTCCAGATTTTAAAAAAAAATCCATAGTCACTTGCTCCCTACCATTCTGTTTTGGCTCCCTGCCTCTTTTCACTGGTCTTTCGCTTCCTGTCTGTCAACTTCTCCACGGATGAGCTCATGTACACTGCTGCAGCCAATGTCTCAATGCCAATGTCTCAATGCCAATGACTAGTCTTAGGGCTGATGTCTCCCCAAGTGGCACATGACCCATGAGTGATGTGCTTGGGGACAGAATGGATTTTTCCACAGGTATTCCAGGCTGGGATGCAAATTTTAAAAAAAAGTTGGATCCCCTCTTTAAGCAACGAATGCATCAAAGGCATCAAAAGTCGGACCACGCATGGAATATTGTGTACTGTTTTGGGCACCTGTGTATAAGAAAGGCAGAATTGAAATGGAGCAGGTGCAGAGGAGGGTGACCAAGGTAATTAATGGAATGGGTGAATTGCAGCACTAAGCCAAACTTGAGGTTCTTCAGTGTGAAAATGTAGTCATAGACACAGAGATCTTTCTAAAGATCTTTTTATAACTAGGCCATTAACCGTAACAAGAGAGCATTCTCCATCCACCTAGGTTTCACCATCATCATAGATGGAAATTTTTTACTGTAAGAGCAGTGACACTATGGAACTTCCTGCCACAAGATATTGCAACAGCTGATTTATTGGACCTGACTTCCTCCTTATAGGGAATTCTGTCTTCCCCGAAACAATACAGTAGGATTATAGATTAGATTAAATGAACCTGTCATTTTTCAACCTTGTTGACTTCAAGATGGTTAATTGTACCCGAAAAAATACCTCTGCTTTTGATGGGGTCACTGATGGAATCTCTCTATGCTTCTCTTGAAATGCCTACTGTATTCCATACACCCCCCACCCCCCATGCCCACAAATAAACTCACACACACAAAAAACCCTACACTAGATACTGTATAGCAGCATCTTCTATTCCTCCAAAAGATGGATATCCAATAAGTGGACCTACACCTATGAGGCATTTATGGCACATGCTGTCAATATGCCGAACATATCTGTGATGCGAATACCCCATGAGCATGGGCCGACTGGGAACTTAAAGTGGCCCTGGAAAAAAAACCTTAAAGTGGCCCTATGTTGTAGGCAGGTCCAAATATACAAAAGGTGGGGCAAAACAAGTAGGCAGGGCCAACACAAGCAGGCAGAGAAGTAGGCGGGGCCTGCAATACTGTATTGCAGCACAAAATACAACCCCAGCAGAACTAAATACCACAGTTCAACACAAACTGCCACCTCAGCAAAATCAAATAGCACAGTGCAGCAAAAAATACTATTGCGCTCACCACAGTATTTACCTGTATCACTGTCCTGAGGACTGTAATACAGTTGAGCTCAGGAGGGCACCTGCGGTCCTTGGCCAGATGCATAAGTGTCTGATGGTCCTAGCATTAATGAATGCTTAGTGCATAAGATCAGTATGTTAATGGCTGGTAGCCATGAAGAGGGCTTGGTTGGCTTCCTGGGCATTGGCCCACCAGGAAATTTCCCTCTAGGGTCTCTGCCCAATCCGCCCCTGCGGATGAGAGTGCTTAGGCTTACTCCATCTCCAGAACTTTGGCAAATAAGAATTCTTTATTATATTCTAATGATTAGTATTCCTTTATTACATATATTTGAATGAACAAAATCGGGATATTGAAGCTCTGCCCAGTGAACACCCCCGAACAACCTGGACCACCCCTGCATAAACTCCATAAACAACCCTGTTGAGGCTCTGTTCTCAGAACTGTTGACAAGGATATCTTTAGGGGACAGAAAGATTAATTAAGCCTCATGCACACGGTCCCCAATGCACGAGCAACATCCGTGCAGATTCCACAGACGGATCCAGATCGATTCAACTTGAATGGGTCCATGGTCCATCCGCACAGCAAAAAAGTAGTGCATGCATGGCGGCACGGAGAGAAACCCCACTCCGTAGTGCTTCCCTGGGTTTCTGTGCCTACGTTCCGCACCGGACCTTCCGGATTGCGGACCCATTCAAGCTGTTTGCGGGCAGCAATACCGCGCGCCTGCATGAGGCCTTACACAGGGGAACATCTGAAAGATAAGCTCAGAGGCCAGTTTTTATACATATGTGAATTCATCTGATTTATTGAATGCAGGATTTATAAACTGACCACAGACAATGACAACCACTTTATTAAAAAGATATAAGACTAAAATATATCAGAACTCAAGATATTGACTATAAACCTGTTCTTCTTTTATTGGTAAGGAATCCGATGTAAGGATATAATACTGAACATTTCCTGGCATCATTCCTAAAAAAGATTTACTAATAGCTGGCAGCAAAGAATAATTTTGGTTATATTGCATAGCAAATGTATATAGAAAACAACTCTATAGGAGAACGGTCATCGCAATGGTGGGAAGAATGAAACACTGTCAGCTGACGAGCGGTTAATATTGAAAAAAGGCACAAATTTAGTGGACAAGCACATCAGAACATAGAAAATACTGAGTATGTGTGATCATATGGAGTCCACGTATTAACGCTTTAGGCTTTGTTCACATTGCATTTTGCTTTTATGTATATGATATATCTGTACCCAATGTTAAGGCCTGATGTATGCCATACAGCAGCATATGAAATACTCTAAAATACCTTCCAACTTTTTGGATGGTCAAAGAGGGACGCTTAGGCTAAGTTCACACCTCACAGATTTTCTAACTTGTTTGGGGTGCAGATGTCTGCAACAAAATACACAAGTAAACCATTCTGCTTTGTGGATTTAGATGTGGATTTCAGAATTGAAAAATGTGCGCCAAATCGTCACACTACCTGCAAGATAATGAACAGGCTGCACAAAATGGCATCCACAAGAAGGAGCCCACACTAAAAAATTAAATCCTCAGCATGTACACAGTGGGAGCAAAACACCATTGACTTGCACTGCGCTGTAATTTGTTATACAGTACATTTGCAAATCCCCACAAAATCAGCATAGTGTGATTTTAGCCTTATGGTTCATTGTGTGAGAGTCACTTCTTCCTGCAAATCTATGCAATTAAATAGTTTTTATTTACACGAAAAATAATCTGAATATAGAAATTTCTAAATTGCATCATATAATGAAGTAATATACAAGGTGGGCTCTAGTATACAGATAGGAACCAGACACACTTTCTGGATCAATATAATAAATGTAATAATGCAAATCTATTCCTCAGATCAAAGAAAAGGGACATTTAAGAAGCAAAGAGGGACCTGGGTTAAAAGTAGAGACTGTCCTTCTAAAAGAAGGAGGTCGCTATACCAAGTTCCTCATGGTAAAATAGGAAAAAAGGCCAACTAAATAGGAAAGTGCAGCAGACTACGCTTTCCAATACAGTAAAATAATGTACCGGCTTATACCTTCTAAGGCTAGTTTCACACTATCGGTAAATTTTTCTGGCAGAGGAACAACCTACCGGAAGATATTGTAACCAGCATGGCCGGATAAGACCTGACCCCGCCAGGCCCCATTGACCGTAATGGACTCTGTGGGGACCTGGCCTGTTTCCGGCACTAGTGCTTGGACTCGGCCATAGCACTACGTAGTCAGGTCGAATCTTGGCACTAATGCCCGAAATAGTTATGATCCCCGCCAAGTCCGATTATAGTCAAAGATGCCTGGCTGTGCTCTGGCCGCTTCTGGCTATGCCAGATAAGATGTTCTTTTGCCAGACGAATACAGCTACTGTGAAAATAGCCTAAGCAAATGCCGAATGGATAATCATTAGATCCAAAGAACTGGCTTAGTTGCCCATAGCAACCAATCAGATTCCACCTTTCATTCTGGAAACCTCCTTAGGAAAATGAAAGGTGGAATCTGATTGGTTGCTATGGGTAACTAAGCCAGTTCTACTTTACACCAGTTTGATAAATGGCCCCCTCTATGGATATGTTTGTGCCAGGCGTGTTTTCCTGTGCAAACGCTGAACCGACACACACTAAAAGTGGGATGAACACAGCAGCTAACCTCCGGTACCCATGCTGTGGTGAAACTATGACTCCCAGCATGCTCCATTCATTTCTATTGAGTTCTGAAAACAGCCAAGCAAGTGTGCATCTTGGGAGTTGTAGTTTTACCACAGTTGGGTTCCTGGAGGTTAGCCATCACAGGCCTAAGGTGTTCTCAATGAGTCACATATCTCTCAAGGTTCAAAAAAAGGTGGGAACCATACTGGCATATGTGTTAATACTGATACAAAGGGAAAGTAAAGTAGTTGCCCGTAGCAACCAATCAGATTTGAGCTCTCATTTTTCAAAGGCCCCTTTGAAAATGAAAGGAGCAGTCTGATTGGTTGCTGTGGACCATTTTAATTTAATTCATATCCCTAACTGCAGTACATTTCTTGTGCAGGCAGAATGACTCTAAGCTGCGCATATGACTTTTTATGGTTTATTGCATGTTCAGTGTCTCTGAATGCTCAGTTTGGCTTATTGAATGGCCATGCAAAATAAGTCATCGGTATACAGTCCATGATAATAGTCGAATATATATTTATATATATATCTATATATACGCATAGATAATTTAACATTTGCTGCTTAGCAATATAAATTAATGGCTTGTACTATGTTAGCTGATAAAACGTGACTCTATTGTATATAACATGAGGTACAAAAACAAGTCACAGAAAATATTTTTCACAAAAAAAGCTTTATATATCTACAATGGGTGTGATTTATCAAAAGTAGTGCAAAGAAAAAATAGGAATAGTTGCCCAAAGCAACCGATTACATCTCATTTTCCAGAGGTGCTTTGGAAGTGATCTTTAATTGGTTGCTATGGGTAACCATCAGGTTTCAATGCACAGGAGCACTGGATTAGTTGCCTTTGGCAATAAATCAGATTGCTTGATATACCCTCCACCACCAGGAGGTGCACTTAAAGGGGTTTTGCCTTCACAGACAATGGGGCAGATAGCTAGGATATACCCCCATTGTCTGATAGGTGCGGGTCCCACCTCTGGGTCCAGGCACCATCACAGAGAACGGAGCAGGGAAAGTAGTGGAGGGTGCACTGCGCATGCGCAGCCACCCTCTATTAATTTCTATGGGCACTATGGGGCCTTCGAAAATAGCTGAGCTCGGCTATTTTCGTCAGCCCCATAGAAATGAATGGGAGTGGGGGCCACGAATGTGCGGTGCGCTCCCATTCACTTGGAAACCCAGGGTCCTCCAGCCATAACTCTCTCCACTCCGTTCTCGTTGTAGGTGCGGGTCCCACCTCTATCAGACCCCCATTGTCTGTGATGGGAATACCCCTTTAATAATGAGGTACACTCCTCCTCATAAATTGAGTGCATCCTGTGGCAGTCCATGCTCCTGAGATTTCAGTCATTATTTACATTTAAAAAAAAAAAAAATCTGGCGTTAATGATAATAGGCACCACTCATGCCCTGGTCTTACCATACCCCCCTTTTTTAAAAGGTGGCTAGGGCAGCGAAAAATGCCAATTGAAACTAAATTTAGTCACAAAGGAGTTTGAAAAGTTGCAAAAGCACACTGTGACTTTTTTATGCCAGTTTCTGGCGAAAGGGGCATAATTCACTTCTTCCTTGTTCTACTTTTGTTAAATCTCCCACAATGCATTTACTTTGTTTCATGATAAGATTTATTTAGGATTTCAATATTGATGGTCTATCCATCGATATCAGATCCAAGTGAATGGACTATCTGCAATACCAGATACAGCCACTACTAAAAGTATGGTGCTATACCATATATATAATAAGGGGGCCATGACCACCAATCTGATATTGATGGCTTGTGCTAAAAAGAAACCATCAATTTTGTAGTCCTATATAACCCCTTTATTTCACTAAAGTGGGTCTGTCAACAGTGCGGTACCTGCTGTCCTATTTAAAGAGGACCTGTCACCTCTCCTGCCATGCTGTTTTAGTAACTACCTACCTACCTACCTACATCCCCCACGTAATAACTTTTTTGGAGCATTTTTTTCTCATAACGCTATGTATTATTCCTGCTAGTGATTTATGAATAAAGCTAGACCTGGGTGTTTCCAATTAGGGGTGTGTCCCTACACAGGCTGATGCGGTCCAATCAGTGCTATCAGTGTCAGGCAATGCAATGACACACCCCCAACTGGAAACACCCAAAGTCCAGAAGGAATAATAGAAGAATGGCACACCATAGAGTTATATGAAAAGATATAATCTAATTGTTATTTCATTAGCAATGCAAGTAATTACTAAAGCAGACATGTCCGGAGAGGTGACGGGTGCTCTTTATTATATGGTAGCAACAGGTCCTCTCTAGTATTAGCCCAAATGACTAAAAAAAAAACATAAATTAATGGGGGAGATTTATCAAAACTGGTATAAAGGAAAACTGGCTTAGTTGTCCATAGCATTGGTTGATAAGGGCAACTACTGTACTTTTGCACACTATAAGATGCATTTCTTTAGCAAAAAAAATGTTGTTAAAAAGTGTCTGCACCTTATAGTCTGCATTCAGGGTGGTCCAGCAGTGCCAGACATCCCTGACTGCTAACTTGAATCTATCAGAGCGCTCATACAGGACTCAGTGAGAGAAGTGTGCTTCTGCATGTAGTGTGCATGTTGCAGACCTGCGTTTGCTGTGTGCATGCATCAGGACTGTGTTTGTCAAGTTGTGTACGTAGCAGTGGTGTGTGTTTATGTTACTAACATTTGCACCTCTACAAAAGCTTTAAGCAGAAAACATTTTTTTTTTATTTTTTGTTGTCTAAACCTGGGCTGCGTCTTATAATGCACAAAATACAGTAAGTTAGTTTTCCTTTGCAGCATTTTTGATAAATGTCCCCCGTTGTTTTGTTTAGCTAATAGCATTTAACAAGGAATACAGTAGACATGAGGCCGCTGTATTTATTAGGGGAGCAATCCTCACTTCTCACCGTCCACTTTCACCAGTGAGTGATGGACACTGTGTATACATATAGATCATTGGTCACTGGGGAGGGGAAGGGGAGAGGCTGGATGAGCGTTCCCCTCATAATTACAGCACACTTTTATCTATGAGTCTGCCGTCATTAGCTGCAATTAGGGCTAATAGCAGAGTGGACATATCCCTATTCTAGTGACAGATCCACTTTAATTTTTGCATTGTCTTTTTGAATTTGGGATGTCTACGTTGCATCAACCATTACCATTCAGACATCACACAGAGGTAGTTTTTTCCTGTCTTATGTGAAGGTTAATGAGACACCCACACATTTGATTTTTAGGACACTTTTTCATCCATCGTTACCGTACCAGTATCACCTAATTGTTGAAAACATTTTGCAATTTAAAAAAAGTAAGTAAAGCTGGCACTAAAGAAACCCAGGAAGTAGTCTTCTCTTAGGCTGCTTAGACTAAAATTTGGATAACCAAAGTGAGGTGGTCCCAGGGTAGCCTTCTTCTCCATCAGCTTTCTATCCTATTGTCAGCCAATGCTGGGGCTACAAGAAAGCACACAATGTTGATTAATCTGCAATAGTCCATGCTTTGTTCCAAATTTATATATATTGTGTTACAAGATAAGTTGCCATTTTTTAGATATGGTTCTACAATACATTTGTAAGAAAAGTGAGGCCAGAAGTGTCTTGGCATTAACAAAAGAGGAGTGCGGACAGCCAATGTCAAGTGCTAGACATCAGTGCTGTGGGTATGTGCATGCAGTAGACTAGGACATGGCTCCCTGAGTCATTCTGCTTGGGGACAGGGGAGACTGGAAGTTGCAGAAGTGGTGACCATAGGCCAGATGTTGTCACCAGGGGTCTGTGCTAGGCTGAGGAGATTGCCTGTAGAGAGTCAGTCCTTTAGAGGTAAGTAGTTCTGCTGCTTTGCCAAGCAGGGCCCCGAATGTGTATCATGAAAAGGATGGTGAGCTAGCAAGCTGACCATTAGTGGTATAGAGGTTGATAGAGTTAGGCCATGGAGCAGAAGGGTTTAGTAAAGTTCTATGTGGGTCACCGTTGAAGCAGTGATGGCTGAAGTGTATCATCAGAATGAGTGGTTAGCTCTGAGGAGTCTACTGGGGTGGTGTGGAAAGGAAGCCCAATGAGGGAGCCAGAGGTGGGGAGAGTGGTACTATGCTATTGCTGTATCTGGTCAGGGCTGTGGTGTAAGCCAACTCTATGAGGGACAGGATGGGAGCTATAGTGGAGACCTTGTTGTCATGTAGGCTATTGTTGTGGCCTGGTAGACTCTTGAACTAGGATGGACTGAGTGGAGTAAACAGTGGATTGGTGGCATAATTGGAGCCAGAAGAATCATGGTGAAGGAGTATAGAACTGTTAGAGTAAGTAGATGTGGACCTAAAGAGTGGCCTGTTTGTCAGATAGTGAGAGTGCATACTTGGAGCCTGGAGAATCGTGGTGAAGGAGTAGAGTCTTCCTAACTGTTAGAGTGAGTAGATGTTGAGTGGACCTAAGGAGTGACCTGATTCTCCAGTAGTGAGATTGCCTACTGGACGTATCTTAGAGGGGGAATGTATGAGTGGACTGAACCTCTGAGATGCAGGGACTCTGACAAAGAGATGGGTTCCTTGATAGCATGGTTTGTGAATGAGAAAGATTGTTGTGCCACCAATGTCAGATAGATGTAGATGCCACCTCTGGGACTTGTTCCTATCTTCAAAATGCGCTCCCACCCCACTTCCAAAGTGAAGGAGAGTACACAGCGTAAGCGCAGCCACCCTCCATTCAGCGCTATTGGAGTACCAAAAATAGTGCTGGTTCTGCTATTTCTGACAGTCCCATAGTAGTGAAAGGAGAGATGGAAATGCATGTGCGGTGTGCTCTATATTCACCATTATAGAACTCCCGAGAATAGGATCTTCTACAGCAGTGAATGGACAGCATGCCACCCATGCGCAGTGTACTCTCCTTCACTTCAGGGGAGAAGAAGGGGTCCCAGACGTGCAATCCACACCCGATATTTGTGGTGTATCCTAGAGATGTGCCACCAATGTCTGAGATGGTTATAACCCTTTAAATAGCCAGTAACCAAAAAGCTTGTGTGCCCCTGTGTCTGCAGTTGAATTTTATTTAGTTGGCAATTGTCTTGTTTTTACATGAGAATCTCACAAGGGAAGATAGAATTAAGTCTATTCCTGCAGAGTGTGAAATGTAAAATAATGTGAATAAACCTACCTTAAACTGTCTGACGTCTCCTTGAGCAACAAGATGATATTCATTTTCTGGGGTGATACAGTACGCAAGCCTCTAAAATATAGAAGATATTCACGCATTATATTGATTAGACTTCACATTGTATCCTCAGTATATCTAGATTTCACATACAGTGTTTATAAAGTAGGACACCACTTACATTGTACATCATTTATTTTAGCTTTATTTCCTATAGGAGTAAAGTTACAACTGCTTATAGGGGTTATCTGGTTTAGAAAACCCATTTTGATAGATTATATCAGAGGAGTGTGACTTTATAAAGGAGATCATTTGTTCAGGATCCTCAACACTTGACGAAAGTGAAGAGCAGCTTTGAAGATCTTCTGTCGTTCTGGAGGACCTCTCCACTGATGTGAATGGAAACTGTATAGAGCATACAGGTAATTTCCAATAAGTGGGCACTTTTTCTGGCTCTGTTCACAGGCAGACAGACTAAATGTGTAATCTGTGTAGCTGCACAGTGGCCCTGGTAGGTTAGGACCTACTGCCACCTTAAAGATGCTATGCCATCATTAAATGCTATTTCGATTTAATTTAATATGAAAACTAGTTACATTTCTAATTTACTTTCTGTGAGAAAAATGCTCCAGTTTTGAGATATTGTCTTTACTTCATTAGAATGGTGCCCCCTGGTGTTTAATTTGCATAGTAATATGAACATCCACCTACTGAGGTGGTCACATCTGCTCAGTTCCATCCTTCAAATGCCACCAGCCCTATCGACTGTTAGAAGCTATGATAATTACAAGGAGAAAGATGCAGCAGAGAGGACACATTCCGTGAAGAAGGACATGCCACATGAGAAATAGCATGCCCCCTGAGCTGCCAGCCTCAAGAGAATCTAGCAGAGCAATTGGAGCAAGGAATGATGAGATCTCTGGACCCATTTGATTTGATCATAGGGCTGGTTCTAGCTTTGTTAGAGATTGTCATGTACTATATGATGTCTGGTTTACTTTCTTTTATATCAATCATGAGATATCCCTTTTAATAACAGCTTCCAACAGGTTTTTTTGGCTGCATCATAAGGAACAGAGATGAGTGAATCGATTCTATAGAATCAGAATCGGACTCTAATTTTTTGAAAAATTCTTATTCTGTAGAATCAGAATTTTAGGTGATTCTATTTGGCAGAATTTGGGGAGAGAGAGACCAGAATATCATCCACGGAGCAATCAGACAGTTGAATTTATTAAATGTGACCAAAATCACATTTACAGAAATTCACTAATCTCTATTATGGAACTGATCTCACAGTTACTTGTAGATTGTTAGAGAGACACGAGGGAGCAATCTATGAGCAGCTGCTGGAGACCAGGTAGGTTAGGACTAGAGATGAGCGCCTCTATTCGCTGCTTCATAGATTCTATACGAATCTTGGAAATTTTTTACACCGAAGCGAATCGAAATATTTTCAGATTCGCTTTGGAAGATTCTTCTAAAATCATTGTACGCTAACGCTATGTGCGCATCATATAATTTGTACGCTAATGCTACAGATCTGATAATTTGTACGCTAATGCGTACATATTCAGTTAAATAGCGTACTTTTACTGTATATTCGTTCTTTGTGCGAGCCTAGACAATAATACACTAAAGCTTCGTACTCACTGTGTTATAAGTATTCGCGGGAATGTTCGCAGAACACAACAGAATAACTAATGATTTGTATGCAGCTTCGACCGAATAGCTTCGTATTAAGTACGAATCTTTTTAAAAATTCGACAAACATTCGGCAAAGCGAATTTTGGATGATTCACTCATCTCTAGTTAGGACCTCCTTTCAGTTCAGGGTCCCCATGGTAGAACCATACATGTTTTTTGTATGGGGACCCTCTGTTGTGCCAGCCCCTGGCTCTGCTCATGGTCAGCATAGAGACAACCATGTTTGTGATCCATCGTTCTTTGGACATGTTCTCAAAAACATGAAAATATCTTGGTTGAGGGAAGTTGGAAACTTCTTCCTTTTTTCTCTATGGGACTGCATCCTGGTTTTTGGTAAAAAAAATATGGAGACACACTAGCCACAAAGCCAGCCAAGTAAATAAGAACAACACGTGCTTATATATGTAACCCTGGAGCAATAGGTGACCCTCTGATAAACACAGGGGGGTCAGATGTGACTCCTCTATTCCCCTCTAAAGTAACAATGATTCATGGCATTCTGTAATCTAAGTGTATGCTCTCTGTGCATGGAACATAACCAAGTATCTCCTGCAGATATTATTTTAAAGGATTACCTTTTTGAAAGACCCCTTCACTGTCATAAATTTGTAGATAAAATAGAGAGGCACTAAGATCATAGAGGACATAGCAACGATCCATCCAGTTCGATTTGCCCATGGAGGAAAGTAGTAAGTGTCATAGTGTAGAGGTTCGTGGTTCACTATGCTGGCGATCACGACAAACTTCCAGGAGAGATAAACCAAGACATTGGTTATTTGTACCATGACTTACTAAGAAAATAATACGAACAACAAATTGGTTAAAGGGGTTCTGTAAGATATTTTTACTGATAACCTATCCTCTGATCAGTAGGGGTCCCCTGATCAGCTGCGATGCCAAGCATAGCCACTATCGAATGGACAGCGCTGTGCTTGGTAAGCATGGAGAAGGTCACAGCTCTACTACGAGCGACGGTGCTTTCTCAAACAGCTTATTGACTGGGTTTCTGGGTGTTGGACCCACATCAATCAGATACTAATAACCTATCCAGAGGAGAGGTCATCAGTACAAATATCTCTGAAAACCCCTTTTAAGGCTTTTTTCACATCAGTGCAAATGATGTGCACAATTATAGTAGCAGAACAACAATAATAATGGACATGATAATTATAATGAACAATAATGATCTGGCACATGATCTGGACTCAAACTAACAGCGCAAGACCAGTTCCATTGACTATAATGGATCCAACACATTTCTTTTAGGGAGCCTCAGATGTTACCAGACAAAACAGTCCAGCATACAGGACTATTTGTCTGATATTTTTACATGAATCTGTGACAGAGTCTCCGGGTCAGATTTGGACTCATACTAAGAGTAAATGTACTGAATTTACCGATTCCTCAGGTTATGATATTTACCGTTATATATTTTATTGAATTTTCATTGAAATGGCATGTTTCGGCCCTGCTCTTTCCCCAGTAGTCTCAGCAGTGCCTCTCCACTATGGCACTCATATAGGAGAAAATACTACAAGTGGCAACTGGGGTGATTGTCAGTTGCAATATTTCCTATGCTGCCTGCTAGGTGGGTCATGCCAGTGCTGCTTCGTTGTCATGTTTTCATGACCAGCATAGGCTTGAGCTGTAGGGTGGCAGTGAACAGTAAGTTGTCTCTGAAATGTCATCATAAAGGGAATGTACTATGATATTAATTACCAGCATCATATTACAGAGCAGGAGGAGCTGAGCAGATTGATATATAGTTTTGAAGGAAACTTGTAACTTATTGATTGAAATCCCTGCACTTAGGCGTTAGGGGCATGGCTAAAGGCTCATGGGCGCCAATGCAACAGTTAGGCTTTGGCCCCCTAGGCAATTTCTGCTCACATATTCTAGCTGCAGAGTATACCTTCTGTACCTTTTTTGCAGCATCACTAAGCGCTAACAACCAGGTTCATTGCTAGGGTCTTAAAAGATATGGAGTAATATATATATATACAGTATTCTATTGATAGAAGAATATATTTTATTGATAGAAGAATATATTCTATTAATTAGATAGATAGATAGATAGATAGATAGATAGATAGATAGATAGATAGATAATAAATAGACACATAAAAAAGCTCTAGAGAATAAAACCAGACAGTAACTCTTATGTACTAAAAGGGTTAAAATAACCAATTTTATGTATACAATGTGCATCCTCTTTAACCTATTACTATTTGTCAAAGATCTCTGGGTTAAAATACTGGGCACATGGCATCAAATATATAGCTTTAGGCTACTCAGCCTTGCCCTGCTACGGAGCAAGATATCTGCATTATTTGAAAAAAAATGTCATAGGTTATCCTGCAAGAAGTAATAAGAAATCCTTAAATATCACAAACGCTAAATCTCTTCCGGCAGGTGACCATTTGCTGCAGAGTAACGGGGCAGTCGCTGGCTGAGGTTATGGACAGAATGCTAATATGATTTTTATCCTGTTCTTTAAACCTGCAGAAGATCTGAATCGCTTTTAGCCAAATAATTATTATGTAGAATGTGTTATTTTTCCAATGCAACACATGCAGAATTTTTTTTTCTACTGATTTGCATAAAACATACCCTTAAATAGCATTTGAACACAAAATTTAAAAAATATGTATTTGTAAATTAGAAGTTAGAGAAATAATGGGAGTTTTTTTATGATTGCAATGCTAAAAGTGCCAACTAAGTAGCATAGTGTCATTTACTGGACTGAAGTTATTTTGCATAAGCGGCATCCATAATGAAATACATAATCCGAAGTGCACAAAAATTCAGACGTGAACAGGGACCACTTTCAGCATCTTTTGTGACTTGTCAGTAATTAAAAAAAACAATCCACTTACTCGGCGGGCTACTTTTTCGTAGGCCACCCTGTAGAATAGTACCAGTATCACGGAGATGAGGAAAATAATAAGGCAATAGATTTCAAATTAATCAAATTCATTACAAATTGTGCTCCACAAGTGTAAACATGACATTTGTGAAAATGTAATTTTCCATGAAGTTTTTTACGGCTGATGGCAATGAATAAATCTGCCATTGCTGACTGTGGGGACTGTCTATTTATGTATCACACGCTCAATGATGTCACTATCACTGTCTGCCTGCCATCATGTTCCATACTGCTGGTGCTGCCACTACTACTACCCCTACATAATGTTTGGACTGTTAAACAGGCTGTTTGTCACCACCCATTACCATCCATTTACCCATAGCCATATATGTTGCTGTCACTTCGACATTATTAATTCGGTTTTGGCATTAAAGGGAATGTGTCATCAGAAAACCTATTGTTTAAACCATGTTTTTACATTAAGCATTTTTTTTAGAATTGTTGGTGATTGTTTAATATTTCATGTCACTGTCGTTTTCACATTGGCCACTAGGCCAAAAATAAGTTAAGACTTCCTGTCTTTTGAGAGCAGCTACATGAACCTTAGACACAATGGACTGGATGGAACCCTAATGACTTATGAGGGACCTAAAGACTATGGGAGAGTTTTCAAGACATGCTATGTGACCTGTGCAGAGGTCAGAAGGGAGCAGAAAAGCAGTGATATCTACAAGTGTGAATGGTAGATCCCGTGTTATCTATATAGAGGTGTTACTTGTCATTGTAATTCTGATAATGATAATAGCTACTGAAAAGTTACCTGCACATAACATTTAATCATGACCGATTATTAGACCTAGTGGCCAGTGTGAAAACTGCAGGATTATACACATTTCTTAAAATATAGATAACTCACCAAACTC
This sequence comes from Rhinella marina, assembly GCA_900303285.1. Taxonomy (NCBI): domain Eukaryota; kingdom Metazoa; phylum Chordata; class Amphibia; order Anura; family Bufonidae; genus Rhinella; species Rhinella marina. The sequence continues at coordinate 1,134,250 of ONZH01019298.1, read as the reverse complement.
ACCAAAAATTCTTAAAAAATAGGTTTAATAGAAAAATGTGATTTAATCAGTAGGTCATTTTCTGATGACACAGCTTTCAATAGCTCGAAAGGGGTTGGATACAGTCTGAAGAGACCCCAGAGTGTTATACATAACTTTTCAAACAATAGGGGCACTTTTAATTTGGAAGGATCTGATTCGGCCACCAGATTCAATAGAATCAGACTCAAAATCGAATTTCAAGAAATCTGCTCATCTCTACTAAGTGATCTCTACACAACACAAGAAGTCAGTATATAACGTGGCTTTACAATTTGTTTTTGTACTAACCAGAAGAAAAGCAGGACTGACAAATTTCCAGCATAGCCTCCAGTAAAGATCAGGCTTAAAGCCAAGCATCCTGTAAATGTCATCACTAAACCGGTCCACACCTAAACGAAAAGCACATACATGTCATGATAATATGGTGGATTGTGGAAGAAGAAGAATATGGTACGATAAAAAAAAAGAAAATGATTCATTTGGTTATGACTTTGTTCACATTTGTAGGCTCTTTTGGGCCTGGTAGGGTTGCTGCTACAGATTAAAAAGATACCTCTCTAATGAAAAATCGGTAGCCGCATTTCAAAGAAATAAGACTTTTATGCTTAAAGGGAGTCTGTCACCTCATTTTCAGCTATATAACCAACAGCACTGCCCCACAGAAGATTGCAGACACATCCCAGACATACCTGTGTGCACTGTGTGTGTATTACATGTCACATCCCAGACATACCTGTGTGCACTGTGTGTGTGTATTACATGTCACATCCCACACATACCTGTGTGCACTGTGTGTGTGTATTACATGTCACATCCCAGACGTAACTGTGTGCACTGTGTGTCTGTATTACATGTCACAACCCAGACATACCTGTGTGCACTGTGTGTGTATTACATGTCACATCACAGACATACCTGTGTGCACTGTGTGTCTGTATTATATGTCACATCCCAGACATACCTGTGTGCACTGTGTGTGTGTATTACATGTCAAATCACAGACATACCTGTGTGCACTGTGTGTCTGTATTACATGTCACATCCCAGACATACCTGTGTGTACTGTGTGTGTGTATTATATGTCATATCCAAGACATACCTGTGTGCACTGTGTGTGTATTACATGTCACATCCCAGACATACCTGTATGCACTGTGTGTGTGTGTGTGTGTGTGTATTACATGCCACATCCCAAACATACCTGTGTGCACTGTGTGTCTGTATTACATGTCACATCCCAGAGATACCTGTGTGCACTGTGTGTCTGTATTACATGTCACATCCCAGACATACCTGTGTGCACTGTGTGTCTGTATTACATGTCACATCCCAGACATATCTGTGTGCACTGTGTGTGTGTATTCTATGTCACATCCCAGACATACCTGTGTGCACTGTGTGTGTGTGTATTACATGTCACATCCCGGACATACCTGTGTGCACTGTGTGTGTATTACATGTCACATCCCAGACATACCTGTGTGCACTGTGTGTCTGTATTACATGTCACATCCCAGACATACCTGTGTGCACTGTGTGTCTGTATTACATGTCACATCCCAGACATACCTGTGTGCACTGTGTGTGTGTATTACATGACACATCCCAGACATACCTGTGTGCACTGTGTGTCTGTATTACATGTCACATCCCAGACATACCTGTGTGCACTGTGTATGTGTATTACATGTCACATCCCAGACATACCTGTGTGCACTGTGTGTCTGTATTACATGTCACATCCCAGACATACCTGTGTGCACTGTGTGTCTGTATTACATGACCAGAAAAAGCACTTTTATTCTGTAGGAAAACAGCTCCCAAGTGCCCGGCTGAAAGTGAAACTAAGAACAGCTTTCTCTCCCGACTGGATTTCTAACAGCTATATCTTCTGATATACTCAATATAATGCTGTATTTTTTGTATCATTTTAAAGCTTGGAATGTCAGCTTTCGAAGGTCAGAACCATTTTTCTATCTGCTATCAAGCCCAAGATACGAGCAGCTAAAGCAGCCCTCCCCTCTTCAGTCTGGTTTGCTTTGGGCACTTGCAGCAGCAGAGCCGGGCACTTGGGAGCTGTTTTCCTGCAGAATAAAGGTACTTTTTCTGAATATGGAATACAGACACACAGTGCACACAGGTATGTCTGGGATGTGACATGTAATACAGACACACAGTGCACACAGGTATGTCTGAGATGTGACATGTAATACAGACACACAGTGCACACAAGTATGTCTGGGATGTGACATGTAATACAGACACACAGTGCACACAGGTATGTCTGGGATGTGTCTGCAATCTTCTGTGGGGCAGTGCTCTTAGTTATATAGGTGAAAATGAGGTGACAGACTCCCTTTAATACAAATGAGGGCTTCAGTGCACCGAGGGGCAGAAGAATAAAAATAACTTTTCCCAGGAAGACCACCACCGATTTTCACAAACCAGGCATTATTTTAATCAGCAGGATCAACTCTACCAGGCGTTATACCTTAATTGGGTTGATCCTGCTGACACCAAGAATTATTGATTATAGTGTACAGGCATTCACTCCGTGCACGTGTCTATGGATGGCGTCCAAGACAATATTACGAAGAAAAGACCGGCACTCGCTTTTTTTCTTTATAGAAGATGCTGCTGTATTGCCACCATGGCAATAAAGCAGCATCTTCTATAAAGAAAAAAAGCGAGTGCCGGTCTTTTCTTCGTAACCAAGAATTATTGAGTCCACAGCATTATTCACATAAGCAACCAATGGGAACGCAACCAAACGGAACGGAATACATTCTGGTTTCGTTCAGTTTAGTTTTGTCCCCATTCATTGTCAAGGCACTGCTGCCTTCTTAAACAGGTCCAACAGGTGTTGGACCCCCACTGATCAGATACTGATGGCCTATCCAGAGGATAGGTCATCAGTAAAAAAAAACTCTGAAAACCTCTTTAATTAACCTTTTTTTTCTATGCAGACCTATTATAAGATTACTTTACTCACATACACATTGAAATCACCCACAACTGTAGTGAAAAAAAACTATCAGCTGAATGATTGTCAATCTAACAGTTGTTATTCTGGATTTCAGGAAACATAGGCGGGGGCAAATTTTGAACTCCCACCTAGAGTTCTAGGAGAGTTTGGTCTCTGGAGGCCCCATCCATCAGCGGCCTCCATTTATTTACATTAGGGTGGATTGCATATGAGCTAGTTCCCCTGTCTCCAGTGTATGTGAACGGAGGCCGCTGATGGATGGGACCCTCCATCAGCAGCCATTTTGAGAGTACAGGAAGCCGGTGAGTGGACCTACAAGTAGACATAAATTAGGTGTATTAAACCATCTGAGATTGGCGCCAATGGTTTAATAACACCCATTACTAGCTGCATGTTTGTGCTGTTCCCAGCACATGTACAATCCCTTTAAGGGTTTGCCCAGTATTAGAAAAACATGGTTGCTTCCTTCCAAAAACAGCAACACTTCTGCCCACAGGTTGTGTGTGGTACTGCGACTCAGCTGCAGTCACTTCAATGGCCTTGTACTAAACTACCAGACGCAACCTATGGACAGCTACGCAATAGGAAAACTCATATAAAGGTCTTGCATTCACAAAGCTTTTTTTTTTTCAGAGCAGAAGAAAAGTATAAAGGAATATACTATACCATAAATCCATGCCACTCCAACGGCCTCTATTAAAACAGCAAACAAAATGGAGGTCCCTGCAGCAAATGTATCCAGAAGAGTGAATATATAGATCCCACCCTGTAAATATATGTTAAATATACATACTGTATAACATGTATTATTAAGAAGGGTGTTATATAACAGGTTACTAAAAAAGTTTGTGATGACTATATATACAGTACATATATATATATATACACATTCATACACACTCTTCAACATTGAAATTACAGCATGAAAAGGACAAGCCATAAACCAATGCAAATTAGGGAAGTAGCAGGTGTCGCTAAGATCTGCAGATGATCAAAATTTCAAGCACCTAGCTCCGATCTGTGGCATGTGGGAGAGGCATAAAACCAAGACTGAAAGCAAAGTTTTTTAGCCCCATGAAACCTCAAAAATGAGATCAAGTTATGTGGGGTGACTTTGCAATGTCTCCTGTTTGTTGATGTGCCAGTTATTTTCACTTGTCACAAACTGAGAGGAAAAGAATCCATGAACGTAAAGACCTTGGTTTATCACTCCAGCAGATCACTACACGCCTAGGCAAAGATGCCTGGCCTAAATGTGCTACCATGGCCTGCAACATTCCCAGACCTGTCTACCATCGAGCAGACCATCTGAGACATTAGTGGTCGGCAATTGTAAAGGCAGTTCTTAGCAGCAGATCTTGATCATTTGTGTGCTCAAATGCGTTCAGCATGGCAGAACATTCCTCACAAAACCATTAATGACCTCATTGATAGCATGCCAAGTGTATTTCTGTGCATAGCACTCATACTCAATACTGACTAAATCAAGATGTTTTAATTGTACCCCAACTGGTTAAATCAGTCAAGGTGGCCAACCAGAATTTTTCTTTTTTTCTGGAAAACATATTCCAAAATTGCAGACAGCCGACATTTTTTACAGACAAATTAGAAAGTTTTAATGAATAATGACTGTGAGCTGTAAAAGTTTGAAAAGCAAAGTACCACCAGCCTAAAAAAAAATCACGGACACCTTTATTTTTTTTCACACAGGAAAAACGTGGCCTTTTTTACAGACTGTCCAGAAATTTCTAGACAGTTGGCAATCCTGGCATCAGTGAATACAGAGCTTCTTGTTGCTCATTATAAACTGGATTAATTCGCGATTGCTCTTAATTTAAAGTGAATAGAATATATTCAGAGTTTTATTACTTACATTTGTTATACACAACATAGCGAAGAGGAACGTAATAACCGCAACTAGGAGAGTAAAGAGCTTCCGGTGTTTCTTCAAAATAGCAAAGTCATCTGCTAAGCCAGTGATCACTGCCTCCATCCCACCCATCTGCACAGCAAAAAACAGCAAATACAAAAAGTATAAATGACTCTGTATATTCGTCACAACTCTACACTCAAATATCATTAGTTTCTCTCCCTTTCAGAGGACTGTATGGTAAAGGGGTTGTCCTACAAAAAAAAATAGTATGCAATTTTCAAACAAGCAGCTGAATCTTAATACTTTTGCAATTGCATGTGATTTAAAATTTAGTATAGCCACTGAGTTATTCACTGAAATCTATCTGTAGAGTGCCACCTGCTGTTTTCCCTTTTCCTGGTTTCTCTGTCCACCTAGCTAAGGTGGATGCACATGCTCAATTCAATCCTTCAACTGCCTCCTGTGCTCCTAAGCTACCACCTCGATATAAATCTAGCAGAGCAATTGGAGCAATGAATGTGGAGATCTCTGGATCCATGTGAGGTACAGGGCTGGATGTAGCTTTATTAGAAAGTGATTATTATGTACTATGTGATGTCTGATTGAAAGTTTTTACATTAATCATTGGATAACCCCTTTAAGCAACTCATTAACAGCTGTTCTTCTAGAATAGAATATGTTGAGCTGCTGTAGTAGGGGATGATAACCTAATCTATTCTTCATTCCTCATAATAATATATAATACGACCCTCATCGTTGTGGGGCTACAAGTATCTACTAAAAACAATGTATTACCATGAAAAGGAAATATGTCATCAGTAAATGACCAATTGTTTAAATCCCTTTTTTTACGTCAAACTTTTTTTAAAATGTTCATGATGTTTTGTTTTTAATTTTTTTTTTTTTTGCTAAGTAGTCATCTCATTATCATCATAGGCATTGGAAGATAACAGTCTATTATAAAGATGTGTGAAGATCACAAATTGACAGTTGGTGATGAGGACACTGCAGCTCCTCCTCCCTCCTCCCCTATCCACGCACAGTGACCTCTGCACAGAGCATGCAGATCGCACACTCTCCCATAGAGGTCAATGAGTCATTTTCTGACTTAGATTTTTCATGTCTAGGTGCCTGCTGTACAGCAGATTTCTGCAAATGTAGTTCACAGCTCAGAATAACATCTCAGGCAAGATTGCTTCTCCTATAATCGTGTTCATGAAATAGATGACAAAAATATATGTTACAAATCATAAAAACAATATAACAATGTTGCCAGTAATAGTTACTGGATTACAGTTGAAGGGTCGTTGAGGACGGATTTTTTTTCCACTCAAATAGGGAAAAATTGGATCCTACCTCTTGACGGATTTTTGCTTTTCACCAGATCAGCTTCCTGGATAGACGGCTGTCTTTTTCAGCCTTACAAACTATTTTACTAACATATGTAAAAAAAAATATATGAGAAAGATGTTTAATTATATATTTTAAATAAAATAAAATGAATACAGGTGATACATTCCATTTAAAAGGGAGGTGGTCATACAGAAATTATTTGGATAGGCAATAAATAATGGATTATGGGACGTCTGACTGCGGAACTCCCGTAATCTCTAAAATGAGGAGTCTCCAAGGCCCCTCTCTGAATGGAGAGTGTCCCATTCACTACTAAGGGGCTGACTTAGACCAAAATGTGCTCTACCAGGACCTGGGCGCCTTTATTCTCTGGATCACAGAGGGTCCTGGTGGTCGGATCCCCCACCATCTGTTAGTTAACACTTATCCGATGGATAGGTGACAAATAATTTTTATGCAATATGACATGGCAGGAAGGGTTTGTGTGGCTGGATTTATGTGGCTTGCATACAGAGACAGTCTTTGAGCACCTGTAAACATGACTGAATAGATAACTGAGATTGAGATCCAGTCATAATGGTCAGATTAAATTTTGTGAATTTCTGCAGCTGAAAAGGAACACATATATTCACAATAATGTAGTAGGGTGGTGCTCACACCCATAAGATAAATATTGTATGACCCCCACCAATTTTGGGAGAACCATCTAATATGTATGGCAGTGTCCTGACTCTTCTCTAAAGGGGTTATCCCATGACTAATGTAAAAAATGAAAATCAGACATCATATAATACATGATAATCTCTAACAAATCTAGAACCAGCCCTGTACCTCACATGGATCCAGAGATCTCCACATTCATTGCTCTTCTAGATTCATATCAAGCTGAAAACTCAAGGGGAGTGTATTTTCTACTGCAGCTAAGGGGGCGTGTCCATGCTCTCTCTATCACAGCTCAGGAGGCGAGTCCAGGCTCTGCCTATCACAGTACCGGGGGGCAGTGGAAGGATTAAACTGAGCATGTGCGGCCATCTCAGTGAGAAGGACAAAGAAATAAGAAAAAGAACATACAGCAAGTGGTGCTATACATATACATTTTATTGAATTACTCAGTGGCTATGCTAAATTTTAAATTAGATGCAATTATAAAAGTATTGAGATGCAGGTGCTGGTTTGAAAACTGTACAATATTTTTTTCATGCAACAACCCCTTTAATGGACAATGTCACAGGAAACAAGGATCAGGCAGTTGGATTTCAACATGCCCAATCCTTTGTTCTCAGAGGAGATGAGGCAGAGGCTCATTCCTCTCCTCTAAATGAGAGTCAAGTGAGGTGTTCACGTGTATTGGAGGTCTATGGGAATAGCTGTCAGTTGAATGGTATCACTTGTGGAATTATTGACATAGTAAATGGTAGGTACATAAACTATTCTCAGGTATACTCACAGCACTGTCAATGCCAAGTGTGATCAACATAATGAAAAATATTATAGCCCAAACTGTTGATCCTCGAAGGGTAGCGATAGCTTCTGGGTATATAATGAACACAAGTCCGGGTCCTGTAAAAATAAAAAATAGTTTCAAAGACATAGAAATGTAGGACCAAGATTACAAAAAGTGATAAATAAAAGCTATGTTAAAGGGGTTGTCTCCCGAAGTTACAGAAGCAGCATAGCTTGGCCAGGCTGTTTGCATAGCTCCATTCACTACAATGGCCTACTGTAGTGCTGGCCCACTCGGCTGTTTCCATAAGTCCAGCCATGTGGCGCTTAGTCCCATCTCACTGTGGAAACATTGAGATGGGACACCCCCTTTAAAGTCCATACAGCCTTAAAAATATCATATCTTACCATAACATATTTTTCCTATGCGGTAAAACTGACCTGATACCTTAATTCTGCGGGCCAGGATTGATTACACCACCATATTTTTATGTGTACGGATGTAGTAGAATTAACACACATGCTTTCTGAGACGTGTTATCTAAACTAAATGCGTTAAGCAAACACCTTCAATTGCTTTTCAATGGCTTTTGTATCAAGATATCGCGTGTTCATTTAATTTACATGTATATTAATACTTAAAAAGGACTTTGAATAAAGTCATCTTTGTATTTATTTTTTGGATCATCACATTCTGACCCCCAGATCGTATACTTATATTTATGTCTAAGGAATTACAAGTTAATGTCCCCGAGGAAGAGTTAAAAAAAAGTTTTAAAAAGTTGTTAAAAACATGTTTAAAAAATTAAAATAAACAATAATTTTTTCCACAAATTAAAAATAAACAATAAAATGAATATTATTAGCATTGCCCAAAACGCCTGAACTATTAAAATCTAAAAATATTTATACCATGTAGTGAATAAAAAAAACAAACAAATGGGAATATGCTGGGTTTTTTTTGTTGCTTCACCTACATCCTTCGCAGTATGTACATGGTCACATGCTCCACTGCAGACAATAGGTGGCTTCAGCAGTGCCATGCTGCTTGTGGCCACATCACTGCTGAAGCTAGTTATTAGATGCAGCGGATCATGTGACTATGACCTATGATATTTGAATTGGGAAAATCTGTTGTGCCATTCCAGAGAAAACAGAGTTTAATTCCACGTGCAAATTAGTGCTTCAGTGCACCAAAGTGGGGCGTGACAAACACAGGAAAACTGAGCAGTTGAGGTGCACAAAGGGGCTAGGCTCTCCCCCAGGTGCCCTGATGCCCTAATTTACAAATGGAATCAAAATCTGTTTCCTCTGGATGAACACAAGCGATATTCACCCTCCAGGTATCATTTGATCAACAGGATCAATCCTAATTGAAATCCTGCTGACATGTCTTCTTTAAGGCTATATCAATAAATCTATACATCTTCAGATATATATATATATATATATATATATATATATATATATATATATATATGATTTTTTTATTTTGTTTTCTCATTTTGTCTCTCATAGTTGAGGTCTACCTATGATGTCAATTACAGGCCTCTCTCATCTTTTTAAGTGGGAGAACTTGCACAATTGGGGGCTGACTAAATACTTTTTTCCCCACTGTGTGTGTATGTATATATATATATATATATATATATATATATATATATATATAGTCCAGAGGAAAATACCACAAATAATATATACATTAAAAATTAGCTATATGAATAGTACAGTGATCCCATGAATATTGTCCCATATTACGCAATATATTCAATTCTAATCTTAACAGTGACTGCTAATATGCCCCCTTCCCCATCATGATCCCAACCACCCTTACCTCCTGTAATGGATAGACTTCTTGTTGGACCTGCTATGTCCAGCTAAGCATATCAGGCATAGTAGCTGACCATGAGCTGAGTAACCCTAACAATGGCTGCAAATCTCTCTTCAAGAGGGAAATCTGTTTCTGGCTTAGCTTCTGTGGAATTGGGGGCTCCGGCTACAGTAGCTTTGTTAATTCTGGAGATAAATCTGGTGCAGGTCTAGAAACCTATGTAAGCTTACACCATCTATAAGATTAGTAAGTATGTCACTATGATAAGATTTCTTACAGTAATTAATTATAAGCTACAATGAGATCAAAAGAGAGCAGCTTATGGTAGGAATTACCGTTTTGCTTTTTTATTTTTTCCCTTTGAATTATCTATGTTTTGTGTTCATTTAGTGCATGTGTGAATTTCACCCTTAGGGAGTGGCATCAGTAGAAAATTGAGGACCTCATAGCAAAGATAAAAATGAGCCCCCTTTCAGGTACTGCCTGACATCACTACACTGTTACTTTCATACATACACGGGTGCACCACCAATGAGGCCAGGTGAGGTGATCGCCTCAGGCAGCACCAGGTAGGGGCAAGAGGGGGGCAGCGGAAGGCCATGGGCAATGAGCTATTTCATTGTGGCAAAGGGGTTAGGTTAAGAAATTGATATTGGGGGGGGGGCCGTTTCAGTTTTCGCCTCAGGCAGCAGAAAGGCTGCCTACTTATGTATATATAAGAGCTTGTATAATCCATTTTAATGGATCATAAATTATTTTTAAGATATGTGACCAATACAAAATATACAAATGCATTTATAAAAGATCTATAAAAGATCTATAAAAAATAAATCTTTTTAAATTTAGGCATATAAAGTATTTTAAGTTAACCAATTAAATCATTTTACTTGGAAGCCACACGAGGGCAGTATAGCTCTCTGGACCTACTTTCTATTATGAATGGAGATTAGCAGATTACTAAACAGTCAGGCGTAGCTACAAATTACAGGTTCCCGTAGTAAAACTTTGGGTAGACCAACCTGCATGTGGGTACTGCCGACTGTGGCCTGTGCATCAGTTATACTATTCTTTTACAGACTTCCAAGCTTCCCCACTAATATTATCACCTAGTCACCTAGTATGACCAAGTGAGGTTGTCCACCTTGCATGCCTATTACCACTTCACTTCTCACCTTTTACATTCAACTCCAAACTATATATAGTGATCATATATGCAATGAAGATCTCTAGCTTCCCTCTGCACTGCTGAGAGTTTACTATAAGGCCTCATGCACAGGACCGTAATTTTTTTCCATATCTGATCCAAATTTTTTGCAGATCGGATACGGACCCGTTCATTTCAATGGGGCAGCAATGGGGCAGCTATCTGCATACGTATGTCCGTTCAGTAACAAAACAGAACATGTCCTATTCTTGTCCATTTAGCATATAAGTGTAGACATTTTGACAATGGGCCCGCGGAAATTGTGTTATCTCAAGGATAGGTTATTGCTATCAGATTGGTTGGGGTCCAACACCCGGCACCCTCACTGATCAGCTGCTTGAGGAGGCTGCGGGACTTCAATGAGCGCTGCGGCCTTCTCACAGCATACAGAAAACAGCGCTGGACATTGCATAGTGGCTGTTCTTGGTATTGCAACCCAGGCCCATTCACTTGAATCTGACTGATCTGCATATAGGCCATGTGACCAATAAATGTGACATTACTGTCCTCTTTACACAGCTGATAAGTAGGGGTGCCAGAAGTAGATAGATATTGATGACCCAAACTAAGGACAGACCATCAATATTAAACTCCTGGAAAACCCCATTTAATAGTAGAACAGTATGCAGACTCCCTCTAGTGCAGCAGATCAGCAGCCTGCAGCACTTCAATAACTCCCAGCATGTCCCATTCCCTTCTATGGGAATTCCCAGAACAGCCGAGCAACTGTGCATGCTGGGAGTTGTAGTTTCCAGTAGTTTATCATTTAACACAGATTTGAGTTTAGCACCAATTATGAGTCTCCTCTAATAGATATTTGGTAGCAAATTTTATTTTGGACAATTCTGTACCATAGAAGGAAGTCTGATATTAAAGGGATTGCCTAGGTTTATGAAAACAAGTATGCAGCTGGGATGTGACATTTGAATTGCAGCATTTATCACATTGTAGCAAAGGGAAAATCACTCACCATCGGTAGCTACATCTTCAATTCTCATGTTGTATTTTTGAGCCATATAACCCAGTATCGAGAAGACGGCAAACCCAGAAATGAAACTTGTCACACAGTTCACGGTGCTTGTGAGCAGAGCGTCCCTGTAATGAGAAGAATAAGACAGGTGCCATTGCTGCTGATTTTTCCTCACAAATCTTTGGTTAATGTGACTGTCCAGTCAGGAGCTCAAAAACTATATATACGTCAGTACCTAAAGATAATAATTACCTGCTAATTACTGACCTTGCATCTTGCTCCTTGGCTGCCTTTTACATACCACCCAACTTTTTGGACAGCCAAAGAGGGTCACACATTATGTGAAAGATCCATTTTTCCTGCATATCTGTACACATCAATAGTTTTCTTTTACACTAGCGCACAAATAAGAGTGCATCACATCACTGTTTAGCTTTCCGTTTTATCTGATCCGCCAGAAGAAGAGAGAGAGAGAAAAAAAACAGGATCCTGTAAAAAAAATGGATCCTATTGCATCAGTTGCCATCCGTTTGAGTCATTTCCGTCTGAGATCCATTTTTTAGACTGGAAAAAAAGTCCTGCATGCAGTACTTTTGTTTCCATCTAAAAAAAACGGATCTCAGACTGAGGCCTTATTCACACGTCAGTATTTCGGTCAGTGATTTCCATCAGTGATTTTGAGCCAAAACCAGGTGCGGCTCTAAATATAGAACAGGTGCAGATCTTTCCCTTATACCTTATCTCTGTGCAGTGTCAAAGCCTGGTTTTGGCTCACAATCACTGATAGAAATCACTGACCTGTGAATAAGGCCTGATGCACCAGGAACCATTTTTTTACTGGATACTGTAAAAAAAAGACGGATACTATGCAATCCTATGCATAACTGATGCAACGGGATCCGTTTTTTTACAGGATCCTGTTTCTTTTTTTTCTCTCTCTCTTCATCTGAGGGATCAGAAGAACAGAAAGCTAAATGGTGATGTGAATGTACCCTTATCTGAATATAGAAATTTCTAAAACCCAAATCCATCAAACAATGAAATATTATACAAGGCTCTGATATACAGAGATGAACTAAATACTTTCTGGATCAATATTGTAGATGTATTAATGCAAATCTATATATCAGATCAAAAAGAGGGACATTCATGGAGCAAAGAGGGACACAGGGACTTGGGTCAAAAATAGGGACTGTTCCTCCAAAAGAGGGACACTTGGGAGGTCTGCTTTTATCTCAGCCCCATTAGGGCAGAGATGTGATCTGTGACTACTGGTCATATAGGTGCCTGCATGAACAACAGTTTCACCTGATGAACAAGCGTTTCACTCGTTCACCGGGTGATCGGCTGCACCATTAGATGGGTAGATTGTCAGGAACGAGCATTCTCAGAAATGTTCGTTCCCGATAATCTGCCTGATTATCTGCCTGTCTAAATCAATTTTTCTAGCTAGAGAGGACACAACATACTAGATAAGGAGAACAGCATAGGTAGACCAGGGAGGAAGACCAGGGAGGAAGTGGAGGCCGGGGTAAGTATAAGCGCTTCTCGCGCTTCTCTACACTGGCTCTTGCGTACTAGCGAGCGCTTCCAGAAGCGCTCGCTAGTATGAATGGGCGGCATGGGCCCCCCTCACACGCTGGGCCCCTGTGCAGCCGAACCGGCTGCATAGGCGATATGTCCGCCCCTGACCTAAAGGTCTAAATGTGGAATTTAGGGTCACATAAACACGGATGCCCCTCTTCTTGCGTTCAACCTTTTCTTGTGTTATAGGTATAAGACCAGTGCTCTATTTTTCTAATAATGTTTTCTGATTATTTTGTTTGTTTACTGTATATCTAGGACTCAGAAATTATGAAGATCCTTTTGAAACAAGCCTCCATGAAGACGTCACCCGACATACAATCCCTGCGTTGTTTCTTCCTTCTTTTTCACGTTTTATGGACTGGGGAATATACCATGATTGCGCTATATATGTTATTTCATTTGTGACTTTTGGTCTCTTATAGTGGGGCTTGGAGTAGGGAGACATAATGTGCCTCTCAGCTCTCGCTCCCACAGCTGGAAGAGGGATCCCCTTTTGTAGACGGGGTGTCCCTCTCCAGGGGATCTTATGTTACAGGTATCTGTTCATGATTACGGCTGCATTTATTTGAGATGCGTGGGATCGGGACCTGGGACACTGACCGTGCCCCGGAGCCCGATTCCTACGTAAGTGGTGTGAGCGCGATCCTTAGTTTGCTGGGGGTGTGTGCTCTCCTATTGGCATCTCGCTGGTGTGGGATCTTAGATTGTGGATACTTTGTTTACGGTTAACCATGGCGACGGCCGTTGGATTGTCCTTTCCCCTTTTGGACATGCGCAGTCGGATATTGACCCCGTAGACTCCATCTTTGTTTTGGGCAGAGGCATCCACTCTGATTTGCGCATGTGCTCTTAGCCTTGTGGAGCACATCGGCCTGCCGAGGGATAGTGGCGCACGCGCAGTAGATCCCCTAGTACACCAATGATACCACACATGGATCAGAACATGGAGGGTGAGTGTCTCATGGCAATTGTATATTGTATTATCACAACTGCACGTTGTTATTATTATTGATGGGACCCAATTATGTGATTAATTATGATTATACACCTAATCATGTTTCTATATGTATTTATATAACACTATTGATCAGATTTTTATTCACTTGGTATGAAATACATTATGAGATATATTTGTATACACATATATTTTTATCTTCTATTTTTCATTTCTAATCATGATAATTATTGATTGATTTCATTGATCCCTAATCATGCACTTTATTGATTTCTACCGATATAAACTTCCTTAAGCACTGTTATCACTGCTTGACAAAGGCTCCAATGAGATGAAATGACCGAGTGCTGCCTTGTTTTTAATTTATAGTTATGACTAGTTATAATATTTGCAGGCACTGTACCGTGCAGCAGGTACAGTGACAGGCGTGGATAGGGTAGCAATAAGCACAGAATCAGTAGGTTTGGGAGTTTATGTAGGACTGGGAAAGTTAGGGTGGATGATGGTAAATGAGGAGCCAAAGATGTGTCAGTTGCAATCTCTGGAGATACAAGTCATGGATGCAAGAAGTCCCCATGGTGGTTCGGGCCAGATGGAGAAGATAGGGAAAGTGAATGATTTTAATCAGAGACTTCAAATATAAGTGATTGGATATAACTGTACTACCGTATAATCAGTTATATATTCTGCAAAATGCCTGTTTAAAACTAATATGTACCACAGTATGGTCACTGTATGGTTATAACATTGATCTTTCTACCGTGTTTTGTTTAGTAACAGTAGAAACAATAATAATAAGTCATTATTGGTAGGTATGGGTAGTGGTCATGGTGTCTGTTATCTGGGTTGGGGGCCAACTCAGGCGACGGTCCTTAAACCTCCGTGCTGAACCCCTAGCTAATGTGAATGGAGCGAGTATTTGTAATTACACTCACATTCATGAAGACGGACAGTGTAATGTAGAGGAAGAACGCTCTCATAGAGCACCGCCACCTCTTCAAACAGCTGATCGGTGGTGGTACCAGGTGTCAGACCCATGCTGATAAGATATTGATGACCTATCCTGAGGATAGGTCATCAATATAAACAGTGTGCACAACTCCTTTAATTGTGTAGATCACTATCATTAGAGGTATACCAAATTTATTTTGTTTTTGTTTAGAGATGAGAGAATCATCAAAAACTCGCTTCTGCGAGTAATTGACAAATTTATGAAAAGAATCGTTCTTAATACAAATTTATTCAGTTGCATTTGCGTTAAAAAATAATCGTTGTTTTGCGAACATTACTGCACAAATTACGAACATACAGTCTAAGCATTGTTAAAACTACGCTACTGAACTGAATGCATAAGCATTAGCGTAAAAAGTGCATACGAATCCTTATCGTACTATTGACTCGCGATAGCGTCATACGCACGCGCGAGGCTAGGCCATGGCGTACAGTCCACAGAGGCAGTCCATATGAGGTAGAAAAGTACATGCTATCTGGCTAAGTGCATAATTTACTAAAAACACCATACAATAAGTGCATAATAGGACACATTGCAGTACCTGAATAAGAATACACACAATGGGCTAAAGTGCTTGAACGTTGCTGAACCTTTAAAAACATTATTGCTATGCTAAAATACAGCAAAAACCTAATTATGCATACATTTTAGTGCAATCAATTTCACATTTGCAAGCATAATAGGCTCAGATATACGTTTGAGTCTCTCCTCATGGCTGCTGGCATAAAACACTGGAATACATAGTCCAAAATTCAATTGTAATCCATGTGAGGTAATTTTGGAATCCAAACAGGTAACGTGTAATCCACATGGACAATATAAAATGGCAGCAAACAGAGAACCCTTTTTGCAAAGGGGGCTCCCAAATAACCTGAGAAGGGGGGAAAAGGAAAATAGGCGCGCTTAGGCGCAACTGGGAATTTTCTGCAGAATGGGGGGGGAGTCCTGACAAGCCATGCCCATCTGGGTGAGAGTCAAACAGGGGACAATAAAAACAACATAAACTAAGAACATGTGCCAACTAGCTCTCACCCATCATGTGCAGTCCATGTTGTGGCTCCCATAGGTCCAGAGGTGTCCTTTAAATCAGCCAGTAGAAGGGTTCCTCAGATGAGGGACCTGAAGTCCTCCTTGCTGCAACTGCTACTGAATGACATTAGAGGCTGCTCCTGCCTCCTGTAGGCCAAGCTGGCTGCCGTGGTTGAGCTCCACTGCCCTCTTCTGCCAGAGGTCGGACTTGTCCGGGTGGAGCCACTTGCACCTTCACTTTTCCGGATACTTCTGCCAGGACAGCAGGGGTAAGGAGTTCTGGCTGCAGCGGTTCAGGCAAGGTTGCACCCAGGGAAGAATCGCCAGCTCCCCTGGCTGCTTCTGACTTCATTTTCCATGGTAGTTGGTACTGGATCACTGTGGACTGGAAAGTAAAGGATAATGTCGTCAGCTGACCCAGCTGAAAGGACTGTGGCGATGGTGGTGGTGGCAATCCAGGGATCAGAGGCTCCAGCTGTGGCTTCTCCCTGAAACGGAGGGTGCCATCTGGTGACTCCTGTAGGCAGCGCATGCGTCCTTCCCCTGTTGGTTCCTCCAGCCAAACTTCTGGTGGTGATACAGGTACCAGGGGCTTAGACAATAAGGTAACCCCGGTAGCAAAGGGGCCTTTCAGGGATCCCATGGGGATAAATTCTACCTGATCCCCCATGTATAGGCTGTGACGGGGTGGGGGCAAGTACGGCCGTTTCACAGACCTGTTGCCCACAAAGTACTCCTTGCCGTCCTTGTCGTCCGCAAGGAAGCCACAGCCTCGCTCCACTGAAAACCATAGGACGGTTCCCTTACGCCGCTCCAGTGTAGGGTCTCCCTTCCTCGGATGGTCCAGTACTTGGATGGCCCAGTCCTCCACTGCATTCTTGTTTTCCCATAGGGTCTGGGCGTGGGCCGACACTGATGCAGGCACGATGGGTTTCTGCCGCATGGAAGGTGTTGTTGTTCTCCTCCTGGCACCAGCCGGCATGGCGAACATCGAGTCAAGAGCTGGTGGGATTCTCTTGGCCAATTGTGACACTGTGGTCTTCTCTGAACTGGACAGTGGTTCGGGTAACTCGCTACCAAACACCATCTCTCCCCACTTTGGTCGCAGTTGTTTTGCCATGCTGTGGTATCTTGTTCACCGCTGGCTTGAACTGGAGAGGAGGGCAGAGTAATGAGGGAGGGGTCTTCACTCTCTATACGTGCAAACAGTTAGTTCCCGGCAGGCCGGGTTGTTTTTTTCCCGCTTCTGAGGGGGGCGTATTGTCATTTTCCCGCTTCTGGGGTCTGGGGAGGGGCAAAAAGAATGTGTACGTAGCGTACGTAGCATTAGCAGTCAAACTTTTAAGAACATTTACGAATAATACAAAGCAAATCTGAATAAATCCGGATTCGCTTCAGAGTAGGAAAAAAGGAGGATTCGATTAGAATCTATGAAGCTGCGAATAGATTCACTCATCTCTATTTTTGTTATATTTTTATTCTTAAAAAAAAGTTTATATAAAACTTTTATATAAAGAGTTGTACTTAGTTTCAGGCTGCAATCTTCAATCTTTCATTTCAGGTTGCAGTTTTCTACCTGCTCCTAGTTTCAGACTTTCTAATTTAAACACGTCCTCCCTCTAATACATGCTGGATCTGTGTGTCCAGGATGCTGTTGTCTTCTTCCTATAAATTGCCTTGTGTGCTTTCATTCCTATCTACAGCCTGTGTGATCCGCCCTACCTGGATTCCCCCCCCCCCCCTCCAAACTCTGATCTGCTATGTAAACGCTCCTCCCGCTCCCTGCTGTTATTGCTACTACTGAGAGAAAGGAGGGGGAGAGAAGGTAAAGCAACACTAGCAGCTAGGTGAAGGACTCTGCAGAAGCAAAATGGTAGAACATTTTTAACGACAACTATTTAGAAAGTTACTTTATTTTGTATTTAGGAAGCAAAGGAACAATTAAAAAACAGTACTTTAGTGCAAAGTGTCTATAAACTGATGTTACTATCCATTCTTTTCATATTTCAGTAAAAATCTAGCTTTTCCTTTAGCTACTGGACAAATATTGGGGCTCATTTACCAAGGATTTGCATTTCACATGCTGAAGTAAGATATGACCAATTATAGAAAGATACAGGTCTCTTAATAAATGTGTCACATCTGTGATGTCCACGCACTAGAAACTAAACCTTATGACAGCAGGAGCTGGTGTAGATAATTATATTGAACATGTCGGACAGTGTTGTCCTCGTTCTTTTCACTAAGCTCCACCCATTTTTTTAAAAACGGCAAGGGCAGCAGCAAAAAGGCAAAAAAGGCGGATATTGTTGCCCAAAATGCCATTTGCACAAAAATCTGTCATACAGACTTTGTAAATGACCTCCTTTGTATCTTTTGGGGGCAATCAGGTATGTATATTTAAAGGGATCAATGCAGTATTTCTAATCGGGACTATTCAGACTGTCTTTAGCGGTGACAGCAGTCTAAACTTGCTATGTTATGTATGAGAATGGTAATATAGGTTCGATTTTAGTGCTGATGATGACAAGAGAGGCAGCTGAACAGGGAAAGTAGGCCGTAAAAATAGAGATTACACCAAAAGAAACGTTGATGTACTCGTAGTACCTGAGGCAGTGCACCAAGGAAATGAAGAAAGATTCCTGAAAGTACTGATGGTGCTGTGTCTGGAAATAATACAGTGAATGATCAACAGCCATGCAGGTTTATGGAACTCATAAAGAAGTTGCTGAATAGCCTAATGATCAAGTTCAGACTGCAGGCAATAAAATACAGTCTTCAAACCAGAAACGATGCATAGAAACTAATCAGATACTCGGAATACAATGTTTTATTTCCAATACATCCCTCATGCAAACAGAAATAATATCTTTATACATGAGTATCACCAGATGGCGTTCACTCACATTCTATGGACTACATTTTCGATGACATGCAATGGAAGAGCCTCATATTAATAAAAGACATGTCCTGAAGCAGAAAGAGGAACATCGTGAAGATCTAATGTGCATGTTCTGAAATGAAGTGCAGCATGTTTTCAGAGGAGACAGCAGAAACCAGTTTCAGATGTCAGACCTAATTGATAAAATTAGATCAAATGCAGATGGAAGATGCAATCATCTCTTGGAGGACCAAGCCAAGTTTGTCCTTAAAGTGTATGTGCACCTTTATCATTGGAAAAATACCTGTTAGAAATGTATTGTGTTTAGAGAGAGATATTCTATAGAATCAGAATTCGATTAGATTCTTGGAAAATTCTTTAGAATGAGAGTTTTAGGTGATTTTATTGAGGAGAATTTGTGGAGAAAGGCTCAAGTTGTGCAGTGTTGGTGACTTTCCCTGTAGCATTTTTTGTTTTCTCTGATATGTGGGCTTGTGTGCCTCCTAGTTCAGAGCTTAGTGCAGGGACACACTGGCCATAGACTCTACAGGGAAACTTCTAGGTGGGATGATCTCTAGGAGGCCTAATGAACCCTCCTTGTGGCTGCCAGCTGGGTACATAGCAACCTTACACTGATTGTTAATTAACCCTAGGAATGTCAGGTACTTGTTTGGAGTTATTTTGTGCTGCACTGTGGTATTTCGTTCTGCTGAGGTGGTATTGTATGCTGCACTATTGTATTGCCAACCCCACCTATTTGAATTGACTCTGCCTACCTATGTTGGCCTCAACTCCCAACAATTTGGACCCACTTACAAATTGGGGCCGCTTCCAGGGCCATTTTATGTTCCCAATCCATCCCTGGCTTGGCAGGCATGCCTTGTAAAACATGCACTCCCCCTTCACATTACTCAATTCTCTATGGTCTAGATGGTTCATTGCATGGACCTAAAGGTTAGGGATGGAGTCTGCCAAAAACATCATCAGCTACTACAGGTTGGTTCTATGTCAATTCTGTCCCATACCACGAACAGGAATGAAGGCAGTAATGAAAGAAGCACAGCAATAATAGCTGCAATGTGTATGTGGATAGAGCTGTCCTTCAAAGGACACAATGATTTTGACCCTTACATCCTTATTAGAGATGAGCGAGCGTGCTCGTTACGAGCACTGTAGTGCTCGGCTCCCCTGCGCTCGCATGGGCGCCGGCAGCCGCTTCCGTCCTCCTCCGGAGGACGGAAGTGGCTGCCAGCGCCTATGCTAGCGCAGGGGAGCCGAGCACTACAGTGCTCGTAACGAGCACGCTCGCTCATCTCTAATCCTTATCATGTTGGACCTGGGTTCTTCAGGCCTACTCTAGTTCTACAGGGAACATGAGCTCATCTTCCTATGCACCCAACATACTATTTAGTTCTAATAGGTTATTTGTGAATCAGCTCATAATATATCCACCCTAGTTGCAAGTGATTGGTTCCAATGTCACCAAATTCAAATCCATTGGTACCAAATGGGGTTGTTTTCTGTTGTACCTTTGGGGCCCTATACGTTGTCAGAGTTTGGGCCTGAGGATCATCTGGTGGTCCAGTATGACTCTATATTCACATGCCACTAATTTTTTTATTTATTTATTAATTTTCTAAGCTGCCTATATATTAATTTCTATTATGCATTATGAATTAATACTATGCATTCATATTATTATTTTAATGGAGAATATCCCACTGATATTTTATGTTATTCACAAATCACCCGTTTACTATTAACACTGTGATCAATAACGTTATATCTCCCTGCTCCCTGGGGGCAATGCCACTGGAACACTCACCCATCCTCCTGCTCTAGATCTTCAGTGGTCTGGACCCAGCAGCTTCCCTCTTCTCCTGCTCAGTGGACCTAGCCACCTGAGTAGCACTGCTCCATCCACTCTACACAGGCTGAGGCCTGCTTCCTGCTAGCACCCTGTCACCCAAGCTTCCTCTGGTTCTTAAAGGGCCAGCGCTCACCTCACCTTTTTTCTAGCTTTTGGTTATCTATCCACCCCTGGGTATTTATGGCACATTCCACTGTGGGAGGGCACCTGAGCAATAAGTCCTGGTTGTCTAGCTTCTTTCAAAGGTGTGCTATTTGCTTTTCTGTGTACTGACTTCCTGTCTCCGAATTTGACCCCTGACTGCCTGACCTGACCTCTGCCTGGTCTTGGTACTGCCCCTGAGCTTCCTAACCCTCCCTAACCCTCAGACTATTTTTGATTGCACAAACTCAAGCCCTGCTTTGCTTGATTCCTTAGTGTTTCACACCCCAGTGTCTCTTGATCCCAGTTGGTAAGCAGTCTAATGAACTGAGACCATATAACTTACCTGCAGCAGAGTCTAGATCACCGTATAAGGGTTAAAGGGGTTAACCAATCCCAAAATCACACTATGGATTCTACTACATATGCAGTATACAAGTTATAGGGTACGGATTTTTCCACATTGCAGTCCGGTAACTGGAGCTGTGAGCGCTTTTCCAGTTTACAAGTGGGGCTTATTTCCTGAAGCATTGTAGTGTCATCAGCTCCCCTAGCCTTCACTGAAAAAATGCCTACTCCCACACCATGATTACCACCCAGGACATGTTGTCCTCCACTCAGCTTTCTGCCCACAGCATCTCCCGCCTACTTCATCCCCCGCCACTTACAACACCCAACACCATCTTCAAACTATGCGCCCTATTCATTTATTCCATACCATTTACGCATGCGCTGTATAAGTCAAAGATGTCGACGGGGAGCATCCTCCAGCAGTGAATGGAATAGCCAGTGGTTGACGGCAGGAGTGTATTGGTGGGGGGACACTGGACATGTGCCCCGGATGTGGGGGGGGGCGCAATCGCTGGGCAATTCATTTACATAGTGAAGCAGGGACCTGTCCACTCTCTGCTTCACTGTTCTGCTGGTCTACGGCATTTCTCGGCAGCCGCACATGAAAGATGAAAGCCCGGGAATCAGTCCCCAGCAGTGCAATGTGTGTGTGTGAGTGCATCGTGCTGCTGCTGATGAGTGTGCCAATCATCAGGGAAACCGGTAAGTATTTGTGTCTTTTGTTTTTTTTTATAGAGCTGGAGAGTGCACTGGGGGCCAAAGGGGGGCACAAGGAGAACATAACTACAGTGAGGGGCCACAAGGAGGATATAACTACTGTGAAGGGACACAAAAGTGGACATAGCTACTGTAAAATGGCACAAAGGTGGGCATAACTACTGTGAAGAGAAACAAAGGTGGGCATTAGGGATGAGCGAACTTTTGAAAAGTTCGGTTCGCTTCGGCGAACTTTCGTGAAGTTCGGATTCGTACGAACCGAACCTAAAACGAACCTTGCTATAACGGCTGAATAATTGCTGCTACAATAATGGGAGTCAGGTATAGTTTCGTGTACTTGCAGTTGCTATTTCAATGAAAAAAGTGGAAAAAATCCAAGTGACTTCAACAACGACGATGCAAAATATACTCATATTTGAGAATCTACACTAATGCGAACACTAATGCGAACATTCCCACACAAATAACGAACATACAGTCTAGCGTTGTCAAAGGTACGCTACTTAACTGAATATGTAGGCATTAGCGTACGCATACACTGCGCCTGTGAACATTCCTACTCAAGTAACAAACGTTAAAGGTACGCTACTTAATAATGTACACTAATGCGTACGCTAATGCGTATGAATTCATAAAATGCGTGTACACATTAGTGAACATTCTCAAATATGCGTATATTTAGGGTATGGCATATGGCATATTCCATACCCTAAATATATGCATATTTGAGAATGTTCGCTAATGTGTACGCATTTTATGAATTCAAACGCATTAGCGTAAGCATTAGCGTACATTCTCAAATATGCGTATATTTTGCATCGCCGTTATTTTAACCAGATTCATTACGAACTTTCTCAAAATTCGGTTCGGTGACGAACCGAACTTTTGGGAAAGTTCGTAACGAATCTGGTTCGTTACGGTTCGGTTCGCTCATCCCTAGTGGGCATAACTATTGTGAAGTGGCACAAAGGTGGGCATACCTACTATAAATGGGCAAAAAGGTGAGCATAACTACTATGAAGAGGCACAACGTGGACATAACTACTGTGAAGGGGCACAAAGGTAGGCATAACTATTGTGAAGGGGCCACAGGTGGGGATAACTACTGTGAAGGGGCCACAAGGTGGGCATTACTACTGTGAAGGGACCACAAGGAGGACATCGCTACTGTGAGGGGGCACAATGTGGGCAAAACTGCAGTGGCACAATATGGGCATTAGAGGCACAATATGGGCATTAGTACTATGAGGGGACACGATGTGGGCATCGTGAAGGGCACAATGTGGACATAACTACTGTTGTGGGCAGAATGTGGGCATTAGTACTGTATTAGCACTAAGCGGAAAACAATGCCCTAGATTACACTGTTATACATTGGGATGGCTCTGTCTTACAGGGCAGTACAGCGCCCCCTGCTGGGGATTTCACAGGGGCAGTTGCCATCCCTTCCTTAAGTGATTAATCTTTTTGCTTTATCACCACAGCTACCTTGTTCCACACACCAGCAACACCCTGGATGCGGTAGGACCAGTTGGTTCTTTCATTTATTGAAAGGTGTATTGGTACCGCTGTGTACTCTATGATAGATTTTATTAGATAATTGGAACTGGGTGAGGAATTAGAGGAGTGGCTTCATGTAAAAAAACTTTCAGTTAAAAATCTGAACTTTTCCTTCTTTATGTATAGTAAGTTTAAGTGGAAAGTGCAGGGGGGGATGCAATGCTTAAATCCTTGCCCTGGGTGCTGAAAAGCCTAGCTACGTCTACGGAGAACAAAAGTGGATGTTTTCAAAGAAAGCTGGTAGGTGCACCACGCAACTGCGGGTTCTGCACATTTTAAAATGCAAGTACATAAGAAAGTTAGTCTGGACAATACATGAAAGCAAACAAAAGTAAGTTTTAGGTCTCGAATAACCCCTTTGAAGGGTGAAAACCAGGGGGCCACTTACATAGCACCCTTAGCAGCAGCCCCAAGTCAAATGTCTTCAGTAGACTCTAGGAACTAAACCTTAAAGAGGCTCTGTCACTAGGTTGTAACCTATGTATTTAAATACATAGGTTACAAGGCCTAGTGACAACTTTTAAAATCATACCTTTCATGCAGAGTTCTGCGCAGCGGTCGGGTAGAAATTTAAACTTTAAAAAGTATGCAAATGAGCCATCGGAGCACCGGGGGGCGGCCTCTTTCCTCTGGAGCACCGCTCCTTCACCGCCCCCCCGGGCCCGAGGCACGTCCCCTGTCTCTAATCACGCCCCTTTCTGTATTTGATAGACAGCGCTAGACTGGTAAGTCTGGCGCTGAACTCTCACGCATGCGCCCTAAAATTTTCCCAGCGCATGCACAGTAGCGCTTGCCGTGTCTACACGGCAAGCGCTGTCTTCTCTTCTGCGCACGCGCCGTCACTCCTGGGACTAGCGAAGTGACGGCGTGTGCGCAGAAGAGAAGACAGCGCTTGCCGTGTAGACACTGCAAGCGCTACTGCGCATGCGTCGGGAAAATTTTAGGGCGCATGCGCGAGAGTTCACGCTAGACTTACCAGTCTAGCGCTGTCTATCAAATACAGAAAGGGGCGTGATTAGAGACAGGGGACGTGCCTCGGGCCCGGGGGGGCGGTGAAGGAGCGGTGCTCCAGAGGAAAGAGGCCGCCCCCCGGTGCTCCGATGGCTCATTTGCATACTTTTTAAAGTTTAAATTTCTACCCGACCGCTGCGCAGAACTCTGCATGAAAGGTATGATTTTAAAAGTTGTCACTAGGCCTTGTAACCTATGTATTTAAATACATAGGTTACAACCTAGTGACAGAGCCTCTTTAATGTGCAAATCTCTTGCCTACACAAATTCAACATTAAAAGCAATGGGTCCACAAAACAAGAATTTCACAGCCACATGGACAGTGTAAATCAGGAATTTTGCAATAAACCTTGTGTAGTAAGCATGACAAAGTCATTTACATCTAATTCTTCTGTCCTTTGTCTGAGATTTAGCCGAGCCTTTGACTTGGAGCTTGAGAAGGGATATGCAGTGTATTCTTACATTATGAAGACATTGTGCAGGGATAGCTCAAAACCTTTGAGCCTCAAGACTAATTAGAAGCTGTGCTTTGAACAACTGATTTAATGGTTTTCAACATGTATTAAAAGATTGAGTCAATTTTTCTAATTCCTATATGGAATTTGAAGTATCCAAAAAGACCAAAGACCAAAAGGCAACTGAATACCCCCAGGAGGCTGAAATAAGAGGTGAGAATCCATGGAAACAACTAGTGGATGAGAAATTCTGTGGACACACTTCATATTACAATTCTTCAGTCCAGCCCAACTTCAAATACAGTTCAATCTACAGCTGGCTTTGGTGTATGAAGAAAAATCTTTAATCCTTATAGCCACCAGTATTTGTCTGTTCCTTCAGATTTCAAGATCTCTGAAAAGTTCTATAACTTTTTTAATTATTTTGCATTTATTTGCTGAGAACAGAATATTGTCTTAAAGGGGTGGTGCAAGAATGGAGAGGAGGAGGGTTGGCAATAACCCCACTTGGCCAGACCTGTAAATGGAAGCTTACTTACTTGGCTTCTGGTGCTGGTTCCCCGCTCCTTCTCCTCCAGGCCTGCGATGCTCCACTGGGCTCCCTCAATGAAAACATCTGGTTTAATGCTGCCAATCATTTTCTGCAGTGGTGACCAGATCCCCTTACATCACGTGACCATTTGTCATGACATAATGGGAGCTGGTCACCACCCTGGTCAGTGATTGGCTGCAGGCGGCATCAAACTGGATGTCTTCAGCGAGGGAGCCCAGTGGGCCATCACAGGCCTGGAGGAGAAGGAGTGGAGACAGGGGTGCACCTAGCCTTTCTGCTGCCTGAGGCGAAAATTGAAATTGTGCCCCCCTCCCCTCCAGCCCTACTGATAAAGGCATACTGTGGTACACATGAATATAGAGAGAAGAGCACTTCCACAATGGAAGTGCTCATTTCTCATGGCCCTGCCACTGCCCCTCTTGTGAGGTCTCGCTGCATGAGGCAGCCGCCTCACCTGCCCTCATTGGAAGTGCACCACTGAGTGGGGAGGCAGCACTGGGAAGCAGGTCACAACAAGGGGAAGGGGTTGCCAAAATAAAAGAAAAACATTATTGCTGGACATCAATATTAGATGAGAACAGGGATCCTGTGTCCTCCACATGAATGGAGCAGTGGTCCAACATTTACCCTGCTGCTCTATTCATCTCTATGGGACTTCTGAGTACAGGACTTGAATATCTCCCGCAGTTCAATATAATATGAATGGAGCAGCAGTGCACAAGCACAACCGCCAGTCCATTCTTACGGAGAGACACAGGACCCACATTGTTGTGATCAGTGGGGTCCAAGTGGTCAGACCGTCACCAATAAGAATAGTGGATAAGTGTAAATCTTGGGTCAATGGGACAACCCCTTTAAGTCTAAATTAGCTAACACAGGTTGTTATCCCAATCAGCAAGCCCTCTTTTACTTGTTTAATATGTGTTTAAAAATGCTATTTTACTAATATGAAGGTACGGTATATATCATGTGAATAATGACTGTACACTCAGGATCAAGACAAGCTCCGTCAGCCGCCCCCTTCCCATCCATGTCCCGTTTATAATACCAGTGTCTTATATGGCAGATGAACCTTTAGGCTCCCTCAGCCCCCAGGGCCTTGAAGTCACTGTTAACTCTGTACCTTCTATACTACAGCTATCCGTGTCCTAACAGAAAGAAATAGCTTCATTCACAGGGTCAGGGGTGCTCCTCACTACAGTATGAAAAGTGAAATGATGATGCCCTCCTCAAATACGGAAATGCACAGATGGACAGGTTGCCTCCAGGCAGTTAGCGGTGGGTGGTAAGGTCTCACCTTGACTCAGCATAAGATACTGAATTCACAACTTATTTCTTTAGGTAACAAGGACATAGTTTTGAAACATAAGACCTCATGATGGTACCCACTTAGCATGCAGTAATAAAAAATATTCTCTGATGTCATGTGGCATCTCCGTCAACCTTCAGAGATCCAGTGATGTAAAAAAAAAAGCCTCAGGATAGGTAGCTACACAAACTTTGGGTGGTCCACAGCAAGTGCAACTCTTGCACAACACTTGTTACAAAATCTAATGCATTTTCTAATCCTAATGAATCATTTTAAAGAACATCTGTCAACAGATTTGTACCTATGACACTGGCTGACCTGTTACATGTGTGCTTGGCAGCTGAAGGCATCTGTGTTGGTCCCATGTTCACATGTGCCCACATTGTTGAGAAACGTGATGTTTTAATATATGCAAATGAGCCTCTAGGAGCAATGGAGGCGTTACTGTTACACCTAGAGGCTGCACCCTCTGCACTTTGATTGACAGGGCCAGGCAGTGAAAATATCTTAAATCCTGGCCCTGTCAATCATAGTGGAGAGAGCACAGCAGTTGCAGAGAGAGCAGAGCTACTAGTTGTAATGGTAACGCCCCCTTTGCTCCTAGAGGCTCATTTGCATATATTAAAACATCATTTTTCACAGCAATGTGGGGACAAATGGACATGGGACCAATACAGATGCCTTCAGCTGCCAAGTGCACATGTAACAGGTCAGTCAGTTTCATAGGTACAAATCTACTAAAGTCTAATTGTGCTCATTCAGTCATTAACCAAAAATGTACATATCATTAGTCTATAGCCAGTATTATGTTAAAAGGGTTTTCCACATTGGATAATCTCTTTTTGCAGAGTCCCCTGTTTGCAGAGTCCCCTGACCATAATCTGATCATAGAATGACCTGCTGTGGTTTTTAGTTGTCATTTGGAATGGGGGAATATAACTGCAAGTGTTCATTTTTTCTGCAGCGCCACTGCAGGAGAGGTGAAGTATTACACATTGTCCACTAAACTCAATCAGCTGTTTGTCTAATGCATGGATATGTGATGTCCTCCAAGGTGTGGTAAGTTGATCAATACAAGTTCAAGTTAACTTTCTTCTGTGTTTGAAAAGACATTCTTTGTTTGAAAAGACCTCTTCCTTTCTAGCAAACTGATAACGTGCCACCTTGTTCTGTTAATTCAGCATTCCAGGCCATTTGGAAATACACTGACGAGCAAAAGGGTAACAATGTTTTGAACTTTTGACTTTCAGACTCCACCATCCACTACAGCTTTGAACGTGAGACTTCTATCATTTTATAGACATCCTCTTGGCTATCCTTAACATAAACTGGACTTGCAGCTATTTAGCATATGATTAGTTATGCAGATTCTTGTCATGTAACTGCATTGTTACTGTTTTGTTCCTAAAATTCTAAATGTTAATTTTTATTATTTTATTAGTATTTTGTAAATCCTTCTGGACACGCTTTCGATCAGATTTAAGCATGTCTCAACTGAAATCTGTTCCAAGGTCTCTTCTACACATTCCCAATGTTGGTGCATACTGGGCAACTGACTTGGGTACGAATACAGCTTTTTCTTCAACTGTACTCATAAGTATTCGATTGGTTGAGGTGTGGAGACCAATCCAGCACGTCTACTTCATTGTCATTGAACCATTTCTTCACCAATCTCAACGTATGCTTCTGGTAGTTGTCCTGCTGAAACACATCTGCCCTGCTGAGACAACATGTCATCCTTTTCATACCCATAGTACTGGAGTGTACGAAGTAACTCTGCTTGTAGGACACTCACTTATAGCTCAGCATTGAGACCACCATCGATCCTGGTCAAGTATCCAACACCTTTGGCTGTAAAACAACCCAATATCTTCAGGCTTCCTCCACCAAACTTGACAGTTCCTTCAATTTCTCGATCTGTTAGCCCCTTTTCCTTTGTTTCTTCCAGACGCATTTGCATCTACCAGAGCCCAGTCTATTAACTTTCATCCCATCGCTCCAAATCACCAATTTCCAATCTTCTACTTTCCTGCGTTGTATTTTTTTGCAAACTCGAGACAACACTTCTCATGACTATATTGAAATCGAGGGTTCTTCACCTTTTTTCAGGCCACCATTCCAGACTTGTGTAATGCATGTCACACAGTGCTTGCTTGGACATCTGTGATCTCACTATTACAAAGCATACGAGCCACCTCCACTGTTGTGTTTGTCATGCCAAAACTGATAGACCTTGTGATTAGCCGACTTGTTGATATTTTGCCTGGACGTCCATCTCTTGGCTTTGGAATGGATGGACAGACTTCATTTCATATTCTTCCAACTTTTATGACACTCGCATGATGCAGTTTGGCAATTTTCTTGGCCGAGATATCGCTATTGATGAGCTGGATGATGCTGTTTCTCTTTTTTCGGGAAATCTTCATGGCAGCTCCTGGATTTGAACCAGTGACCTTTCACTTGGGAATCAACCTAATAACACACTGAGTTATTAGGGAATGTGAGAACAGGTTGTAATTTGTAGTATACAAGAAGAAAAATCTTGTCCCACCACCAGGAGCAAAACAGTAACAATGCAGTTACATGACAAGAATCTGCATAACTAATCATATGCTAAATAGTTGCAAGTCCAATTTATGTTTGGAGCCTGAAAGTCAAAAGTTCAAAACATTGTTACCCTTTTGCTCGTCAATGTCTCCTAAAGCAGACAGAAGGCAATCTAAACTTACCTGTAACAGTTGTTATCAAATTTATTATAGCTGGCAAAGGCAATGAGAACTCCAAACCCTGCTCCAAGCGAGTAGAATATTTGCGTTGCGGCATCTATCCATACCTAAATGAAATACAAAGTCTTTAAAGGGACACACACTACTATCACATTTTTTATGATATATTAAAACCTATGTGTGTATGATGTAATTGTTTTGTTTTTTCAAAAAAAAAAAGGTAGATGGCTTTCTGGAAAGATTTTTTTTAAGTTGCTTCATGTCTTCTACTTCCTGTCCTGGCTCTTTAACTTCCTCCTTAGTTTGGACTTTTAGTACAGCAGATAGCCTCCCTTGACTTTCTCAGTCTGACCGTTCCAGAGAGGGAAGAAGGCTGAGTGACTCAATTAGAGCATCACACACTTATAGGTGCACTGCTCTTCTAGGCCCATGAAGTGAACAATAGAATTGTCATACTGTTATCCTAATTCTATTAGTCTACTATTTTACTAGGAAAGGAAAGGTCAGACAGAGAAAAGGTCATCAGTTAAAAAGTCTTGGAAACTCCCTTTAATTTACTTGTAAACTATTTCCAGTCATATTTAAAGAGGACGTCTCAGCTCTCCTGAAATGTCTTTTTAGTAGGTGCTTGGTATTCATAAAAAAAATTCTGGATCATCTTTTCTCTTTGGCACGTCCCTGTTATTCCTTCAGGAAATGTATGAGCAAATTGACAACCTAGTCAATGGAGGATGTCTCTACACACTCTGACACTGTGTACACAAAAAGAGGCTAAGGTTTGTTTTTTTTTCAATATTTCAGTTACGGACACAGTAATGGGTTGAATTTAACTACTTCTTGTAGTAAAGATTTTTATTTAGAAATACAGGTATCATAGAAATAAATTTAGAAGGACACTTACTGTGCATTCCAGTAGTTTCTCAAAGTCTATATGAAGGTATGAACTAATGCCTTTTAAAGAGCCAGGCAGCGTTACTCCACGTATGAGGAGTACAAATAGCATTACATATGGGAGTGTTGCCGTTATCCATACGACCTAACAAGAAATTTATAAAGGAATTTAATAATTCTCTTCAGGCAAAAATAAGAACAAACAAAGTAACATACATTAAATGACCACCATTAGCAATACCGATCTCCTCTGGTGGGTATTCTGTCACCTGACATATCTGTTTGAGTAATTTCCTCATGAAATAACAGTTCTGGGCAATCTCCATGAGGTGTGACAAGGTTTCTTGAAACATGCAACTAGGCTGACGGGTCTTCTTTAAGTCATGGTGGATATGGCAAATAGGTCAGGAGAAGCAGTCGAATTGGTCAATGTAAGCAGCCAGGAGAATCGGTGAAATCCACAGTGGAAATTCTACTATGGGATCGAAGCAAAATCCACTGATGAGTTTCCACTGCTGAAAATCTAAACCATGTGGCTGTGGCCTAGATGTAGACAGTGTAAGGCCTAATATGTATTTTGCAGTCCGTAAACCACAGATCAGAGAAATACAGTACTGGCCATGTGCATGCCGAATATTCCTAATAGAATTGGTTATTCTTGTCCGCAAAATGGACAGGAATAGGACAAGCTCTGCAATTTGCGGCATGGCAGGAGGGATTCAGGCAGCACATGGATGACATCAGTTTTTTACCGACCCATAGAAATGAATGGGTTCATATGCAGCCTGCAAAAAATGGTGTTGGGTTGCAGACCCAAACAACGTATGTGTGCACTAAACCTAAATCTAGACAAGCAGTCTGGCCAAATAGGCGCATCTCTGGCAATCCATGCACCTTAAGTTGAAGTCTACGCTCTAAGGCCTCATGCACACGAATGTATTTTGTTTCTGTGTCCGTTCCTTTTTTGGTGGATAGTATGCGGACCCATTCATTTCAATAGGTCCGCAAAAAATCCAGACAGCATACCATGTGCTGTCCGTATGGTTATGTCTGTTCTGTAGCCCCGCAAAAAAAAAAAAAACACAACATGTCCTTTTCTTGTTCGTTTTTTGGACAAGGATGTGCATTGTTACAATGGATACAAAAAGGATGCAATACGGATGCCAAACGGGCGTCATCCGTAATTTTTGTGGATCCATGTTTTGCATGTCATGTTATGTGAATGTAGCCTAAGTTATAGTAAATCTGGCAGGCTGCACTTTCCCCTTTTTCTCACCAGTTTTAATAATAATTTGCAACTTTTTTACTCCACTGTTGTGACATAAAGCCATTAGTAAATGCCCCTCTTTTTGTCTAACTTTTACAGCAACTATGGGTTTACTTTGCGGCTTTGTGCTAAAATTTTGATGCACTTGGTTGCATCTTAAAGCAGTTATACAGAATATTAATATTGATGCCCTATCCTCAGGGACAGTGCATGGTGCTGTGTCGTACCAGGGCTACAAAGTAACTGCAGATGGCTGGGGATTCAGGGTGTCCGACTCCCACAATCTGATACTGATGGCCTATCCTTAGTATAGGCCATGAATCAGCAACCTCCAGCACTCCAGCTGTTCGCAAACTACAACTCCCAGAATCCTCCTTTCACTTCTATGGAAATTACAAGAACAGAGTAAGTGTGTATGCTGGGAGTTGTAGTTTCACAGCAGCTGGAGTGACGAAGGTTGCTGAACTCTGGTATAGGCCATCATTATCAAAATATTCGGAAATTCCTTTAATCCATACTTCTTTCCACTAAGCCACTGACTTCTTGATGAGTTGGAAAACCGAAACACTTGAAATAACTTCAACAATACAAGTGCATCTCAATAAATTAGAATATCATCAAACAGTTGCTTTACTTCAGAAATTAAATTCAAAAATTGAACCCCATATATTATATAGAGTCATTACAAGCAAAGTGAACTTTTTCAAGTGTTTATTTCTGTTAATGTTGATGGTTATGGCTTACAGCCAAGGAAAACCCAACAGTCATTATCTCAGAAAATTAGAATATTATATTAGACCAACTGTAATTATTTTTAAACACAGAAATTTTGGCCAAATGAAAAGTATGTACAGCAAATGCACTCAGTACTTAGTTGGGGCTCCTTTTGCATGAATGACTGCATCAATGCGGCATGGAGGAGATCAGCCTGTGGCACTGCAGAGGTCTTATGGAAGTCTAGGTTGCTTTGATAGCAGCCTTCAGCTCATCTGCATTCTTGGGTCTGGTGTCTCTCATCTTCCTCTTGATAGTACCCCATAGATTCTCTATGGGGTTAAGGTCAGGCGAGTTAGCTGGCCAATCAAGCACAGTGATACTGCCGTTATATAACTAGGTATTGGTACTTTTGGCAGTGTGGACAGATACCAAGTCCTGCGGGAAAATAAAAATTTCATCTCCAAAAAGCTTGTTGGCAGAGGGAAGCATGAAGTGCTCTAAAATTTCCTGGTAGACGGCTTTGTTTTTTATAAAACACATTGGACCTACACCAGCAGATGACATGGCTCCCCAAACCATCACTGATTGTGGAAACTTCACACTAGACCTCAAGCAGCTTGGATTGAGGCCTCTCCACTCTTCCTCCAGACTATGGGACCTTGATTTCCAAATGAAATGCAAAATTTACTTTCATCTGAGAACAACACCTTTGTCCACTGAGAACAGTCCAGTTCGTTTTCTCCTTGGCCCAGGTAAGACGCTTCTGGCGTTGTCTATTGGTCATCAGTGGCTTGACACATGGAATGCGACACTTGTAGCCCATGTCCTGGATACATCTGTGTGCGGTGGCTCTTGAAGCACTGACTTCAGCAGCAGTCCACTCCTTGTGAATCTCCCCCAAATTTAGGAAAGGCCTTTTCTTAATAATCCTATCAAGGCTGCGGTTCTCCCTGTTGCCTGTGCACCTTTTTCTACCACCCTTTTTCCTTCCACTCAACTTTCCATTAATATGCTTTGATACAGCATTCTGTGAACAGCCAGCTTCTTTAGCAATGACCTTTTGTGGCTTACCCTCCTTATGGAGTGTGTTAATAACAGCCTTCTGGAAATCTGTCAAGTCAGCAGTCTTCCCCATGATTGTGTCACCTATTGAACCAGACTAAGGGACCTTTTTAAAGGCTTAGGAATCTTTTGCATGTGTTTTGGGTTAATTATTCAAATTTTCTGAGATAATGAATTTTGGGTTTTCCTTGGCTGTAAGCCATAATCATCAACATTAACATAAATAAACACTTGAAAAAGTTCACTCTGTTTGTAATGACTCTATATATTATAAGTGTTTCCCTTTTTGAACTGAATTACTGAAAAAAAACTTTTTGATGATATTCTAATTTATTGAGATGCACTTGTAGGTCTAGAACATAATGCGACATTATGCACCAGAAATTCACCAAATTTTCCATGAGGCATTTAAAGAAGATCATGGGTGATTTATAATTATATAGGTTGAAAAAAGACTCAGGTCTATCAACTTAAATCGTTCTCAGACCAATTACACACTAATTATTAAATTAGTTATAACCCTCAATGTCGTTTACTATTAGAGAAGTATCTGCCATTACTGCCTCTTTGGGTAGGACATGCCATAATTTGACTCCACTGTTTCCTGTATTGAAGTCTAAATCACCTTTCCTCCTCTCCACCACCCTCACATGACAAGAGTTATGGAGCACTCCTTCCTGAACATTCAAGCACTCAAAAGTTCTGTCTATCTGTGGAGACCTCTCTGCTGTCTTACATCTGCTCCCCTATCCATTCATCATCCATGGTGATCACTAACTAGTCGTCCCCTTAAAGTAATCCATCAGGATAATCCACTCTCCAGCTCTTGCTCAGGTGGACTTGAGCGCCATCTAAATGACTGCAATATAATACATTCCCTTGTGGTAATGCATAGCCAGCTGAATATTCTGATCTCCGCCACTGCTCTCATAGAGATGCTCTGTAATTAAAGAACCACTTTGACAATAGGTGACTGATTTGCCTGCTAGTCTACATGGTGGCTGCCAGGGATACGGCAAAAATACATGAAGCCCATAGCAAAACATGAAATCAGGCTGAAGTCCACCATGACCACCTTCAACAAAATGACAACATAAAAAGCTTAAGTTCATTTTGGTCTTCTAAAGAACAAGGATAATACACACAGTAATGTCACAGTACAGGGATAATAATCAGTGATGTCACAGTACAGGGATAATAACCACAATGATGTCACAGTACAGGATAATAAATACATTGATGTCACAGTACAGGATAATAACCACAATGATGTCACAGTACAGGATAATAACCATAATGATGTCACAGTCCAGGAATAATAAACACAGTGATGTCACAGTACAGGAATAATAATCAGTAATGTCACAGTACAGGGATAATAACCACAGTGATGTCACAGTACAGGGATAATAACCACAGTGATGTCACAGTACAGGGATAATAACCACAATGATGTCACAGTACAGGATAATAAATACATTGATGTCACAGTACAGGATAATAACCACAATGATGTCACAGTACAGGATAATAACCACAATGATGTCACAGTCCAGGAATAATAAACACAGTGATGTCACAGTACAGGAATAATAATCAGTAATGTCACAGTACAGGGATAATAACCACAGTGATGTCACAGTACAGGGATAATAAACAAAATGATATCACAGTACAGCGATAATAAACACAGTGATGTCACAGTACAGGGATAATAAACAAAATGATATCACAGTACAGGGATAATAAACAAAGTGATATCATAGTACAGTATACCTCCCAACTTTTCAAACCACCATGGAGGGACAAATTGTGTGGTGTGCTTTGCGCGCCATGGCAAATTTTTTCAGCTCTAGGCCACATCTCTAACTCCACCTAAAACCTAACTATACACCTAATCCCACCCAGTCCCCTTAATGCCCCCACATAGTAATTATTCTCCCGTCATGCCACTGCACAGTATTTATGCTCCCATTGTGATTTCACAGAATTATGCCCAGCTGTGCTCCCAGTAATATGCCCCCAGTAAAATGCCCACATTGTGCCCCCAGTAATATGCCCAGCTGTGTCCCCAGTAATATACCCACATTGTGCCCCCCAGTAATATACCCACATTGTGCCCCCCAGTAATATGCCCACATTGTACTCCCCCAGTAATATGTTGTGCCCCCAGTAATATGCCCACATTGTGCCCCTCACAGAAAGTAAAAAAAAAAATAAACACCACATACTTACCTTCTTCCTAGCAGCAGGAGGACATCGGCTGCTCTAGTTTGAGGAGGGGGCCGAGCCTAGGCTGAATGGCGGCCGGACAGACCAGAGGTATGGAGAGCCGGCAGGGGGAGGGTTGATGAAGCAGAGAGACCATGAGGATACCAGTCATGTCTATTTCACTATGGCAACTGTCTCTGCATCCTACGGACACAGGGACAGCTGCCAGAAAGCGGGACTTAGCACCTTGCCCCTGTACCGGGACAGCCACTGCAATCCGGGACTGTCCCGTCAGATCCAGGACGGTTAGGAGGTATGGTACAGGAATAATAAACAAAGGTATGTAACAGTGCAGGGATAATAAACACAGTGATGTCACAGTACAGGGATAATAAACAGTGATGTCAACAGTACAGGAATATTGCAAATAGGGATTTCACAGCATAAGGATAACACACAGGGATGTCAAAGCATTAAGCTAATGTAGACAAAGTTGTCACAGCATAAGGGTAATGCAGACAGGGATGTCAACATAGTAGGGTAATGTGCGCAGAGTCATTACAGTACAGGGACAATGCACAGAGTGATGTCACAGTAAAGAAATGCTACAAAACAGTGAGGTCACAGCACAGGGACATTGCACACTATGAAATTACATCACAGAGAAAGGCCATCCAGCATACTGTGACCTCACAGCATATAAAAAATAAAAAACAATGACGCCACATGCCATGCAGGAATAATGCAGCAGTGATTTCACACAATAGGAACAATGTAAAAAGGCTACAAGGCTTAGGGGTTAAGGACACGGCTGTTGTTGACTGGTGCCATATTGCTTCTGAAAACAGCAGGTCCGCAATATACGGGCATCGGCCATTTGTGCACCGCGTCACTGACGCAGGCCCATTTGCTTGCACTACTTTTTGGTGGTGTGGACCGTCAGATATGGATCGCGGACCCCATTCAAGCGAATGGGCCTGCGTCCACAGGTCCTGCGGCCCCACGGTCGGTGCCCGTGCTTTGCAAACTGCAAACTGCAATGCATTCATGTGCATGAGGCCTAACCATGAGACTTAATTAATTTTAGAATTAATTTCTATAGTCATCACTTACTGCACCTTATGCCTGATTGGAAATACCCTCTATTAAGGGGATTTTCCATGTCACTCAAAGGGGTGCACCACCAATGAGGCCAGCTGAGGCGATCACCTCAGGCTGCACCAGGTAGGGGCAAGTGGGGGGCAGCCGAAGGGCCATGGGCTGAAAGGAAGGGGTTGGGTTAAGAAACTGGCATTGGGAAGGGGGGGGGTGCCATTCCAGTTTTTGCCTTAGGCAGCAGAAAGGCTAGGTTCACCCCTGGTCACTCATATCAGATCGGTGTGGGTCTGACACCTGGCATCCCTACCAGGTAGCTGTTAAAATTATCTTTCATACTAACACATTACATGTACAATTATAGCTCCATACACTGTTTAGTGAATGTGCCGGGTGTCAGGACCGGCAGTCATTGCACCCGTTCTGCCCCTGACTCTGGTGGCGAGGTGGTTGCCCGGGGTCAGGCTTCGTCCGCTATTTCGGCAGGCTCCTCCTCCAGCCGGCGGTCTCTGGCTGTGGATGCGCGTCCCAGGCAGGGGACGCGCGCAACGGTCATAAGTGCCAGGGACGTGGCTGGTGCGCACTCTCGCTCGCGGCCTGTTACTGGTCGCCGGAAAACGCGAGCAATATAGTGTCTGTTTATTTTCTGTTTATTGGTATCTCATGAGTTAAGTTTTTGTTCCTTGCTTCTCCTCCCAGTCAGCTGGTTGGGTGGGGTCTGCTAGGTATTTAAGGCCCTCTAACTTTTACCTAGCTGCCAGTGTTTGGAGTTTCCTTGCTACTACCTGGTTTGACATTCTTGCTCTGCAGTTTAGACTCTTTATGTTCTTTGACCCTTGGCGTGTTTTTGACTACTTCTCTCTGCTTGCTGATTTTGTTCCTGACGTACTCTCCTGGTTTTGACGCGGCTACCTGACTACCCATTTGGTTCTTGTTTGTCTGTCTTGTTTGTCTTCCCATCCCCCGCACAATTGTTAGTGTATTTCCAGTCTTCAGGTTGCCGGCTCAGGGGTTAGCCTGAGCGGGCAATAGGCAGGGAAAGGGGTTGGGATTAAGCTTAGGGATCACTTACCCCTTATCTGTGTATCCCAGCCCTGACACCGGGTTACTGTAGCTCAGCACTTCATTCAAAACTTCAGATTAATACCGTAGATCCATCTCTGTACAGTATTAAAGGGAGTCTTTCACCTGTATTTCACCTATATAACTAACAGCAGTGCCCCACAGAAGATTGCAGACATATCCCAGACATACCTGTGTGCACTGTGTGTCTGTATTACATGTCACATCCCAGACATACCTGTGTGCACTGTGTGTCTGTATTACATGTCACATCCCAGACATACCTGTGTGCACTGTGTGTCTGTATTACATGTCACATCCCAGACATACCTGTGTGCACTGTGTGTCTGTATTACATGTCACATCCCAGACATACCTGTGTGCACTATGTGTCTGTATTACATGTCCAGAAAAGGCACTTTTATTCTGCAGGAAATAATAAAGTCCCAAGTGCCCAGCTGAAAGTGAAAGTAAAAACAGCTTTCTCTCCTGACTGGATTTCTAACAGCTATATCTTCTGATATACTGGATATAATGCTGTGATTTTGGTATCTTTGGAAAGCTTAGAATGAGAGCTTTCAAAAAAAGTCAGAACCATTTTTATTTTATCTGCTTCCAATCCCAAGATACGAGCAGCTAAAGCAGCTCTCCCTTCTTCAGTCTGGTTTGCTTTGGGTACTTGCAGCAGCAGAGCTGGGCACTTGGGAGCTGTATTTCTGAACATGTAATACAGACACACAGTGCACACAGGTATGTCTGGGATGTGTCTGCAATCTTCTGTGGGGCAGTTCTCTTAGTTATATAGGTGAAAAACAGGTGAAAGACTCCCTTTAAAATCCGATAAGTCAGTTATTCGAGTAGTTGCGCAAGAGTTTGTTGAATAACTTTCGGTAATTGATTTTTAAAGTGGAAACCACTTTAAAACTTGGAACCTAACTTGGCTTTGGTTCCGAGGTACCAGACAAAACAGAAGCCGAGTTCGGTTCCAACTTTTAAAGTGGTTTTCTACTTTAAAAATTGATTGCCAAAAGTTATTCAACGAAGTCTCGTGCAACTTCACGGATAACTTACTTCAGCTCATCGGAGCCCATACAGACAGATCTCTGTACAGTATTAATCCGAAGTTTTGAACAAAGCGACTTCAGATGTAGTACAGTATGTAGCATGGTGTACTACACTTTTGCATCATTTTTTTCGTATTTGTTAAATGTAGGGCATAAACGTGATGTTTACCTAGCCTTATAATTATGTTACTGATCTCCCAGCACAGCATTAAAGGGGTTATCACATCTCATTATGGAAGTGCATACTTACCTGCTCCCCACCATTGGATTCCAGGTCCTCGGCTTCCCCTCTGCCTTGCTCCAGTCTCCAAGTGTCAACATCCTGTTTGATGTGGGTCATGTGGCCGCTGCACCCAATCACTGGCTGCAGTGGTGATCTATCACCCATGTGTTACTTCAATGCTGCAGTCAGTCATTGGAACCAGTGCTTACATGACCTGCGTCAAACAGCATGTTGACATGTGGAGACCAGAGCAAGGCAGCGGTGCCGCGAGACCAAAGGAGCCAGAACCCAGCTGTAGGGATCAAGTAAGTATGCTTCACTCTGCAGGTCCAGCAATGAGGAGGGGGCAGACAGGAAGGCCCTCTAAGATGAACAACCCCTTTAAGTAGCAGGACCATAGACAGAAGATGTCAATCACAATGCGGTCAGTGTCATACTGGGGTTCTTTGGGCCACCAGAGGAAATTTTTCATGTGACCCAATGCCTATATCGTCAATAATGTTGAATAGGTTTAGAATCAAAGATATTGACTCTAGTGGTAGGTGATTATCTCCAAACACAACATAAAATTGATTTTTCCTTTGGACTTTTAGGGCCCACTAATGCATTGGAGCCTGGGCCCACCAGAGGATCCTCTGGTTCTCTGGTGGGCCAGTCCGTCCCTGACTGCAGTAGTCACATCCACATTCCATTCCTTACATTGTAACCATTGTACACATCACTGGAGTAATAGTAGTGGTCAGTAGTATTTTAAAGGAGTTCTCCAGGAATTTTATGTTGATGGCCTGTCCTCAGGGTCATCAATATCTGATTGGTGGGGGGATGGACTACCAGCACCCCTGCCGATAAGCTGAATTAAAAGGCTACGGAGCTCTGTGAGTGAGTGCAAGGCCATCTGAAGTCACATTCATTTAGTCACATGGCCTAGGTGTTGTTCAGTCCCATTCAAGTGAATGGGCAAAGGCTGAAATACTAAGTGCATCCAGTATCCGATGGATGGTGCTGTGCTTGGTAAGCTACAAGAAAGCCCGGGAGCTCACCAGAGCTCCAGTGAGTGCCGTGGCATTCTCACAGTGCTGATCGGCAGGGGTTCCTTTTGTAAGACCCCCCCAACATCTCATATGATGAACTAGTCTGAGGGTAGGTCATCAATATGAAAATTTCAGAAAACTCCTTTAAGTATTTTATTATCTCCGAGACTTCTCCATCTTTCATTTCATTATACTATGCCAAAATACAACATTTTTCATATATGTTATACTGATGGACAATCCCTTTAAGCATCTATTTACATTTACATACTTTGCCTGACGTCTTCACTCCTTTCCAAAGGCTGAAAAAAAGTACTATAAGTACAGCAAACAGGCAAATAGTTAGCTGCCATCGTGGTTTTCCAAGGTCATGAATTCCAGTGCTTTCATGTAGTTGCAGCACTGCACGTCTGTGGAAACAGATACAAAGGGTATAACTAGATGTTTCCTGAGAGCACATCATATATTCAGTAAGGCAACATACGATATATGTACAAATGTGATCTGTTAGAACTCGCACTGAACGAATCGAAGTTGACAATGTGGACTTTGATCCAAATTTCAGGAAAAATGTAATTCGCCGCGAAGACAAATATCCTTGTGCTTCGTGGTAACGAATCGATTTTCCCTGAAATGGCGGTAAAAAACTTTTAAAATATCATACTTACCTCATCCATTTGAGCGTGAAGAGGCCACCTGCGGCCATCTTGCTTGAAGATCCTGTGTGTGGTGATGTGATGATGAGGTCATCTCGGGCCGGGCAAGATTTTGCACTGGATCTTCAAGCAAGATGGCCACAGTGGTGGCCTCTTCGTGCTCAAATGGATGAGGTAAGTTCAATATAATTTTTTTGACAACCCCTGAAAGGCCTTAATATTGATCTCAGATGACACGATCAGCAATGATGGGGGGTGCGGTGCAATCGCCGTTCCCTGTCATTGTACCCACTATTTACAAAGAAATGCACTTCGTGCCGAAGTAATTCGTCACAAAGCAATTTTTTTTTTATTTGGCAAAGTAGCTGAATCAAATTTTTGAGAACTTCGCTCATCTCTAGTTAGGACATAAATCATCTCCTCTGTGCAGGATTGAACTTATATAACCAATAACACGATTAATCAGTTAACCCCTTCTAACTCAATGATGCATTATTGCTGCACAGTGCAGGTAGTTACTGCTTGATGCCATAATTGTACATCACGGTGGCTGTGCAGCCCGGATCTGAGCCCACGCAGTCACTTGCAGGCACCAGCTATATTATAATGTTGGCACCCTGCCAGGATTAGTGGAAACTCTGATCCTGGCAGTTTAACCCCTCAGATGCCTCAGTCAATAACAACCACTGCATCTAAGTGTCATCCGATAAATTGTCATGGCAGTCAGGGTCCTTCTAGAGGTCCCCAGCCCTGTAATGTCCCTGCCGCTGTTACGTTCTTCTGAAGGCTGATGGTAAATAGCCATATACACTGTAATACAGACGTACTTGTGTATAGTACAAGCGATAATTTCAAGTATCCTATGTGGACTAAAAAAATAAAAAGGGAAAAAAGTCGAATAATTATTTTCAAAATATTTTGCAGCAAGTATGCAGCAACTTTGAGTTGTTTCTACACCTTGATTGGAGTCCACCTGTGGTAAATTCAGTTGACTGTATAAGGTCTCTGAGCTGACAATGCATTTTAGAGCGAAAACCAAGTTATGGAGAGGAAAGAACTGCATGTAGAGCTCAACAACAGGATTGTGTAGAAGCAGAAATCTGGAGTACAAAAAAATCTTTGCGGCACTGAAATTTCCTAAGAGCACAGTGGCCTCCATAATTCTTAAATGGAAGAAGGTTGGAACAACCAGAACTGTTCCTGGAGCTGGCTGCCCAACCAAAATAACTAATCAGAAGGGACTTAGTAATAGAGATGACCAAGAATCCAACAATCACTCTGGCTGATCACCAAAAATTCGGTGTGCAGATGGGAGAAACTTCCAGAAGGTTAACCATCACTGCAGCATTTCTCCAATCTGGGCTTAATGGCACAGTG
Source organism: Rhinella marina (assembly GCA_900303285.1). NCBI lineage: Eukaryota > Metazoa > Chordata > Amphibia > Anura > Bufonidae > Rhinella > Rhinella marina. The sequence goes on along the minus strand of ONZH01019298.1, from coordinate 1,091,756 downwards.
GCCAGAAGGAAGCCTCTTCTCAGTAAAAGACACATAAAAGTTTGCATAAAAGAACCTAATGGACTTCAAGACAAGATGCTCTGGTCTGATTCAACTTTTTGGCCTAAGAGCATCATATTTGGAACATGGGCATAGCTAGAACTGATGGGACCCACACCAAATTTTTTAAGGCTCCCCCCCCCCCCATAGGTGTGCTGTACGCATCGTTTGTGGCCACATTGAAATGAATGGATATGCATCCAACCCACAAAAAACAGCTGACAGTTGGGGGTCCTGGGACCCCTGTTGATGTGATAACGATGACCTATCCTGAGGAAAGGTCATCATTATCGATTCCTGAATAACCCCGTTAAGTCCGCAACCTGGAGTTGTTATTGACTTAATGGGTAGAAAGCCTATGATTTCATTTGAGTGACTCTTACAGGAATATAAAAATGTCATTTCTGAAAGTATAAAACTGCAAAAGAGACAACATTTTGCACACAGGGGAAACTATTTCCAGTTTCTGTAGACGGCATGTACCATCAGAGATGTACTAGCCTTACCTTATGTACGCCCACTATTACTACCATTCCTATTGGGTTTAAGAATCTTTGAGTTATTTTATTTCATTTTTTTTTTGCAAATAACAAAGTAAAGGAAAGTTTAAGAGATGAAACAAGTACTTTATGTTCAGTAATGCATCAGGAGAAACTTACTCATAAAACTCGGCAGCTGGTGTTAGTTTATAATTTGCGTATGTGGTCCCATTACCCAGCAGAGAGAGGTTGAGATGATTTGGGTCTGTACAGTTAGGACTGTTCCACTCATTCCCACATTTGGTCCAAGGAAGCTCATAGGTGAAGGAAGATACAAGATAATATAATGACCATGCAATGATGACATTATAGTAGAATCCCACATAGAGAGCTATTAATATCACAGTGTAGCCCACACCTGGACAGTGAAAAAAGAAGAACATCTGTAAGGAAGATCTGTTTAAAATTTACTACAAAGTAATACTGCTGCTTTAAATCACGGCATCACCCAGATTCTTACGTGAATGCATAAAATATTGCGCAAACAATGTACTGTAACTTATTATATGGTTCCTGAAGGGTTATTAGAGGTCATTAAAAACCAGATGAGGAAAACATCAACTAACAGCTTTTGGGAAAGTTCAGCAGACTAAGGGTTCATTCAGACAAGCATTCTTCACGTCCATGTGATTTTTGAGTGTAGAACGGAGAGTTGGAACACTGGAACGAGAGTTGGAACACTGACCCGTGACAATGGGCCAAATCCCATTAATCATCTTCCACACCAGTCCATCCAAAGAAAGTTGCGTCATGCACTACTTTGGTCTGATTTGAATGCTGAACTTGGAAATATAATCGATGTGTGATGAGCACTCGTTTCACATTTGGTGGAGAATAAGGCAGTGTGTGTGTATAGGTGTATCACTTTATAACTGTAACAATATTTGCGGTATACTGTGATATGTGATACAAGCTGTGGTGTAGCAAAAATGTGTTTGCAGTAGAGTGACGTTACAAAGTGGCGTGATGGCTAGTTATACTACAAAATGACATAACATGTATAGTAGGTTATTTATTTAACAATACAATCTAAAATAAAAATAAAAATAAAAATATAAATATGAATATAGGTAGAACCAGCGCTGGTATACACATATGAATGAAGATTAAAAATAAAAATAAAAATATAAAATATATAAATGTATATATATAAGAGAAAAGCGGAGCAAAATTGTCTATATTGCTGCGGTGAAAATATTCTCTATTCCAATAATAATCAATGCCAATGCCAGTAAAACGTAATGTTACTTATCTATCAAAGTCATTCGTAACCTTAGTAACGTTTAGGGTCCCCGTTTGATATTTAGTAGAAAATTCTATGGTGGAATATGCCAAAGAAAAGGGGGTTCAATACTTTACCCTCCTGTCGGGGTTTGCAAACAGGCGTTGCGTTGTGGTGATTCAGCGATACAGCCGACCCGTGGCGTCCCACGTGGGCGGTTGTCCTGGCTTTTGGCGCGCTGATTTAAATCCAAAAGGAGCGCTTCAGATGCTGATTGTTGAAAAAGACGTTTAAAGTGCTGAGTCACCCTGCTGTTAATCTCGTGCTGCAGCCCTGGTTTTCAGTTGTAGATCCGGCGCTGTAGCGCTATAGTGATTCGCTGATTTAAAAATTCCTTCCAGTGAGGCGTCTTTATGATGTATATATATATTGGTATGCACCAAGGTGCTATTCTGTTGTGCCGTGATTTTTTCCACAGGGTATAAACCAAACGCGTTTCGGGGCGTATCTATGCCCCTTCCTCAGTGGTATACCACTGAGGAAGGGGCATAGATACGCCCCGAAACGCGTTTGGTTTATACCCTGTGGAAAAAATCACGGCACAACAGAATAGCACCTTGGTGCATACCAATATATATATACATCATAAAGACGCCTCACTGGAAGGAATTTTTAAATCAGCGAATCACTATAGTGCTACAGCGCCGGATCTACAACTGAAAACCAGGGCTGCAGCACGAGATTAACAGCAGGGTGACTCAGCACTTTAAACGTCTTTTTCAACAATCAGCATCTGAAGCGCTCCTTTTGGATTTAAATCAGCGCGCCAAAAGCCAGGACAACCGCCCACGTGGGACGCCACGGGTCGGCTGTATCGCTGAATCACCACAACGCAACGCCTGTTTGCAAACCCCGACAGGAGGGTAAAGTATTGAACCCCCTTTTCTTTGGCATATTCCACCATAGAATTTTCTACTAAATATCAAACGGGGACCCTAAACGTTACTAAGGTTACGAATGACTTTGATAGATAAGTAACATTACGTTTTACTGGCATTGGCATTGATTATTATTGGAATAGAGAATATTTTCACCGCAGCAATATAGACAATTTTGCTCCGCTTTTCTCTTATATATATACATTTATATATTTTATATTTTTATTTTTATTTTTAATCTTCATTCATATGTGTATACCAGCGCTGGTTCTACCTATATTCATATTTATATTTTTATTTTTATTTTTATTTTAGATTGTATTGTTAAATAAATAACCTACTATACATGTTATGTCATTTTGTAGTATAACTAGCCATCACGCCACTTTGTAACGTCACTCTACTGCAAACACATTTTTGCTACACCACAGCTTGTATCACATATCACAGTATACCGCAAATATTGTTACAGTTATAAAGTGATACACCTATACACACACACTGCCTTATTCTCCACCAAATGTGAAACGAGTGCTCATCACACATCGATTATATTTCCACTTTTTGAACACAATAAGGCTAGGGTATAGCCTAGTGATTAGTAGCACCAAACCAGACATTATTGTCAAAACTAGTGAGCCACTACATTTATTTTCTGAATGCTGAACTTGCCTATTCAAGTCAGTGGGTCGATGAGAAAAAAAAAACAAACGGGCAGCACATGGATGGTCATCCATGTGCAGTCCATTTTTCCAGACATTGAAAAGAAGTGAAAGCAGTTTGAGGAACGAGAAAAATGAATACATGGAATTTAATTGGAGACAATACTGATTTCACATAGTTGGAAACGGGTGGACTGGGAGCGTAAAGTGGCCATGGGAAAAAAAAAAAAAGTGGCCCCACATTGTAGGCAGGTACAAATTGACAGAAGACAGGGCCAATATAAGTAGACAGGACCAACAAAAGTTGGCTGGCGACAGCAATACACCTGACCAGTGGCCGTGAGAACGGCTTGGGTGGCCGCCTCGGCATCGGCCCACCAGGAAATTTCCCTGTAGGGTCTATGATAAGTCCACTGCTGGTTGGAAAAATGTCAATTATTAGCAGATTGAACACTGATGTGTTTTACAATGCTTGTCTGAATAAGCCATTCATCAGGTTCCTGTCTTAGGCCAGTCTTAGACAGCCATAATACCTGGACATGTCAAGGTTTTACTGGACCAAATTTGCATTGTAGACTAGGTTTGGCTCAGCTAAATCGTGGGTTATCCAAATCTTGGAGCCAAATATGGTTACTGACACCACTGTATTTGTTCCACAGTGTGACAAAAACCATGATAAAAGCACAAAATGTGAACATCGTCTTTGGCCTCATGCCAGGGCCAACATATGGTTTCATGCAATCTTTGACTCTGAATAGGGTGCAAAGAGCTCCTAATTTTCATATAGTAAGTATAGCAAATATGCAATTCAACTTTATCCATGTTTCCAGTGTGTATATGTGTCTTTGAGCATGGAGTAGTGCACTTCTACATATAATATTTATTTGCTTTTGCATGTCAGTCGTGGTAGAATTTACATGTACATTATTTCATACTGTTTGGAGGTGCTGGTCTAACTTTGTTTTTAGCATTGCACATTTAAGACCCTGGCTGCCTCCATTTGGAACATGCACTCCTGCCCATCTCCCTAGTGCTTCTAATTAGAGTATCATATGGCTGAATTCCTGAATGTCCTGAATTTTGTAGGCTTAGGCCTAGGAGAGGCAAGTCTGATAGTGTAGGTCCCATCTGTTGGAAGCCACCTTGTCACTGGTAGATGGGACTAACACAATTTTGATTTAAAAAATGTGAGTAAATAGCTTCTAATTTTCATATAGTAATTATAGTAGTAATGCAATTCAGATTGATCCATGTTTCCAGTGTTAGCAAGTGTCTTTGTTTATGGACTTCTATACCCATATAGACTTCTGTAGAGCACTGCAGTATCTCTACAGGTCTCTCACTTCTTAAGGAATTTGTTTTTCTGCAGAGTTCCATGTGAATTATTTTTGCTTCTCATATAATGGGATTATATTCAGATTTTGTAGTGGCTGAAGCCTCTACATTTTTAAATCACAATTCCTGAATTTGTTTTCATACAGCAGAGCACAGACAACATATAAAAACCTCCACAGAAGTAAGGAAGCCATGACAGGATAACATTATTACTCTATTATGGATCTCTACTACATGGAACTGTATTATGAACGTGTGCATGAGACTTTTCTTACATTTTTCCACATGCTATATGCATAGATGAGAGGTCCCGGACCATCATTGTTGACACTTTTTTATATCCATTTTTTTAAATGTCAGTAGATATAATAATGCTATAGATGTAAGACCTATTAGTTTAATGGGCTGTATTCTAAATGATGCCCTCCTTTTATAAAACTTATATGGAAGCATACCCAGAATTTTCAGCAGCCAATGGGAGAAGAAGAGAGTAGTAACACTCACCATTCCGTAAAGAAACAGTCTTAATTTCATGTAGTTAAAACACAGCAGTACAGGATAAGAGCAGGAACAGGAAGGTTTCGTATTTAACCACACTTCATGTGACTTTCACTTCCATTGTACTGATTATGTTTCAATTACATAGAATAAAGACTGTTTTTAAAGGGGTTGTATCACCTGAGACATTAGTGGCATATCAATAGGATATGCCACCAATGTCAAAAAGGTATGGGTCCCACCTCTGTGACTCACACCTATCTCTAGAACGTAGGCCCCTAAAGTGTACAAGAGCTCGCTGAGCATGTGTGGTCATCCTCCATTCATTTCTATAGGAGCGCTGAAAATATCTGAGCAGCACACATGGCTATCTTCGGAAACCCCATAGAAATGAATTGACAGCACACCACACAAGTGCAGCCACTGCTCCACTCACTTCTATGGAACTGCGATCAATGCTCCCATAGAGACGAATGGAGGGTGGCCCCTTATGCATGGTGCTCTCTTGGTCACTTTGTGAGCTCCATTCTAGAGCAGGTCCCAAGGTAGGACCAGCACCTATCTGACATTGGTGGCTTATCCTAATGATATGTCACCAATGTCTCAGGTGAGACAACCCCTTTAAGGAACGGTTAGTGCCACAACTCTATTCTTCTCCTATTAACTGGTCTTTCCTCACTGGCTTTTAGCTCCAAGACCTCTGGATTTTTGATGATCACCAAGTTAATAAAGGTGTGAGGTTCAAAGACTTGCCTCTACCCCTAGTGATGGTAGAAGGACATAGGACATAGACCTCCATACTTTAAAACTATGGGGGTCATTTATCATGCTGAAATACACCTATATTTGCTATTTGCGACTTCCCTCTGCTCACGCCAGGTCCAAAATTGTGGGCGTGACATGGATGGGAAAGGGAACGTGCTGGCAGGCCAGTCTCAGTCATCATTTTCTATGCGTGTTTCAAGTGTAGAAAATGGTCTAAATGTAAGACCGCTTGGAAGCTGTCTTACATTTAGAACTGGCACTGGATGTGCCGAAGTTAGGGAGAGGCCAGCGCCTCTTCATAAGAGCTCATTCAGACGACCGTAATTGCGGAACGGATGCGTATCCATTCATTTCAATGGGACCACAAAAGATGCTGTCCACATCCGTGGTTCCATTCTGTGTCTCCGCTGAAAAGATAGAGCATGTCCTATACAAGAATAGACATTTTCTACTATGGTTGCAGCCATGTGCGGTCTGCAAATTGCCGGCCGTCTGAATGGGTCCTAACTCCGGTGGATCCACCGCCAGTTATAGGCTTTATTAAGACCGGCATCTAAAATGCTAGCCTTAATAAATGTGCCCCTATATGACCTAAGTAGAAGTTTTGAAAAAGCATTTCAGCCTAAAACATAAAATACCAATATGTAATCACGAGTAAAATGCAGACCTTCAGATAAACCTCTTGTATAGTTAAACTGATAAAAAAGAATAAAGTAAAATACTTGCCTTTGAAACAGGGACAAATCTTCCATACTGTGGCAGCGCCTTCTCTGTTATATTGTCCCAGAGCTAATTCCATGTAGAATAGTGGCATTCCGGCAATGATTAGGAATAGTGTGTATGGGATTAGAAAAGCACCTGCGAGAAATAAATAACTAATGAGTTTCAGAAATACCTAAGTCAGGTTTCCAAACCACACGACCTGCAGACTTACCAAAATAGAAAGCCCTGTAATTGCATTTTGCTAGTTGTTGACATTGGAGCCAACAAGATACAATGGAACGGATTTATGCAATTAAAGGGGTATTCCAAGACTGCACTTTTGTATTTCATGTTCCCCTCTTGCTGGGTTTAATAATGTTGTAAATAATACAAATAATTACAAATTTCCTAGCAAGCCAGCAATCTGGTTCCTGGTCACGTGGTGCGTTCAATCAACTTCCTCATTGGTACAGGATCATATGCCGTTCATTGTGCATGTGATCCTGGACAACTGGTTCTGACCCACAATAAACATATCAGTCATCACTGATGATACATGCATGGTCTGTCCCCTGGGCTCCTTCACCCCAGCCCCCTAACCAAGCTGGTGGCTACTTTACAGTCAGACAGCCTCCAGTGTTGACTGCTGGCATCATACAGGTCAACTTGTTGTGGAGGAGGCTGCCTGACTGCGCAGGTGCCACTGGTGGGCTGAAAACAGTAGAGCAGAGAATGATTCTCACACATGTAATGTAATGCAGGAGCACAGGGGACACACGTGTCATCGGTGATGATTGACAAGTTCATTGTCATTTGTACCTAGGTGGCCAGGATCTCATTTAGCTTTAGTCTGTCATATAATAACTAACTGCAATATTATTTTTGAATTTCATAAACCTGGAAAACCCCTTCAATTCTAGAAAACTGAAAAGTACATAATGATTCATAGACGTTGCAGTTTATGACATTAAAATGACTTACAATTACATAAGGCACCACACACAGGCATATTATAGATCCCTACAGCCTCCAAGTTACACAGAGCCATAGTAGAGGCTTCTATAGAGCCCTACTGTACTCCATGTGCCACCCTGGAGACAACTGTAAACGGCACAACTACACAGAGGTACAATACAGCCCCATAGATTGCTTTTGGTGATGCATTATTACAGCACCTTACAACTTGCTGGTTCAATGGGAATAATTCTAATTCGGATCTTCTCTTTGTTCAAAAAAATACAAAATCTATACTGTCTTACCCATGGTGTTAATAAAGAACCTGTACAGAAAGTTAATACAACGCACTTACTAATGTACTGTGATTGTACATATTGCCTCCTTTGCTGGCTACATTACTATACATAGTTACATAGTTAATATGGTTGAAAAAAAGACATAAGTCCATCAAGTACAACCAAGGGATAGATGGGGACACCAATATATTGCTCGATTCCATGGTTAAGACCACCCTGCAATCCATCAGCAGTGGCCGTGCTTGCAGGCTATAAGGAAAGGCGACTGCCTCTTTGGTGGCGAGGACTGTGGGAGCACACATAGGTTGGTGCTTTTTTCCTATAGTATACAAGCACAAACACCACTGCTTGGTTGCAGGGTGATCGTAACCCCTGGATAGGAGCAGTGTATAATGTGATGGAAAAATTAATCCAGCCAGCAAAGGAGGCAATTGTCACGCTCTGGTGTGGAGGGTATAGCCACACCAAGCGTAAGAGGGAAGGGAAAAGGACCAAACAAGGGAAACGGTCACCTCCTGTAGGAAACCCTGAAACCAGGCCCTGACTGACTACCAGTATGAACAGGCCTTAGTGGTAGGAGACTTCATACACAGGAACCTAATAACACCTGACCCTAGAGAACCCTGCCACTAGTGACAGGGGAAGGAGTCAACCCGTTCCTCCAAAAGGACGGACGAACAGGAGACTCCAGAAGGCAAAACCACAACAGGGAAAAGTAGGATAAACACAAAAGGGAAAATGACACATCTTAATGCATATTGCAGCAACCGAATCTCAGCCGAGATCCACACCACACACAACAATGTCAGCAGAAAGTATAAACTGCAAAGGATACTGGGAGAGGAAGGGATAAATAGGGGAAAGATAATCACCACATCCGCAACAGCTGAGGGGAAGGGGTGTGGTAAACAGCAACCAAACCAAGAGGAAAGTCTAACCGAATGCCTGCAACCTGATGCAGGCACGTTCGTGACAGTAATATGGACAATCACAATACATTAGTAAGTGCCTTGTATTAACTTTATCTACAGGATAAATGCCATTTGCTGAAGTGACACAATCCATTTGATGGCTGATGACATCTACTCTGTCTTCTGATCTGTAAAATGGTGGCTGCCATTTTGAACAATTTATGCTAGACAAGTCACAAAAGTTTCAGATTCATTGAAATTAAATTCCCTCCTAAGGATAAGCCACTCTGATATCTTTCAACCCTGTTGGTCAGCAGTTAACCACACTGGGACTACTCAAGGAGGTAGCAGCCTGGTGGCTCCTCTGCAGCAAAGTTCATATCCCTGAGTAGGGGTTAATGGGTGAATACCAAAGAATGCCCATAGGTTTAGCCCAACGTCAAACCGTTTGATGTGATTTTTTGCAAAAGACATTTTTGTAAAGAAAGAAAAGAGTATGTAGCTTAGTGGATTCATAAAAAACTATAGATTTATTAAAAGGATTTTCTGGGATTTTGATACTGATGGCCTATCCTCAGGATAGGTCATCAATATCAGTTTAGCGGGGTCGGACACCTGGGAACCCTACCGATGAGTGCTGCCTCTTCCTTGACCAGTGAAATCACGTTCATTGGTGATCGCAGCTCAGTCAAGTGAAGGAACCAGAGCTCTAATACCAAGCACAGCCGCTATACAATCAAAGGTACTGTGTTTGGTAAACTGAAACACCGGAGCTTCACAGGAGCTCCATGGCCTCTTCAAACAACTGAATGTCGAGAGTCCCAAATGTCAGACACCCACCACTCTGATATTGATGACCTATGCTGAGGCTAGGCCATCAATATCAAAATCCTGGAAAACCCCTATAATCGCGTGACCAGTTTTTTAATGTAAGCAAGCCTTGAGCTGGCATAACAAAAAGTAAGGAAAAGTAACTTCTTGCAAAATACTGGAGGTACAAAGCCTGTGTGCACCATAGCATACTGAAATCCATAATTATGCATACTATATGTACAGTGAGAATACCACCATACTATCTTTCTGCATTTTCCAGCATTTGCGCATAAACTAAAGTTTCTTTTAACGTTCTCATTCTCACACAACAGGAAAACCTAGAGCTTCTGTATGGCCAAATCCACCGAGCAGGAAGACACAGTACATAGTAAATGCTGAATAAAAGGATACATTCCCCCAGTCCATGAATGTCACCACATTACTCTATCTAATTTAATTAGACGCAGTTAGCACTGGCAGATGCAGAATAAATTTCATTTTGGTTACATTCGGCCACAGTAACTAATAGCGCTACATACTGATTATTTTATCTAGTCTGCCTGCAAGGGATTGCTCTGCAATGCCCCCCTTCAAAATGAAGGTGCTCTTATTGATTGTTTCTGGAAATTTAATTTTTTTCCACAAAACTAAACATCCACTTGTGATGATGTTAATGATTTGTGTGAGGGAGGCAATTAACATCACTGAAAACAGTTGCACAATACCCAAGGTAGACTTTTATACTTTTCAGAATATCAATGATTTACTATGGAAAAACCCCTGACCCTAAAAAAGTGTTAACATCTTCCTATCATTCTTACGTCTATTGCATATCTATCTCATGTCTATCTATCCATCTATCTGTCTATCTATCTATCTATCTCATGTCTATCTATCTTTCTAAAAAGATGAAAACACAGCAGCTCTGTCAGAGTTGAGCGAAAATGGGTGCAAACCCTCCCGAACCATAGGCAATAGGTTCAATGAATAATCCAAAAACAAACATGAGACCGTATTCCAAGTAAAGTTAATATGGGTGGTGGACCCTCTTAATTCACCCCACACAATGTTTCAGCCTTACTTGATAAATACCTCAATGAGTGGGGACCGAAAAGCCACAAGGTGTGAATAAAGAGGGTCCATTAATTACCCATCTTCACTTTTCTTGGAGTTAGGCCTCAATTTTGTATTTTATTTACACTGACGAGTAACAATGTTTTGAACTTTTGACTTTCAGGCTCCATATATCACCATCCACTACAGCTTCAAACGTGAGACTACCATCATTTTATAGACAATAATCTTGGCTATCTCATACATAAATTGGACTTGCAACTGTTTAGCATATGATTAGTTATGCAGATTCTTGTCACGTAACTGCATTGTTACTGTTTTGCTCCTGGTCTTGGAACAATCTTTTTCTTCTTGTATACTACAAATTACGACCTGTTCTTACATTCCCTAAAAGCGAAAGGTCACTGGTTTGAATCGAGGAGCAGCCATGAAGAAGATTTCCCAAGAAAAGAGAAACAGCATCAACCAGCTAATCTCGGCCAAAGAAAATTGCCAAACGGCATGATGTGAGCGCCATAACAGTTGGAAGAATATGAAATGAAGTTTCTCCATCCATTCCAAAGCCAAGAAGTGGACCTCCAGGCCAAATATCGGTGTCAACAATTCAGCTCATCACAAGGTCTGTCAGTTGTAGCGTGACAAGCACAGCAGTGGAGGTGACTCATATGCTTTGTAATAGTGAGATCACAGACATCCATACAAGCCCCATGCAACGCGCATTGCATAAATCTGGAATAGTGGCCCGAAAAAAGTTGACAAAGTATCGACTTCAATATCGTCATAATAAACGTTGGCTCAATTTTGCAAAAAAGTATGAACAGAGGACAGTAGAAGATTGGAAACAGGTAATTTGGAGCAATAATGACCTCAGGATAGGTCATTAGTATCTGATTGTTGGGGGTCCGACATTCGTTGATCAGCTGTTTGAGAAGGCACCGGCGCTCCCGTGAAGGCCACGGCCTTCCCTTAGATTTTCCTAGGCCAGTGACGTGACATTTATTGGTCACGTGGCCTAGGAGCAGCTCAGCCCCTTTCAAGTGAATGGGGCTGAGCACGATACCAAGCACAGCCGTTGTACAATGTACGGCGATGTGCTTGGTGAGCTGAAAGAAGGTAGCGGCACTCACAGGAGCGCCTGTACCTTCTCAAACAGCTGATCAGCGGGGGTCCCGGGTGTTGGACCCCCACCAATCAGGTACTGATCACGTATCCTGAGGACAGGTCATCAGTAGTAAATTCCTGGAAAACCCCTTTAAAGTAAAAAAAAATATGGCTGCAAAATTGCACTACAATATGTACCTATATCAAAAGGGAAAGTTAAAGGCTTTTTTGTGTCAAATTTGGAGGAAGCAAGAAAAAGAAAAAATAGGGAAAAATGTAGACTCATAGCAACCTGTGAGATTCTGTTTAGGGGACAAAAAAATATCTGAAAAAAAATCTATGATGAAATTGTCATGCAGGTGAGATTACGTCATACTACGTCTATTAGATTTTGTACGTGAGCAATAATATCAAATTTATTACCTTTAAGATATGAAGATGATGAACCATTGCTTATATAAAAGCCCCTTGGCTCAGCTTTAAGAAACTATTAGAATAAATTTATATTGTCAGCGTCCAATCGAGTCAATGTCATCGAATATGAAATGTCCAAAGGAACTTACAAGAAATGTTGATAGATTTTAACTGCTTTAATTCATAATTAATGATCAGCACATGATGTGGAAATGCTAAACCACTGAACGATGCATAACACTAAAATATGAGTAAACTATCAATATGTAGCTATGCACAAAATCAATTTATCTATTGTAATCAGAGGAACTTTAACCTTTTCAGGACCAGGTGATTTTCCATATTTTTGTTTTGTTTTGTTTTCATTTTTGTTTTTTTTTTACTCCCAGCCTTCCCAAAGACATAACTTTTTTTCATTTTCCCATTCGCATAGCTGTATGATAGCTTGTTTTCTGCAGGACTTGTACTTTCTAATGGCACCATTTAAAGTTGCATACAATGTAATGGGAAGTGGGGCAAAAAGTGTATTTATTAAAAAAAACACACACACACAGTTTCAGTGCAGTTTTATGGGTTTTGTTTCTATAGTGTTTCCTATGCAATAAAACTGACCTGTTACTTTCATTCTCCGGGTCAGTACAATTATAGCAATACCACATTTTTACAGTTTAGTTCTGGAAAACAAAAACTTTGAAAAAAAATATTTTTTCTTTGTATCACCATATTCTGACCCCCATAACTAGGGCTTTTTTTGCTGGGCGATCTGCACTTTTCATTGATACCAACTTGGGGTGTGAATGACATTTTGATGACTTTTTATAAAATTTTTTGTGAGAGGTGAAGTGACAAAAATGGTGAATCAGCTATTTTGACTTTTTTTATTTCGCCATTTTCCGTATGGGATAAATATTTTTATATTTTAATATTATGAGTGGTTTTGCATGCGGTGTTGTCCATAATGTTTATTTTTTAAATACTTTACATATTTTTTTTTATTTTGGGGAAAGGGAGTGATTTTAATTTTTATATTTATTTATTTTTTAAAAGCTTATTTCTTTTTTTACTTTTTTTAATAGTTTCCCTAGGGAACTTTTCTCATAGACACCAATGCATTAGCATTGGTGTCTATGAGGATTACACTGTGTTCCTATGGAGCCCTGCCACAGGCAGGTTCTCCATAGGACTAATGTGTGGCAGCCTTGTACCACTCAAGAGTACAAAGGCTGGCAAACACTACATCTAACTCCCTCGATGCCCGGATCACAATTTTACATTGGAGTGGCTAGAAGGGGTTAAAGGGGTTTTCCAAAGTAATATTTCTTTTATAAAGGGTAGATTGGGCTTAAGTTGAATGTGTAGGGACAGTGAGTTTACTTTTGTAATCCACTTTATTAGGAAAACATGTTTATTAAAAAGCTGTAGGTAACTGAGAATCCATGTTCAGCATTCTACTGAACACTGAAGATGCTGGTTAACTGTATGATGTGGAGGCTATTCAGCCTGCCTCTGGTCTCCCTGCCCTAGATTCTGTCTACTTACCCCAACGTTATCAAGACTACCACAACTGGACAAATTTACAATAATTAAAGGGGTTTCGAAGGCAGTATACAGTGGCATGCAAAACTACTGTTACAGTTACTGTGAACAGTTAAAGGGGTTCTCCGGGAATTAAGAAAATGAAAATACATAAATATTACTTTATTATAAATATATTCCCAAATACCTTTCATTAGTTATAAGGGCTCATTTTGTCTGGGGAGCAATCATTAGAAGAAACAAAATGGCAGCCATCCTATCAGTACACACAAAACCTGTCCTAATCACACAGGAGGACAAGTTACTTCACAACACTGAGGTAAAGAGCTGCCTCATCCTCCTCTCTGCTCTACTTGTCAGGGATTATGATCCTGAATACAGTTTAATATGATATTTAGCTGAATCTTTGTGGGAATGGAGTTTATAAGGCAAGATGAAGTACAGAGAGGACGGACAGGACAGAATGTGGTAATGGAGACTGCACACAAGTGCTGCTGATCATTATCCACATCTGCTCAAATCCTGAACTCAAATCCTACATAGTTTCAGCTAAAGATCTTATCAGCTGTATTCAGGATCATAATCCCTGACAGTCAGAGCAGAGAGGAGGATGAGGCAGCTCTTTACCTCAGTGTTGTGACGTAACTTGTCCTCCTGTGTAATTAGGACAGGTTTTGTGTGAACTAATAGGACGGCAGACATTTTGTTTCCCCTGATGATTGCTCCCCATACAAAACGAGCCATTATATATAATGTAAGGTATTTGGGAATATATTTATAATAAAGTAATATTTAAATATTTTCATTTTCTTAATTCCCGGAGAACCCCTTTAAGCAAGTTGAAGATGAAATGATCTCTAAAAGGCATGAAGTTAAAGATGGCACATTCCCTTTGTATTTTACAAAAATATTGCTTTACATTTCTTTTACATTTCCAAAATAACCAAAAAAGAAAAGGGACTGAAGCAAAAGTTAGGCGAGTATCACGTTGTGTAAATGCTTTTTGTTTGAGGGATTTTCATCCATTCTTTCTTCCAAAAGTCTTTTAGTTCTGTGAGGTTCCTGTGCCATCTTTTGAGGTCTATCCACAGATTTTAAATGATGTTCAGATCAGGGGACTGTAAGGGCCATGGTAAAACCTTCAGCTTGCGCCTTTTGAAATAGTCTATTGTGGATTTTGAGGTATGTTTAGGATCATTATCCATTTGTAGAAGCTATCCTCTTCAGCTTCAGCTTTTGCATTGGTGTTATGTTTGCTTCCAAACTTTGCTGGAATGTCATTGAATCCATTCTACCCTCTGCCCATAAAATGTTTCCCGTGCCATTGGTTGCAACCTCAAAGCATGATTGATCCACCCCCATGCTTAATAGTTGGAGAGGTGTTCTTTTCATGAAATTCTGTGCCCTTTTTTCTCCAAACATACTCTCTGCTCATTGGTCCACAGGACTTGTTTACAAAATGCATCAGGCTTGTTTAGATGTTCTTTTGCAAACTTCTGATGCTGAATTTTGTGGTGAGGATGTAGTAGAGGTTTTCTTCCATGAATAAACTCTTCAATGAAGGCCATATTTATGCAGGTGTCGCTGAACAGTCGAACAATGTACTACAACTCCTGAGTCTGCTAAGGCTTCATTAACATCACCGTTCAGCCTTTCCGTTCTCCTGCTCCGTTTAGGAAAGGACGGATTCGGCACATAACTGAACCGAACGAAGCCTAAGGACCCCATAGACTATAATGGGGTCCGTTAGGTTTCTGCTCAGCAGATGATTTGGGAGTGGAGACAAAAAAGTTGTGCATGCAGGACTTTTGTATCCTAAAGCTTCCTGAACGTCTCCTGGAGTCAATCAGGGTTTCCGCTTTGCCTTTCTAGCAATCCTATGAGCAGCTGTCTCTGAAATTTTTCTTGGTCTTCCAGACCTTCTCTTGACCTCCACTGTTCCTGTTAACTGCCGTTTCTTAATTACATTTCGAACTGAGGAAATGGCAACCTGAAAGCGCTTTGCTTTCTTCTTATAGCCTTCTTCTGCTTTGTGGGCCTCAACCATTTTCAGAATATTAGGCAGCAGGTTAGAAGAACCCATGGCTGCTGGTTTTTGGAACAAAGTTAGAAGAGTCTGGCTATTTATAAAGCGTTGAAATGTGCATCACCTAGCCTTTGTTAACAATGATTGTGAACAAGACTTAACCTAACAGGCTATTTAAAGTCTGAGACCTTGGTCAAAGTTATATGAGTGCTCATATCTTACTGATTTGCCATTACTTTGCAAGATAGTCATTTTCTTTTTTTCCCTCTAAAATTGTACAAAATCCAAATAATACACTGATATTGCTTAAAATGTTGAAAAGTGTGTTTCATGTTTAACTGTATGTCTTTTGGAGATCATTTCATCTTCAACTTGCTTAGCTATTCACAGTAACAGTAATTTTGACAAGGGGTGCCCAAACTATATAATGCCAGTGTATATTGATGACCTATCCATCAATATCAGATCGGCGGGGGTCCAACACCTGGCACCCCCGCCAATCATCTGTTTGAAGGGGAGGTGTTGCTCCATGCAAGCACTACTTCCTGTTCATTACACTGCTTGTCTTCACTTGAACGGAACGAGTAATTGTAATTACACTGTGCCATCACTGCAAGGGAGATGACACACAGTGTAAGGGCTCGTTCACGCGGCAGTTGTGTGGCCGTGCCCGTGCTGCGGACCGCAAATTGTGGTCCACAGTACACGGGCACCTACTGTGGTGCTTCCGCATGAGGATCACGGACCCATTCACTTCAATGGGATCCACGATCCGCATCCAACTGTCTGCACCCCAAAAACATAGAACAAGTTCTATTTTTTGCGGTGCGGAGGCACAGACAGAAACACCACAGAAGCACTCCGTAGTGCTTCCATGGGGTTCCGATACGTGCCTCCGTTCAGCACCACACCGCATCTCTGTGATTGCGGACCCATTCAAGAGAATGGATCTGCGATCCGTGATGCGGAGTTCACACGGCTGGTGCCCGTGAATTGCGGACACGCCGTATGCGGGCCACAATACGACCGCGGCCACACAACGGCCGTGTGAACGAGCCCTTATGAAGAGGAAGCAGTGCTGGCATGGAGCGCCACCTCCTCTTCAAACAGCTGAACAGATATTGAGGACCTATCTTGAGGATAGGTCATCAAGAGCTCTGTATTTTACTGAAAGTATGCATCCTGGAAATTGCTATAGTCTAATCCAACCAAAGTCTTGACCACCATCATGCAACTCTGAGACAAACAAAAATTAGAAAAAATAATGCATGAAATCATATTAAACAACAAGTAGAGTCAAAATATACAACAATAAAGGTGTGGTAAATCTGTGTATACTATACATATACGTGTGTCAAAGAGCTAGTTCTCAGAAATACACTGAAACAGCGGGCAAGAAACATCTGGTCTGCATTCCAAATCTAATAATAATAATCAGGCCACCACAATATAATCTTAGAAAACACACATCATGCTTTCTGTAAGCAAAAACAACTCATAACTACATTCATGCAACTTTATGCTTCATCAATTATTTTAACCCCTTCAGGACCCAGCAATTTTCCATTTTTGCATTTTCATTTTTTACTCCCTGCCTTCCTGGAGCCATAACGTTTGTTCATTTTTCTATTCACATGGACGTGTGAAGACTGTTTTTTTGGGGGACAAGTTGTACTTTTTAATAGCACCATTTACTATTGCATACAATATAGTAGGAAGCGGGCAATAATTCCAAATAGGGCGGCACTTAAAAAAAACAATTCTACCAATGTTTTATCACATTTATATAGTTTTTCTTGTGTTTAATACGGGGAAAAAAAATAAAAACTTTGGAAAAAAAATTTCTTTTCATATTCTAACCCCCATAGCTTTTTTATAGCTATGATTACGGAGTGTGAGAGCTCATTTTCTGCAGGCCGATCTGTAGTTTTTTATTGAGTTGGAGTATATTGGAATATACTAGTAATCGGCTTGTAAGCCTTGTATAGGCTTCAGCCTGTTACTAGTGTGTGCTGTCTTCTCCACCAGGAAAAGTCAGCCTGGCCCGGAAAGCACGCGGCTCAAAGTTTTAGCACTCCCAGATGCCATTGTCACTTTTGACAATGGCATCTGAGCAGTTAAATGTCCGCGATTGGCATTAACATTGATCATACACATTACCCTCACTCCTCTGCTGTGTAAAACAGTGAGTAAGTTTGTCGTAGAGTACAACTTTCAAGCGATGGTCAGCCAAAATGGCCAAAATTGTCCATCTGTAATGTGCTTGGGCAGCTTTAGTCCTTCTTTGTACCTCACATTCCTTTTTAATTCCTGACTTTGGCTCCAAAAACTGCATTAAAAACTGCCAAAAAATCTGCATTTATCACTTTAAGTGTTTTTGAAAGTATATTTTATTTTGTAAAAACCTGTGCACAGGTTTTGTTCTGGTAGTTTTTAAGGGGTTCACCTGACTTTTCAGAAAATCCTGGCATCTTCGTTTATATTTTAATAATACCGGCGTTTCCAGATGTGGTGATGCCCACGATGTTTATTTTTTATTGTTTATGTAGCTATTTTTGTATTCTAGGGAAAGGGGGTGATTGGAATTTATATATTTAATCATTGGATTGCATCTTGAATTCTATAATGCATATCTATGCAATACAGCATACTGAATTCAGAATATTCCAATGCAGCGCTTCCACCTATAGACCTGCATTGGAATATACTAGTAATCGGCTTGTAAGCCTTGAATAGGCTTCGGCCTATTACTAGTGTATGCTGTCTTCTCTGCCCAGAAAAGGTGACCTGGGCCGGAAAGCACACGGCTCCCAGTTTTAGCACTCCCAGATGCCGTTGTCACATTTGACCATGGCATCTGAGCAGTTAAATGTCCACGATTGGCATTAACACTGATTGAAGACATTACCCCCAGTCCTCTGCTGTGTAAAACAGTGGAAACCAAGCCAAACACTGGACTTGCGCCGTACATATGCCCCTGTGGCTCAATGACTCTTTAACACCTCAGAAGACCAAAGTGGCAGAAGGTCCAGCACTTTGGACTACGTAACTACCTGCTGTCCTACTCAAAAATAGTTTTCCCAGGCACCCCAGAGAGGTGAAAACACCGGGCAAACTGCACATCTCCCACCGCACAGATAAAGAAGAGGGAAGCTGTCCTATGCTTGTTCGTTTTATGTTCAAGGATAGGACTGTTCTATAGAAAGCAGGAACATTCCACAAAACGTTCCACGGAACGTTCCACAAAATACGACATACACATGGCTGGCATCCGTGTTTTGCAGAAAGCAAAAACGTCTACGGCCATTTGCATGAACCCTAAGCCCTTTTCACACAAAATGTGTTTTTCCTCATTTTTATGGCCATTTTGTTGGTGCTTTTACATTTTTTGGATTTTTTTCACATAAATTTCTAAATGGCATTTGAAAAACACACAAAAAGGTTCAAAATGTTACAAAATAATAAATGTCATCAAAAGCTCTTGTGCAAAAATACCATGAAAAACACTTTAAAAGAATAGTTGAAAAAATAGTATGAGAAAGAGGCCTCATTGAAGGAGAAACTTAGGTAAATTGTTGATTGCACCCAAGAATCATAGGGCATGGTTGTCCTCACTGAACCACAATACAGATGATGTGTAAAATAATATTTGCTTGATTTTTGTAAATAAATTTCAATGCATTTCTGTCGGCTGACCTCTAAATATATATATATATATATATATATATATATATATATATATATATACAGTAATGTCTATTGATGATTGGACCCACATTGTGGATTAACTTTCAAGTTTACTTACAAGCTACGTAACTCAATGCAGAATGTGGTTATTGTCTACACTGGTTTTATAAAAGGACATGACAGGTGATAAAACCAATTACCGTTGATGCCTATTACATTTTCCAAGGATTATCTATATCACATTTCTGGTCAATTAGATCAAATGACATTTTTAATGAACACATCAGAAATTATTGCTATGAAACATGGCAGTTTATTGAAATGGCTTCTGAATGGTATAACCAGATACAGTTCAACACTAGATTGCTTCCCATAGTGCATCTGTGTGATCGGTATTTTAACAGTACTATAAGAAAATATGACATCTGCTTATTGTGTTAATTTCCACTTTGATTCTTTTTCTTTAATCAAAATTCCTCCAAGAATAATATTGTAATATATCTACATACACAGCCCCAAATCTGTAATAATAACATTCTGGCTCATTGCAGCCAATAACTGGAATGGGTGGACTACAGTACCCAGAAAGATTATCAAAATTAGGGTTATTCAGTTTAGAAACAAGATGACTGAGGGGAGATCTAATAACTATGTGTAAATATATCAGGGGTCAGTACAGAGATCTCTCCCATCATCTATTTATCCCCAGGACTGTGACTGTGACGAGGGGACATTCTCTGCGTCTGGAGGAAAAAAGGTTTGTACACAAACATAGAAGACCTAAACATACCTGAGGAGGTGGTGATGGTAAGTTCACTAAAAGAGTTCAAGAGGGGCCTGGATGTATTTCTGGAGGGTAATAATATTACAGGTTATAGTTACTAGAGAGGGGTCGTTGATCCAGGGAGTTATTCTGATTGGAGTCGGGAAGGAATTTTTTCCCCTAAAATGAGGAAAATTGGCTTCTACCAAATGGAGTTTTTTGCCTTCCTCTGGATCAACTTGCAGGATAACAGGCCGAACTGGATGGACAGATGTCTTTATTCAGCCTTACAAACTAAATAAAATCCAGTGTGATCAATTGCCTTCAGAAGTCACCAAATTAGTAAATAGATTATATCTCAGTATAACTAATGTTCTGTTAAGGCCTCAGAGGTTTGTTAGTGACCATTGGTGATCAAACAGATAATGAAAACCAAGGAACACACCAAACAGGTCAGGGAACGTTGTGGAGAAGTGTAAAGCAGGGTTAGGTTATAAAATTATCACAAGCTCTGAACATCTCACGGAGCACTGTTCAATCCATCATCCGAAAATGGAAGGAGTATGGCACAAATGCAAACCTACCAAGACATGGCCATCCACCTTAACTGACAGCCTAGGCAAGGAGAGCACCAATCAGAGAAGCAGCCCAGAGGCCAATGGTCACTCTGGAGAAGCTGCACAAATCTACTGCTCAGGTGGGCTAATCTGTCCACAGGACAACCATTAGTCATGTATTCCACAAATCTGGCATTTATGGAAGAGTGGCAAGAAGAAAGCCATTTTTGAAAGCAAAACATAAGAAAATGTATGGGACATAGCAAACATGTAGAAGAAGGTGCTTTGGTCAGATAAGTGCAAAACACAATGGAGGTAAATTTTAGACACCGATCTTAATAAGCTATTGAGTAGAGATGAGCGAATCATTCAAAATTTTATTTGTCGAACTTTTCATAAGATTTGTATATTCTACTAATCTGCGCACACAGTGGCGTAACTAGACTATGATGGGACCCAGTGCAAACTTTGGATGAGGCCCCCACCACCCACCCACCCAGAGGCGGCAAACTTTTTGTACACTAAGCCCAATGCATGGCTACACTCACCCAGTCCTAACTAATAAAATCTGGTCCTACCTCATCCAGGGTGTCGCTGGCGTTGACGTGATGTCTGCTGGATCCAGAACAGGTTCTCTGAGCCATGCCAATGCATAGCAGGGTAATCTAAGACATTTCCCCTAAGTGCTACCACACAGTACTAATACCCACATTGTGCCCCTCACAGTAGTTATGCCCAGACATATGCCCCCTCACAGTAGTTATGCCAGATTATGGGCCCCCTCACAGTAGTTATGCCAAATTATGTGCCCCCGCACAGTAGTTATGCCAGATTATGTGCCCCCACACAGTAGTTATACTAGATATGTGCCCCCTCTCAGTAGTTATGGCCAGGCATGTGCCCCCCTCACAGTAGTTATGGGCAGATATGTGCCCCCTCACAGTAGTTATACCAAATATGTGCTCCTCACAGTGGTTTTGCCCACACATGTGCCCCCTCTCACTAGTTATGGCCAGATATGTGCCCCCTCACAGAAGTTATGACCAGATATGTGCCCCCTCACAGAAGTTATGACCAGATGTGTGCCACCTCACAGTGGTTATGGCCATGTATGTGCCCCTCACAGTACTTATGCCCACGTATATGCCCCCTCAAGTAGTTATACCAGATATGTGCCCCTCACAGTAGTTATGGCCAGATAGGTACCCCCTCCCAGTAGTTATGTCCACATTGGTGCCACCTCCCAGTAGTTATGCCCACATAGGTGCCCCCTCCCAGTAGTTATGCCCACATAGGTGCCCCCTCACAGTAGGTACGCCAGATTAGGTGCCCCCCTCAATAAAGTCCCCACTTACTCTATTTGTTACCCCCCTTTTGCCTCCAGTCTGCAGCTTTATGAAAAAAAAAACAGATACTTACCTTCTTCCCTGAGGACATGCTCCCACTCTCCCATCGCACTGCTGGCTGTGCTGGAGGTCTCTCGCCGGGCTTTCAGTGCTCCTCCCACAGCCAGCAGCGCAATGTGCGGCCTATAGGGGGGGCACTGGAGCTCTGAAATACAGTGAAGCAGGGAGCTCCCTGCTTCACTATGGATACCATCAGCCCGGCAGTGACAGGAAATGCCGGGCGAGCCGTATGTGCTGCCTCCCCCTTGCCCCTGCGCTCCCCCTGCCTCTGCGCCTGTGGCGCATATTACACTTAGTTGATGAGTGCTCTGACAGGGCCCGGCATACTGAGCTTCACCCTCTGTGACCGCAATCGTTACGCCCCTGTGCGTACAAATCATACGTTATTATGTGGCGTTTTGCGAACATTCGCGCACTAATAACCAAAGTTCAGATTTAAAAGGTACGCAACTTCTTTGAACACGTACGCACGCGCGTACAAATTGCGTACGAAAATGACGGGCTTTGCTGGAGAGTAATGGACCAGGAGGAACGCTCTGAGTCTGACCCCTGGCTACATATGGATACTGACAGCAGATTATCCGGCTGAGACTGAGATGAGCGTGCCATCCACTCCACTACCTCATCCACTTTCTCCTCCACTACAATTTTGCGCCTTGGTGGGTTAGCCCGGTGGAACACCGGCCAAGTATTGCGAATACTACAAGTAGAAGCTCCGGCTACAGTTCCTTTGGCACTTCTGCCCTGTGCCACCTTCTTCTTTTTTTTGGAGTTCGAGGTCTGGCTGGACCCCTTTTGCTTATACATTTCAGACATTTTTCACTTGACTCTGTGGCCCTGCAGCTGGTCTGTGTCTTTGTCCCTGTCTCTCTCCCTGTCTCTCACCCTATCTCTTTCCCTGCCTGATTAATTACTAGCTCTGCACTGGCCCTGCACTTGCCCTGCAGTATCCCTGTTGTGTAATATGGATTCCCTGAACAATTACACCCCAATTTCACCAACACAGGTCTCAGTCTTTAGGAACTTCACACACAGTGCTTCTGCTCGTCTCAGTAGTTGCGGCAGAAGTGATGCGTCACGGGCTTACTGAGCCTGAGCCAATCAGAGCAAGCCCTGCCCACTAGGTCAGGTGACCGCTTTCTTCCCGGGCTTTTGAGCACGAATTACGAACTAACAGTAAAAGTTCGCTAAGTAATTGAATTCGTACGCAACAGCGTATAGAGTAACTTATACGTAGCATTACCGGTAGTGTACAATTTATCGGACAAGTACGTAGTGAATGCGTTGAAAGCCTTAGAAACATTTTCGAATCTTAACAGAGCGAATCTCCAAATATTCGGATTCGCTGCGCAGCTGAAAATTTCCAAGATTCGATACCAATCAACGAATCAGCGAATAGATTCACTCATCTCTACTCTTGAGCTGGCAGTGGATCCGCCAAAATTATGTAGATGCACTGGCTAAATACAGGGCAATTCTGATGGAAAACCTGATAGGGGCTGCAAAAGACTTGAGACTGGGGCGAAGGTTCACCTTCCAGCAGGACAACGACCCTAAACATACAGCCAGAGCTACAATGGAATAGTTTAGGTTAAAGCATATTCATGTGTTAGAATGGTCTAGTCAAAGTGCAGACCTAAATCCCACTTAAAATCTATGGGAAAACTTGAAAAATGCTGACAGATCGAGAGCGATTCTCAAAAGAAGAATGGGCAAAAATGTCAGCCTGTTGATTTACAAAGAAAGACATACCCCAAAAGACTTGTAACAGTAGTTGCAGCAAACCATGGTCCTACAAAGTACTCACTCAGGGAGGGCTGAAAACAAATGCACAACAAACTTTCCAGATTTTTAGTTATTAAAATTTTTCAAAACATGTATCATTTTCTTTTCATGTCACACATACTTAATGTTGGTCTATCACATAAAATCCCAATGAAATACATTTCAGTTTGTGAGTGTTAACTAAACTATGTGGAAAGGTTCAAGGAGTATGAATCATTTTTCAAGGCACTGTGGCCCTGATTTATCACACCTTCACTCCAGAATTCTGTCTTCAAAAAGTCGCACGATAGGGCTTTTGCGACTTTTTTGCGCATTTTTTTGCGACTTTTTGCATGTGTACACCACTCACTCCAGTTTGTAATATGGGTGGAAAAGTGGGTGTGGTTAGCTATGTTAATGAGTTTCACTCCAGATTTATCATTGCGACTTTTTAAAAAAAGTCGCAAAATAGTCGCAATCTCACTCCAGGAGGAGGGTGGAGTAGGAAAAGTGGAGGAGCTTCTCTAGACAGAAGTGTTAGGTTTAAGGACAAGCCACATTTATCAAACAACCTGTGACATTTGATAAATGTGGCACAAAGTACTCCAACATAGATGCAAGCAAAACTGACTTCAAATATTCTCCAAATGATAAATTCCCCCCTGTATCTCTGAACTCTTGACAGATCATAAACACTCATTCGAGCTAAATTCTTACTGAACTGATTAGAATTTAGCTAACAGCCAACAGAGCAGCTCTCTGATGGATGGAATAATTTAAAAAATAATTTTAGCATAAAATGAGTTGAATATAATGATAAAAAATTGCCTTCAAAGGTGTCCATAGACTGTAGTAAATTAAGTGGATCCCCCAGCAGACTATGCCCCTAGACTGAAATGTACACCAGCTCGTAGCTGGCATAGATTTATATTATCATTTAATCCAGATAATTGCCATAAATAATGATGGCACCATCATGCCCCTTTTTTTCAGAAAGTGTCAAGGGGGGGCATAGAAATGCCACTTTCACCTAAACTTTTTTACGCCAGAAAACTAATGTTGGGTCATAGTAAATGATCCCCATTGTACTACCTGTATTAAACTTTATCATAAATATAAATAATAATGCATTTATCCTCACTATAAGGAATAACATGAGTGGTGGGTTTACTTGCCTTTTCAGCCAGCCAGTTCCCCTGACCTTTATTAGGGTCCATTTACACGTCCGTATGAATGGGTCCACATTCCGCAAAATTGCGGAACAGGTGCGGACCTATTAATTTCAATGGGGCTGCAAAAGATGTGGACAGCACACCTTGTGCTGTCTGGATCCGTAATTCCGTTCCATGGCCCAGCAAAAAAAAAGATTCCGCAGCCACGGACAAAAATAGGCATTTTTATCATAGTGCTGGCCATGTACGGTCCGCAAATTGCAGAACGCACATGGCCGGTTTCTGTGTTTTGAGGATCCGCAATATATGGACTGCAAAACACTTGCAGACGTGTGAATAGACCCTTACTGGAAGGCATACGACTGCACCTATGGTTAAATTAAGAACTCTTTAGGAACTTTATTTTTGTGTTCCAAGATCATAGATTAGCAACTCAATCTTCAAGCATGTACAGTGGGGAAAAAAAGTATTTAGTCAGTCACCAATTGTGCAAGTTCTCCCACTTAAAAAGATGAGAGAGGCCTGTAAATGACATCATAGGTAGACCTCAACTATGAGAGACAAAATGAGAAAACAAATCCAGAAAATAACATTATCTGATTTTTTTAAAAATTATTTGCAAATTATGGTGGAAAATAAGTATTTGGTCAATAACAAAAGTTCATTTCAATACTTTCTTATATATCCTTTGTTGGTAATGACAAAGGTCAAACGTTTTCTGTAAGTCTTCACAAGGTTGGCACACACTGTTGCTGGTATGTGGTCCCATTCCTCCATGCAGATCTCCTCTAGACCAGTGATGTTTTGGGGTTGTTGCTGGGCAACACGGACTTTCAACTCCCTCCGAAGGTTTTCTATGGGGTTGAGATCTGGAGACTGGCTAGGCCACTCCTGGACCTTGAAATGCTTGTTACGATGCCACTCCTTCATTGCCCTGGCGGTGTGCTTGGGATCATTGTCATGCTGAAAGACCCATGGCCTTGCTGATGGAAGGAGGTTTACACTCAAAATCAGTCGTCCTGGTTCCTTTGCAGAGAAACAGCCCCAAAGCATGATGTTGCCACCCCCATGCTTCACAGTAGGTATGGTGTTCTTTGGATGCAACTCAGCATTCACTCTCCTCCAAACACGACGAATTGTGTTTTTACCAAACAGTTCTACTTTGCATTCATCTGACCATATGACGTTCTCCCAATACTCTTCTGGAACATCAAAATGCTCTCTAGCAAACTTCAGACAGGCCCGGATATGTACTGGCTTAAGCAGGGGGACACGCCTGGCACTGCAGGATCTGAGTCCCTGTTGACGTAGTGTGTTACTGACGGTAGCCTTTGTTACGTTGGTTCCAACTTTCTGCAGGTCATTCACTAGGTCCCCCTGTATGTTTCTGGGATTTTTGCTCACAGTTCTTGTGATCATTTTGACCCCACGGGGTAAGATCTTACATGGAGCCCCTGATCGAGGGAGATTATCAGTGGTCTTATATGTCTTCCATTTTCTAATTATTGCTCACCACACTGCTTGCCTATTGCAGATTCAGTCTTCCCAGCCTGGTGCAGGTCTACAATTTTGTTTCTGGTGTCCTTCGACAGCTCTTTGGTCTTCACCATAGTGGAGTTTGGAGTGTGACTGTTTGAGGTTGTGGACAGGTGTCTTTTATACTATAACAAGTTCAAACAGGTGCCATTACTACAGGTAATGAGTGGAGGACAGAGGAGCCTCTTAAAGAAGAAGTTACAGGTCTATGAGAGCCAGAAATCTTGCTTGTTTGTAGGTGACCAAATACTTAGTTTCCACCATAATTGCAAATAAATTCTTTAAAAATCAGATAATGTGATTTTCTAGATTTGTTTTCTCATTTTGTCTCTCATAGTTGAGGTCTACCTATGATGTCAATTACAGGTCTCTCTCATTTTTTTAACTGGGAGAACTTGCACAATTGGTGGCTGACTAAATACTTTTTTCCCCACTGTATGTAAGACAGATCTGAAGTTCATTTTGTTTGGATTTTCCCTTTTAAAAAGATCTGTCTTGCTTAAACTTTTGCAGAATCACCCACATCTTTGAACACTGGTAGGTCCACATTTCATTTTTACATGACTGTTTTTACATAACTGTTCTTGAAATGTATAGAAAGAACCACTATCAGAGACAGATGGACTCCCATCCAGATGGCAGAGGGATTGACTATTGTCTCTGCCTTCACCAGCTCAGATTGCAGAGGAAACTGTGTACACAATACAGTAGGTGGCTTCACAGCTTATTCTAAACGTTCCAAAAGCTGAGCAGGTACATGCCTCCAGGCAGTCCTAAGGAATTGGTGTCTGGTAGCAATAGAGAAAAATCCATGATGGTACAGAGCAAACTGCCCTTTCCATGTTGACAGAGAGCGCTGACATTGTTTTTGGGATGTCTCTAGCCAATAAAAACTAGATTGTATGGAGATAACTTTTATCACGGGCATAAGGGCTTATTCACATGAACGGATTTTTTGCTGGGCGGATGCGGACCCATTCACTTCAGTGGGGCCGCAAAAGATGCGGACAGCACACCGTGTGCTGTCTGCATCCGTATGTCTGTTCCGTGGCATCTGTAAAAAATATAGAACGTATCCTGTGCTTTATTATGAGACAGACATTCCACAAAATGGCCGGTATCTGTGTCTTGTAGATCCAAAATTTATGGACCACAAAGCAGGCAACGGTCGTGTGCATGAGCCTTAACTATGAGACCTCTTTCACACACAGTCCATGTTTGATCAGTGATTTGTATCAGTGATTGTGAGCCAAAACCAAGTGCAGGTCAAAAAGACAGAACAGGTGCAGATGTTTCCTTTATTCCTTATCTCTGTGGAGGCTCTGCTTCTGGTTTTTGCTCACAATCACTGATGAAAATCACAGGCCAAAACACTGATGACTGAAAGCAGCCTAAGGCTAAGTTCAGAAAGGTCAGATTCGCTGTAAATGATTCCACAGCAATTCCAATCCAGATACTGTAAATAATTTTGGCAAAAATCTGATCTGGAAAAAAAACTGTGTATGTACTTACCTTCTTCAG
Source organism: Rhinella marina (assembly GCA_900303285.1). Lineage (NCBI taxonomy): Eukaryota > Metazoa > Chordata > Amphibia > Anura > Bufonidae > Rhinella > Rhinella marina. The sequence continues at coordinate 1,063,522 of ONZH01019298.1, read as the reverse complement.
CTCCCATGCCAAAGCTTATCCCCTGGTCAGTCCATCAATGATGGGTCAGTCTGTGAACAGCTGCAATGGCAATGTGTCAACAAAAGATGTCATCATGAGAGGTCAGTAATCCATGACCGGATGGGGGACCAACAAAGCCTTGCCACGGGAGCAGCAGAAGACTAGGAAGATGAGTATACACAAGAATATAATTGTGGGAAAAGCCATAATGAATCTTTGCTCTTTCCTTGGCAAAAATTGACAAACTGTCCAAATCTTACCCACTTTGATGGTATCACTTTCTGACCATTCCAGATTTTCTGTCTTCAAAGTGACTGCACCCAAATACTGTAAATGATGATTCACAGTGGTGTACATAGAGAAGTAAGGACCCCATAGCAAGGTTCAAACCAGAACCCCTCCCCAGGACAGAAGGGATTCTGCCTAAACCCCTGTCAGTGACCCTTGGGCCATTTGTTTCCACTGTCTCATTTGCTAATAGTTGTTTATTTAGAGGGTAGAGTCCTGACCAAGTTTTTACCCCCAGTAGAAGAGGAGATGGTCCCAACTGGGCCCCTTCTCGCCCTGGGCCCTATAGCAGTCGCATGGTCTGCCGCTATGTTAGTTACGCCCCTGATGACTCATTATTAGGTTCCCTGTTACAGATCTTGCTCGGAGCTGCAACATACTCTTCTGTATGAAAGAAGTTCTCAGAGATACAGATATTGATGACCTATACTGAGGAGAGGAGAACTGCTTCGATAAAGCAGACTGAGCTCTAACAAGAAGCGTGGATGTTTCACTATATTTTCCAGTTTTAGAAATGCATTTTACGCTCAGAACTCAATGAGCTGAGACACGAACATTATACATTCATCAAAATTGTCGAAACCGTTGTCAAGACAACCAGCTGTTAGTAGTACTCTGCCAAACTTCCAGATCATTGAAGATATTTGTTGTCTCCTACGGGTGCTTGAAATAGGAAATCTTAAATTATGAGTCTTATTCTCAGGGGGTATGACCTTGAAGAAACCAAGAGGTTGAAAGCCAGGGTGAGGCAGATAATTTGTGTGCCTTGTAAGATTCATTTCAAGCCAAATACAGAAGTGGTAAATTTTCTTCCCTTTAGTATCTGCTCCCTCACTAAAAAACTGCACCACAAATGCAGCAAAAACAGGATCAAAATTTGGAATTTATCACACAGGATGGAGGATGACATCACCAGCGCATGCACCGTAGTCATGTGCACTGGGGACGCACAGGCAGAACCACAGCGCATGCGCTGATAGTTTAGTGCAGGGATGCCCAACCAGCGGCCCTCCAGCTGTTGTAAAACTACAACTCTAACCATGCCCTGCTGTAGGCTGATAGCTGTAGGCTCTCCAGGCATGCTGGGGGTTGTAGTTTTGTAACAGCTGGAGGGCCGCAGGTTGGGCATCCCTGGTTTAGGGGAATGGAGGCAGTGTCAGAGTGAAGAACCTCTGGTATTCCAAGGGGTTCAGGTTAGCCCTTGATTCTAATTTAAGTATTATTAAAAAGTCATTTTTCTCAGGAACAGTGCAATAAAGGAATATAAATAAGATATTTTCCGCAGCAGGATCAGCCCTACCTAATTGAATAGAGTTGATCTTGCTAACAGATGCTCTTTAACACTGTGGTAAGGCTTTTTTAATGCCTTTTTTATGTACACGTATAGACGCTGAGGCCAGATGTTACTTTAAAGTCTATAATGAAATATAGAATACATGACACTAAAAACATTTTGGTTTCTGCCGTTTTTGGGGAGGGTGATGTTTCTCTGAAAACACAGCATGCTTTTTGTGACTTTTTCATTAGGGCTTAAATATTCCCGGAAAAAGGCATGTATGAAATGGTTCAAATAAAAAAAGAATGCTACCAATGCTAGTAAAAAATATGAAAAAAACTTATATAGGTACTTCAAAGCTAAAAAAAAAACATAAGGAGGTGATAAACATATAGGATATCTGTAGGAGTACCATTTGGTGAATATTCAACAGATTACAAGTTTTGCATTCCAGACAAACCATCCTGTTTGCTCAAATGGGTCATTGACCAGAGCAGAGTAGGTTAAACTCTGTTAATATGGTTTCAGATTTTCCTGATTTATTTTATTTTTTTGGGGGGGAGATTTCATTAAACGGGCAAGTTTGACATAGTTGAAATAGTTTAATTGTTGTAGTATACTGCATACTGCGAAAGTACGTTGTCATGGAATGTCGTCTTGCAGCACTGGGGCCCTCAGTTTCAATCCAACCAAGGGCAGAGTCTGCATGGAGTTTATATGTTCTCTCTATATTTAAGAGGATTTCCTCCTGATAGGCCTCTATGGGGAGGGGTTTATAGGACACGTGCCCTGGTTCTAGGTGCCAAGGGGGCATCACGACCCACTAGCACTTGGTCAGATACAAGGCTAGACCAGCAAACTGAATGTTTGCCCGATGTAAGGGAAACTTTGGCTACCCCTCTGCTGAGATTAATCGTCTCTAGTGTGCAGGGGCGTAGCTAAAGGCTCATGGGCCCTGGTGCAAGAGTTAAGCTTGGGCCCCCCCCGTATATCACTACAGAACATACAGGGTAAGGCTACATTCACACGAAGGTTGTTTTTGCAGCCTCCGATCTGCATATTTTGCGGCTCAGATGAGGACCCATTCACTTCAATGAACACTGTGTGCTGTCCGCATCTGTATGTCCATTCCTATTTTTGTCCATTTTGCGGACAAGGATAGGCATTGTTACCGTGGATCTCCAAAAAAAACGGATGCCATACCATCATCCTTTTTTTGCGGATCCGCAATTTGCAGACTGCAAAACACAACGTTCGTGTAAATGTAGCCTAATACAGCGCCCCATACCTCTTACATCCAGTGACATCTCCTCTGATGTAGATCTTCTCTTTCTTCATCTTCTCCTTTCAGACCAGACGCCATTTTTCAGCTATTTCTCATCTCTGCAGTTTGACAGAAAAAAATCTTAGTTTACTACTTTTCCATCATCCTCCCGTCTTCTGGACAAATCATCCAACCACCCCCAGTACTGTGCCACTAGTACCACACAGATAGTGCCCTTCAATAACTATTGGCACACAGTGTCCTAAAATAACTGCGCCCAGCAAATAGTGTCCCGTAATAGTGCGCCCATTAATAGTGTAAACATATCGCCCCCCAGAAATAACTGCGCTGATACTGTGCCAGGGTGCCCCCCACAGTAATAGTGCTCCCCAAAGTCCCAACTAATAATTCTCTGCCAGAGTGCACTTGTTAGTGATAGTGCCCCAACAGTACTAATGTCCCCACTGTGCCCCAGAAGAAATAATGCTTCCAATGTGCCAGTAAGAAGTGCCCCAATAATGTGCCAGAAGTGCCCCCAAAATTTCACCCTAATAATGTGCTAGTAAGAAGTGCTCCACACCCATAGATGCCCCCCAAATTATGTGCCATTAAGAAATGCCCCAATAATGCAGCAGAAGTTCCCCCATTGATTCCCCCCCCAAATCATGTGCCAGTAAAAAGTGTCCCACCCCCATAGATGCCCCCCAAATTATGTGCCAGTAACAAATGCCCCAGTGCCAGTAACAAATGCCCCCAGTGCCCCCATGTGCCAGTAAAAATGTCCCCAGTGCCTGTAATAATGCCCCCAGTGCCCCCTTTTGCCAGTAAAAATGCCCCTAGTGCCCCCATGTGCCAGTAAAATGCCCCAAGTGCCAGTAAAATTGTCCCCAGTGCCCCCAATAGAGCTCCGGTCCATGACTACAACAATAAAAAAAAAAATAAAGACTTATACTTACCTCCATGGAGCTGGCAGCGATGCGCTGCAGGCCTCTTCCGGCCTGTGTCCCGCGCTGTATGGCTCAGGCGGCGCGATGACGTCATCGCGCCACCTTAGCCGGCCTCGGATAGGCTGCAGGCTTAGTGCCTGCAGCCTATCAGAGGAACGGGCAAGGGAGACGTCTCTCCCTTCCCTGCCCCGCAGTACAGGCATCTGTATCGCCGTCCTGAGGACGGCGATATAGATGACTATGGAGATGAGCACTTCCACAATGGAAGCGCGCATCTCCCTCTGCCCCGCCACCGCCCCCAACTTTGCACAGGGCCGCGCCGCACCTGCCTCATTGGCAGTGCGGCCCTGCAAGTGGCAACGGGGGCCCTCGGGGCCCCCCTGGCTTAGGGGCCCAGTCGCAACTGCAACCGCTGCGACCCCTATAGCTACGCCACTGCTAGTGTGCCTACGGGTGCTTGACATAGGAAATCTTAGATTATTAGAGTCTTATTAGAGTCTTATTCTCAGGGGCTATGACCTTGAGGAAGCGAAAAGGTTGAAAGTCAGGGTGAGACAGATGATTTGTGTGCCTCGTAAGATTCATTGGATGTGCTTTTATTCGTTTTGACATTTTGTGAGTAAGATGAGACATTCCTTTCCCAGGCTATGTCCACATGGGACTTGAATTATAAACGTAGCAAAATCCACATATTTTTACATGCAGATTCTGTCACAAATTTCATGGCAAAGTGTGAAATCTGCTGTAAAAATCCACAATAAAAATTGTCATCCTGTTCTGGTGAGATAATCTTTTCGACAGTCATCTCATTCTCATTACAAACAGGATTACACTGGATGATAACAATTATGTAAAGATGACAGAGGGTCAGCCATTCACAGTATTTAATGGTCACAGTGTATCTGCTGTTCCTCAATGCACAATGACCAAGTCCAACAAAGTCCATAATAGATGCCAGTAAACATATCATGCCCATGCTGTCTATGGTCCAAGTGGCTGTAAAACGTATCTTTTATTGCTGTCAACAGCAGCCAAAAAATATGGCTGCCCCATAATGTTGAATATAAAATAGAATTAAAAATCTTCAAAAAGAAAGTAAAAAGAGATTAGAAGAAAAAAGCCATTCATCATGTGATGTTAGCATAGCTGCAATGTAGACCTTAATTTGCTGTCACGTGGAAATAAGGTCAATTATTAGTTTGTTAAAGGGGTTTTCCAGGAGTTCAATACTGATGACCTCAGGAAAGGTTATCAATATCCGATTGGTGGGGTTCTGACTTCTGGGACCACCAGAAATCAGCTGTTTGAAGAGGTTGTGGTTCTCTGGTGATGGCCACAGCCTCCTCACAGCTTACCAAGCTCAGTGCTGTACATTGCATAGTGGCTATGTTTGGTATTTCACTTTTAGGCCCTGAAGACAACCCCTATTTAAACTGAAGCTAGTCCCACAACCAGTTGATCTCCACAGGTAGCTTTGCAAATCCCAAGTGGTGAGCTGAATTTGCCATAATTGTCCTCAATTTTCAGAGAAAATCCTGGCTTGTCCTGACCTGGAAATGGGCAGGGCTTACATGAACACTCCCCATAAGTTGGTGTTTCGGGTGGGTTTTAGGGCATGCACAGGGGCAGGACTTAAATGGTCCAAATTTACCAACACAAATGTTGGCAAGTAAGTATAAATTTATCTGGAAAGGTGTTGTATTCATTAGAGAACCCTTATAAAGTTGGAAAGCTCCTTTAATCTATAAAGCTTGTAAGAAAAACGTATATGTTTAGATGCGAACATTTTAAAAACATTAGCAGTTTTTAAACCCTTCAGAATTTTCTATATTTCTACATAAATAAGATGTAAAATGTCATCAGATTTTCACACAAGTCCTAAAAGTAAATAAAGAAAAAACAAATCAAAGAAATGAGTCAAAAATATGGGGCAGCACTGCAGTGGTGGTGGTCAGCATTGCACCATGGTGCCGCACCAATTTAGAGTAGGCATAAGTAGCAGGAGACTGTGTAAGGCTTTTTACCTATTTTGTCTGAGCCTGGTTTCTGAAACCACATGGAAAGGTGAGCTTTTGAGATTTGTACACATGGGGTGATTCTGCATGGTGGTTGTTGCTGATGTGCTCTGCATGTGGGCTGGTGGGGCCCAGTGCCAAAGGGGCTTAGCCTGACAGCAGGAGTATTGTTGGGCTGCAGTTGCTGTGTTGCATGAGTGGTGGTTGCCACGTGACGCTGTGCAAAAATAGAGTAAGGACCCACTCAAAAGAGGATAACTTGACCTGATGAATGGGCCCATGCATTTTGAAAATGTATAAAACGTACCTTTTGTAATGTTTATAAATTATGCTAAGAAGCAATATATCAATGCATGGCATACAGATGTGTGATTCATGTCTTTTTCTACAGATTGTCAAAAATATTAGACTGGATCCTTTATTTATTGAGGAAAATGATGCAATATCACATGCCTGTGAGCAGCAAAAGTATATTGTTAAGTTGTTAACTTTTGCTTTTAGTGTCTGGTGTGACCCACTTGTGTGGCAATATCTTCAATTAAACATTTCCAGTAATTGTTGATTAGTCCTACACATCAGCTTGGAGGAATTTTAGCCCATTCCTCCAAAAAACTGTATCAACTCTGTTATGTTGGTGAGTTTCCTCAAATGGACTGCTCACTTAAAGGGGTTGTCCGGGTTCAGAGCTGAACCCGGACATACCCTTAATTTCACCCAGGCAGCCTGCCTGACTAGAGCATATCATATCATGCACAGATGCCCTCCTTTGCCCTGCGCTAAATCGGGCAGAACAAAGACATTTTGCCCAGTTCCTGTGATGTACCGGGTCTGCCAGGCAGAGGCTTCTGACCGGCAGTGAGCCCGGTGATGTCACCAGCTGCCTAGGTGAAATTAAGGGTATGGCCGGGTTCAGCTCTGAACCCGGACAACCCCTTTAAGGTCCTTCCACAATATTTCTATTGGATTAAGGTTAGGACTTTCTCCTTTCAATCCTGCAGTGCACACCGTTGCTGTTCAGTAGCCTTCTGATGGGGAACTCTTCAATGTTAACATTATCTAATGTGAGAATGACCTGCTTAGAGGTTACTGTGGGTTCCTTTGTTACCACGTAGGCTATTACACGAAGTGCTCTTGGTATGTTCTTTGTTGGTCAACCAGTTCTGTGGAGGGTAATAATGGTCTTGAAATTCCTCCATTTGTACATAATCTGTCTAACAGTGGATTGGTAGAGTCCAAACTCTTTAGAGATTGTTTTGTAGCCTTTTCCAGACTAATGAACATCAACAACTGTTCATCTGAGGTCCTCAGAAATCACCTTCGTTTGTGCCATTTTATACTTCCACGAGCATGTGTTGTGAAGATCAGATTTTGATAGATCCCTGTTCTTTAAATAAGACACCTGATTGCCGTACCATTGATTGCAAAACTCCTGACTCATGATTTCGCCTTCAAATTATCTTCTAATCCTAAAGACATGTGGTATTGGATAATTTTCCTCAATAAATAAATCGCCAAGTCTAATATTTTTGGGCCACTTATTTTATTTGGTTATCTTTATGTACTTTTAGGACCTGTGTAAAAATTCGGATGTACTGTAGTTTTAGGTCAAAAGTATGTAGAAATATAGAAAATTCTGAAGCACCATCTGTATATGCTCTTCTCTTAATAATTTTTAGTTTCCATATACATATGTAACATACATAGCTTGTTTGATATTTTCAGTATTGCCGTATTCTTCTCTGTTATGGGAAATTTCTGCTTCTCACTTCCCAAAGGAATTTGACATACGTGTTATACATCTATGGTATTTTCTTATTTGCTATGGTATTAACAGTGGTGTGGGCATACAGAAATGTGATTGATTACTGTTCTATTGTTATAGTTTTTACATTAGACAAAACTTTCCATAAAATGCAGTTTTCGAGTAGTGGTAAAAGACATATTTTTATACATATATTGGCGATCTCAATTGAAGAAAATGCACCAAATCTCCCACATGGTCACGTAATTACGTTAACATGCTGGGCAGGCAAGGTGACCCCCGGCCAGCATAATGACATGACGTTAGATGTCAGTATGTGAGATTTGGCACATTTTATTTAATCAAGATGGCCATGACTGCCTCTCCCTGATCAAATGGATGAGATGAGTATGGTTTTTTTTTACCACCATTTCAGGAAAAATGTATTTGTTATCTTGAAGGGGAGATCTAATAACTATGTATAAATATATCAGGGGTCAGTACAGAGATCTCTCCCATGATCTATTTATCCCCAGGACTGTGACTGTGACGAGGGGACATCCTCTGCGTCTGGAGGAAAGAAGGTTTGTACACAAACATAGAAGAGGATTCTTTACAGTAAGAGCAGTGAGACTATGGAACTTTCTGCCTGAGATGGTGGTGATGGTAAGTTCACTAAAAGAGTTCAAGAGGGGCCTGAATGTATTTCTGGAGGGTAATAATATTACAGGTTATAGTTATTAGAGAGGGGTCGTTGATCCAGGGAGTAATTCTGATGCCTGATTGGAGTCGGGAAGGAATTTTTTTTCCCTAAAGTGGGGAAAATTGGCTTCTACCTCACAGGGGTTTTTTGCCTTCCTCTGGATCAACTTGTAGGATAACAGGCCAAACTGGATGGACAGATGTCTTTTTTCGGCCTTATAAACTATGTTACTATGTTACTATGTAAGTACAAGGAAATTTGGCTTCGTGATTAATCAAATTTTTCCTGAAATTCAGATTGAAGTCCACTTTGGACACTTCAAATTGTTCAACACTAGTGAGCATGCAGACAGTCTTGGTTTTAAAAAGATAAATTTATCACAAATTTCAGAGAGAAAGCTAGTTTAGAAAAGGGGAAGGGGAGAAAAATGCTGATAATTGAACTATAAGCCATTTTTCTCTAATACAAATATATCAGTGTTTCTTATATTAGCCTGTACTATTGACTTGACCAAAGTTGTGGGAACCTACATTGACCATTTAATTATTTGGTGAGAGTGCAAGGCACAAAGGATAAATTGCCATGGTTTGCAGACCTCATGGCTAGAAGCAGGCATGAAATTAAAGCGTGAGCTTGGAAGCTGGAAACAAAGCCAGCAATAATTGTTTTGCTGTTAACTAGCAGTTGACGTGATTGGTACTAGTCATAAGTGTACAACAACTCATTCATAGGACCACAGAGCAGATGAGCATCACTGAGGAGTTGAGGCTCGGCTAATGGGTAGAAAGAAGGTGCCTAGTCTGTGCATTCTGGAAGCAACCAATGCCTGTTTAAGAGACAGACTTATAACCAAGACCAGCTAGCCAACATGGTGTGAGAGACTGTGTACAGTACTGTGCATATCAAAGGGACACACAGTGACTGAAGAGATTGTGAACAGTGGTTGTAAAAAGACATACTGCAAACTGGGAGAGTCTGTTAGAGACTGAAGAGATTGTGCAGTACCACACCACATGGCAAGAAAGGGAAAGGACTTGAAGGAACTGTGCTATATTTGCCTGTTGTTAATTTAAGAGAGTGTGTACAGTACCTAACAAACCTATTGCCTTTAAGTAATCATGCCCTCATTGAGAAATTGTAACCACAAAGATGGTTAGGACTGTTACCAGTCAAAGGACTGTTCTTACCCTTATGCTTGTTGTCTCACGTGAATCTAGTAAAGTTCTGTTTACACCATGACTATGTTTGCCTGATTCCTTCCACCACACATTGATTGGGGAGTCATCATGCATACCACTGCCTTAGAAGCTTACTGATGATATGCCCTGTGTGGACAAGGATAACACCATGTTCTGTATAGGTGGAAGAAGATGGGCCCTCAGAATAATTTCTTCTGGTGGGTCCAAGGAACATCAGTCCAGTACTGCTTATATTAGTGGTCAATTAGAATGGTATGGGTACTACCAGCAGGACAGGTAAAATTATATATATCCTCCTAATAAAACCTATGCTTATAACTTGTAAGCAACGCTATATCCATAAATATAATCTCTGAAGGCCTCTTGGAACATCTTGAGTCTAACGTCAGTATTTACATGCCCTCTTTAAGTCTTCCTAGTTTGTTGTTTTTGACATAGTCTGTCTTTAAAGACCAAGGAAAGGACCTGGAGGTCAGCTGATGCCCGTTCTGAGGATGTCTGTTGTCACAATAATATGTCCAGCGGTTTTCATTTTCGTGTTTTCCACTATTTACTGTATTTCTACAAGCTGCACGGATTTGCTTTTTTGCCAGTTTTAATTTCATATTTCCTCCATTTAACATCAGTTTGAATTACAATCTTTTTACATTTTCAGATCATAACCTTTTTATCGGTCAAAGGGCACCCAGGACCAGTGGTGAAGCATTTCAGTGCAGCATAATAGTTTCAGCATTACACTGAAAGGGTGTGCAGTTATATTACGGTAAGTTATTCTATGAAAAAGGCATTGGACAAATTTTTCTCTTAATTGGGGTTATCTAGCAATAGGCTGAGTTTTTTTTTTCCACAATTATTGCCACTCCTGTCCATGGCCTTTGGCTCTGAGCACTATGGGGACATATAATTACACTGACTTAAATACTAAAATGCCTTGGATCGTGAATTGCAGATTTAAAGGGGTTTTCTGAGACTTTTATATCGATGACCTATCCTATGGGTGTTGAGCGAATCGAAGTATTCGAATTGGATTTCGATCCGGATTTTCTGAAAAATTAAATTACCGTATTTTTCGCTTTATAAGACGCACCCGAAGATAAGACGCACCCCAGATTTTAGAGTAGGAAAATGAGAAAAAAATATTTTTCATCAGACCTCATATCTGACCCCCCATAAATTTCAGGACATCACATCAGGCCCCCATCAGAGCTCAGAACAGCCCATTGTGCCCCCATCAGACCTCAGAACAGCCCACAGTGCCCCTATGAGACCTCAGATCAGCCCAGTGTGCCCCCATCAGACCTCACATCAGCCCATTGTGCCCCCATCAGACCTCACATCAGCCCATTGTGCCCCCATCAGACCTCAGAGCAGCCCACTGTGCCATCAGACCTCAGATCAGCCAACTCTGCCCCCATCAGACCTCAGACCAGCCCACAGTGCCCCCATGAGACCACTCTGTGCCCCCATCAGACCTCAGACCAGCTCATAGTGCCCCCATTAGACCACTCTGTGGCCCCATCAGACCTCAGACCAGCTCATAGTGCCCCCATTAGACCACTCTGTGCCCCCATCAGACCTCAGACCAGCTCATAGTGCCCCCATTAGACCACTCTGTGGCCCCATCAGACCTCAGACCAGCTCATAGTGCCCCCATTAGACCACTCTGTGGCCCCATCAGACCTCAGACCAGCTCATAGTGCCCCCATTAGACCACTCTGTGGCCCCATCAGACCTCAGACCAGCTCATAGTGCCCCCATTAGACCACTCTGTGGCCCCATCAGACCTCAGACCAGCTCATAGTGCCCCCATTAGACCACTCTGTGGCCCCATCAGACCTCAGACCAGCTCATAGTGCCCCCATTAGACCACTCTGTGGCCCCATCAGACCTCAGATCAGCCCAGCGTGCCCCATAACAATAAAAAAAAAAACTTCACTTACCTGTCCTGCCGCGGCTCCGCTCCGGTGCTTCTTAGGCTTCCCGACCCGGCGCTGCACTGTCACCTGACTGCGTGCAGCGTCAGGTCATAGTGCGCGCACTACGTCCTGACGCTGTACGCGTTCAGGACAGTGCAGCGCCGGGCCGGGAAGCCTAAGAAGCACCGGAGCGGAGCCGCGGCAGGACAGGTAAGTGAAGTTTTTTATTTTATTGTTATGGGGCACGCTGGGCTGATCTGAGGTCTGGTGGGGGGGTCCCAGCCCCCCGGCAGCTAAAACATACAAGTGAGCGCTTCCATAATGGAAGCGCTCACTTGTATTCGTTTTATAAGACGCACTGCAATTTTCCCCCTACTTTTGGGGGAAAAAAAGTGCGTCTTATAAAGCGAAAAATACGGTAGTCACAAAGTCGAATTTCTTCACGCTTTGTGGTAACGAATATAAATTTTCTGAAATGGCGGTTAAAAAAAAAACACATAGTCACCTCATCTATGTCATCATGTTAGCCTGCGCAATACTTGGTGCATTTTCTTCAATCAAGATGGCCGCAACAGCCTCTCCACGATCAAATGCATGAGGTGAGTATGTACTTTTTTAAAACCCTTGATTAACCTCTGAAAGACCTCAATGTGACTTGGCATCTCGTTGAATGAGGCATCTGAGAGGTTCAATGACGGGGAACAACCCAATCGCCGTTCTGTTATTGCACCTGCTACATACAATGGAAGGTGATTTGGGATTTTCATAACAAATCAAATTTCTTGCCAAAGTTTGGCAAAGCGGCCGAATCGAATTTTTTAAAACTTGTTTTAAAACTGATCGCTAGTCATCAGTATCTGACCCCGAGGCGGATTCTGATATCCCGAACCCCCACTGATCAGCTATTTGAAAAGGCACTGGCGCTCACAGTAGAGCCACAGCCTTCTCGCAGCTTAGCCTAGGCCACGTGATGTCATTGAAATTAATGTGGCTAAGCTGCGATACCAAGCACAGCCGCTATACAATGTACGGCGCTGTGCTTGGTGAGCAGAGAGAAGGCCGTGGTGCTACTGCAAGTGGGGTACATTCTCAAACATCTGATCAGTGGGGGTCCCGGGTATCGATCAGATACTGATGACCTTTATTGTTTATATTTTTATATCATAGATGGGAACATTTTGTAATGTATACTATTTTGGAAGATTTTTATGTTAATGAGAACTTTTTTCAGCCCCACTGTGTTGTTAACCTAGTACCCTCTGGCATTGGCAGGGAGTAATGGGCGTACTAAGATAGCAGGACAGAGGGCCTTCATTTGGCCCCCAGCTCCCATGATAACTGTAACTATTACATGCAGCAATCTCCTCCTCAGTATGTTGACGAGCGATCAGTAATGCCATCACTTGTCCCCATACTGATTCATTTTTAAACATGTTGAAAGACTCCAATTACACCCGTTCATCGGGTAATTGACGACAGTATTACACTGCCAGATCATGGCTAATAAGCAATACAAATGCTTGTTAGCGATGATCTTAGCGATTATCTGCTAGTGTAATAGGGCCAGAACCTACTGTATATGAAGTGCTCCATACACTCCCAGTGTGCACGTGATGTACATTTACTTCACAACATATTAAGAGATGGAAATGATCTTGAAGGTAGGACATCCATATCGTATCAGTGGAGGTGTGTGAATGGCACAGAGCTGTAATACTAAGCTCAGCGGAGCTGGAGCACCACAAACCCCTTCAAACATCTGATCACTGGGGATGCCAATAGTTGGACCCCCACTGATCTAATATTGGTGGCCTTTGCTAAGGATAGACTATCAATTTGAAAGAACCGGAAACCCCCTTTAACTACCATTGCCAATAGATTGATTGATTGATTGATTAATTATAGGAAAACTTGAGATATAATTAACCAGTTAATGAATAGTGAAATTTTCCCATGCTGTCAGCAAAGAACCTGCAATCTGATTTTTATTTTCTAGATAGAGATCAGCCCATTTTTTTTCTCCACAGATGTTTTATGGTATCATACCTTCTCAGATTTCCAGAGCAGCCAAAAATACCTAATAAAACTGTGAACGCAGAGAAAGTCCATTAACCCACTTTACTGTCCTAGACCACCAGGGGTACTGTAAATAACCCCTTCACTGCCACAGACCCTCAGACCGACAGCCCTTAGGCTACTTTCACATACTGTATGTGCTAAAGGTATCCAGCAGAGGAACAGCCAGTCAGAGTTCACCGGATCTGGCCTAGCCGGATACTAGGGTTGCAGCGGTAACCGGTTCCACGATATACCACGGTAATGAAATGCACGGTTATCAAACCGTGGGCATTTGCTTATTACCGGTAAAAGGTAAATGGCGACAAGACTTTTTAGTCTTGTCGCCATTTGCGCCTGGACCCGACCGCATTACTGATACTAGGCTGCGCTACTGCGCAGCCTAGTATCAGAGGACATGGAGAAGATAAAATAAAAAAATCACTTACCCGTCCGGCGCTCCTCCTCTTTTCCGGGTCGCGCTGTACTGTCCTGACAGCGTCCAGCGTCAGGACGTAGTGCGCACACTCTGACCTGACGCTGCATGCTGTCAGGTGACAGTGCTGCTACGGGAGACTAAGGAGCGCCGGACACCGGAGAGGAGCCACAGCGCAGGACAAGTAAGTGATTTTTTTTATTTTATTCAGATGGTGGCCACAGTGGGCTGATGGGGGCCACAGTGGGCTGATGGGGGCCACAGTGGGTTGATGGGGGCCACAGTGGGCTGATGGGGGCCACAGTGGGCCGATCTGAGGTCTGAAGGGGGCACTGTGGGCCGATCTGAGGTCTGAAGGGGGCACAGTGGGCCGATCTGAGGTCTGAAGGGGGCACAGTGGGCCGATCTGAGGTCTGAAGGGGGCACAGTGGGCCGATCTGAGGTCTGAAGGGGGCACTGTGGGCCGATCTGAGGTCTGAAGGGGGCACTGGGGCTGATCTGAGGTCTGAAGGGGGCACTGGGGCTGATCTGAGGTCTGAAGGGGCACTGTGGGCTGATCTGAGGTCCGAGGATTAGTGTATCTTTTAATAATATATGTAACAAACTGTGATACCATGATAACCGTAATACCGCGGTATTTACTGAGACGGTTATCATACCGTGAAAATTTCATACCGTTGCAACCCTACCGGATACTAACATTCACCCCCAGAGCCAATTGACTATAATGGGATCTGGCAGGTCTCCGGGCTGTTTCAGACATGAGCACTGGGTTTTGGTCGGACAAACACCAGTGTCTACAATGGTTTTTGTGTATTTGAAACCTGGTGCTCATCTCAGAAACTGTCCAAATGCCCTCCGGATCTCATTATTGTCAATGGGGTCCAGTGGTTCACAGCCCTATCCGGCTAGACCGGATAAAGTGAATTCCGGCAGGGTATTCCTCTGCTGGAACAGCCTGCCGGATACCTTTAATGCAGAGGTGAAAATAGTGTAAACCCAGTTCACTGCCCTAGCCTACCGTGTCTTCATTAATTAACCCCTTCACTGCTTAAGATCATCAGAGATTCTGTAATTAATCCCCTTCTGTCCTAGACCACCTAGTGAACTGATCCCTTCATTGTTGTAGATCACCAAGGATACTGCCATTAACCTCTAGAATACCCTAAAACATCAGAGATTTTGACATTAAAGGGGTTGTACAGTAAAAAAATATAGCACTGAAATGGCTCAACAGGGTTTACAAAAATAAAAAAGGTATGCGCACTGATCCCCCGCTGCTCCTGAACTAATGCTGCCCAATCCAACATAGCAGGGAGTAAACAGACAGTTCTTTATTTCTAGTGCCATAAGTTTGGTTGATAGTCACCACCCCTTGGCAATGGCCGCGTTGTCAGAAAACCCATGCAGTAATGCACTGAAATACATTGGTACTCCAACAGGTAATATTGAAAAATAGAATTTTTCCATCACATTATACACTGCTTGTTTCCATGATTATGACCACCCTGCAATCCAGCACCGGTGGTCGTGCTTGCACACTATAGGAAAAGGCGCCATCTTCTCTGGTGGCCAGGACCGTGGGAGCTCACATAGGATGGTGCCTTTTCCTATAGTGTGCAAGCAAGACCACCGCTGCTGGATTGCAGGGTGGTCATAATCATGACAACAAGCAGTGTATAATGTAATGGAAAAATGAATCAAGCCAGCAAAGGAAGCAATATGGACAATCACAATACATTAGTAAGTGCCTTGTATTAACTTTTTCTACATGATAAATGCCATTTGCTGAAGTGAGACCACCCCTTTAAGATACCTCCATGAACAGCCCTCAGTACACAGGGTAGGTGTTATCAGTGATTGACAACATTCTCTGTATGAAGTTTCATTCACACGTCAGTTATTTGGTCAGTGATTTGGTCAGTGATTTCCATCAGTGATTGTGAGCCAAAGCCAGGATCAGAGCCTCTACAGAGATAAGATTTAAGGGAAAGATCTGCACCTGTTCTGTATTTAGAGCCGCACCTGGTTTTGACCCAAAATGACTGATGGAAATCACTGACTGTGTGAATAAGGCTTAAGTGTGTATACAGAAATAGCTGCCAGTCACTGATGGCACCTCCCCCATGTACTGAAGACGGTTTACAGGGGTGGTCTTAAGTTAGAAAAAGCAGAGATATAAATTACAAGTTTTAATGAATGTTTTCCCCAAAACTATATATCAATCTGCTCAGCTCCTCCTGTTCTACATCATGTTCCCTGCAGATTTCACTGCATTTTGGCGTGACAGGTCCCCTTTAAAAACGTTCAGTTCACTGTTCAGCCCTTCCGTTCTCCTGCTCCGTTATAGGACAGATTCGGGACATAATTGAGCTGAACGGAGTCTAAGGGACCCCATAGACTATAATGGGGTCCGTTAGGTTTCCGCTCAGAGGAAGATTTTTGAAGCAGAGACAAAAATCCTAGTCTATGGGGTCCCTTAGGCTCCGTTCAGCTCAATTATGTCCCAAATCCGTCCTTTCCGTTCTCCTGCTCCTATAACAGAGCAGGAGAACGGAAGGGCTGAACGGTGATGTGAACGAGCCCTATAATGTATACATATTAGCTGCCTCCTAAATCATTTCAATTCATACAATAAATTTAAAATGCAAATTAGAGCACTCAGAGAATGAAGTTAAGAAAAAATTTCAAAAATTTTATGTGCATTTCACAAAAAATCATATAAATTAACATATATTTTTATGTACCAAAATTTAAACAAAAACTACAGTCTAAAACAAAAAAACAAGGTTTCATATAGCACCCTCGAAATGTGGAGGAATTGGGGCAAAAACTGAAAAAAAAACCTTCCTCCCGAACACCAAAATTAGCCGTATCTGTAAAGTTAACAGAAGTTAATCTAATCTCTAATCTATTTAATCTCATCTATTAGTTAGATCAGTGGGTTTGCACTAAAGGATCTGACACGCCCATACGTTACATGAACAGACCATTAAAATCAATGGAAATGATGTCATTCTTTAGTTTCCTGTGATGGCACTGCATGGACACTGAAAACTTGCTATCAGGCAGTAGACCCCCTTTTACAGAAACACAGCTCAGTGCTAGTCATCGTCACTTGTTGTGCCCCTACTGTATGTACTTTTCATATCTCCGTATAATTAAAGGGGTTTTCCTACTATTTGTAATTAATGACCTATCCTCACAGGAGCTCCGATATCTTCTCAAACAGCTGATCGTCAGGAGTCCTGAGTGTCAGACCCCCACCAATCTGATGCTGATGACCTATTCAGACAATCCAGACAGTCGAATGACCCCTTTAATGTGCTGAAAAAAGTGAGGCTTAAAACCTTGCTATTTTGAACTTCTGTCACAGTTCATGGCTTCACGGCTTAGGCTAAGTTCATATCATTTCTGCCATTTAAGACCACTTTTTTTCTGTGATTTTGTTTGTACATTTACACCTGGAGGTGTGGCAACTCCAAGTCTGAATGTGCCTTAATTTTTGACTCATGGGTAACATTCAGGTGCACCTGTGCGGCCTGGGTCACATGAGTCAGGGATAAGTGGGCCTCACAGTCTCCTCCCCCCTCCCATTGTATGTGTGATCTCACACAGGAGGTAACTGGGAGTTGGTCGCTGTGTGTCGGACTTTATGCCCCTATCCGTAATTGCCCATACGGCATAGGTAGGTTAGCGTTAGGTCCCGTGCCACTTGAGATACCTTGACGGGGTGCACGGGCTCCGGTATGTTCTTGATATGAGAAGATTTTGGCGAAAGTCTCATTTTTAATATCAGTGTGAGGGTTTAGCCATATATTGTCAATTACATTTACCGTTGTAGTGCACCATTGATGTTTTTGTTATGTCACATCCACACAACTGGTTATCTTGTGTAGGATGCCTTTGTGGTACATGTGGTCCGCTGCCGGCATCCTCCATTTTATGCATTTTTGCTGGGGATTACGTTCAGCACCGGATCACATGTGCAGGATTTGCTCCCCCGGTTAGAAATGCGCAACAGCATAGGGGGTTTTGAGCATTTTCTTCCATGTGATTTTGTAAGTTCATATCACCGTTTCATTTTCCAATCCATCAGAGGAACAGAAAGCGTCCGTCATGCTCAGTTATGCACATTTTGCATCCACTTTAACCATTTCCTCTGAGATCTGTTATTTTGGACAGAAAAAAAAAACTTGGTGTAGGACTTTTTTCCTTTTAAAATAATGGATCTCAGATGGAAATACGTGTAGCTATAACGTGCATAACAGAAGCTTAAAATAAAGGATCCGTTTTTCTTTGATATTTTCTGTTCTTCTGACGGATCGGAAGAACGGAAAACGAAACAGTGATGTGAACCCGACCTTAATGGTACAAATTGTGATGTTTATTGTCTGAATTATCTACTCTTTAGAACATCTTTAAAAGTGTGACTTTAGTACTTAGGGACACTCCCATTCTTTTCGGGTTTCCAGTTGTTTTTATTGGTAAGAATAGCATAGCCCACT
Source organism: Rhinella marina (assembly GCA_900303285.1). Lineage (NCBI taxonomy): Eukaryota > Metazoa > Chordata > Amphibia > Anura > Bufonidae > Rhinella > Rhinella marina. The sequence goes on along the minus strand of ONZH01019298.1, from coordinate 1,045,174 downwards.
GAGCAAGTCTATCCAGTGAATGGAAAATAAGAAGGGCTCAAGGGGATCCATCAAGATACATTGCTAAACAGATCACAGTGGATCCGTCCTATGCCCCACAGCTCCTTTACAAACCGTAGCCATGACGACAGGATGAAGTTTACTGTAGTTGTCGAAGTTTCATACGTAAGGCTACTTTCATACAACCATAATACTGGTACATTATAGCTTCCAAATTAAAGCCAAAATGCCCAAATCTCATGTTTTTTTGCTGAAATGGGCTTGGATCATCATAGTACATAGTACAGAAAATAGGATATAATACAGTAGCTAAAATATACATGTACAGTAAGCAGCCTAAAGATGACAGTGGTACTGATTTTTCTTCTATCTACTTATTTAGGAATGGAAGTGTATCTTAAGCTGTCCTTAAGGGTGCATTCACACGACCGTAGTTTTGGGTCCGCATCCGTTCCGCAATTTTGCGGAACGGGTGCGGACCCACTCATTTCAATGGAGCCGCAAAAGATGTGGACGGCACACAATGTGCTCTCCGCATCCGTAGGTTCGATCTGCGGCCCCGCAAAAAATATAGAGCATGTCCTATTCTTGTCCGCAATCGCGGACAAGAATAGGCAGTTCTATCATAGGGCCGGCTACATTCACACAGCCGGTATCCGTGTTTTGCGGATCCGCAATTTGCGGACCGCAAAACACATACGGTCGTGTGAATGTAGCCTAATGGGGAAACTCACCCATAGGGTTGCCATGAAAATTTTCAAATTTAAAGGGGTTGTCCAGGTTCAGAGCTGAACCCGGATATATCCTCTTCTTCACCCAGCCAGCCCGATTCAGAGCTGAACCCGGACACAAACCCTTCTTCACCCAGGCAGCCCCTCCCTTGCTCAGATGCTCTCCCTTGCCCTGTGCTGAACTGCGCAGGGAAAGGGCTTTTTCTGCAGATCCGGGGACATACCAGGTCAGTGCTAGGTGGAAGTCTCTGCCTAGCAGTGTAAAAATGTAGACAAAAAAGCCCTTGCCCTTAGCGATATAGCACAGGGCAAGGGGCAGCATTGAAAAATGACACCACGAAATGCTCCGATGCTCATGTCAGAGGGGTTTCCTGGGTGAAAAAGAGGTTATGTCCAGGTTGAGCTCTGCACCCAGACAACCCCTTTAAATGTGTTTGTACTCGTTATTGTTATGTAGTCTATCCCATGGATTCTGTTCTATTCTTAATAAGTTAAGTTTCGGACAATTATGAATTCCCAGGTGCATCCCTGTGAGGATTACCATACAAAGGGGTAAGGACCTTGTAAATGATTTGGCGTTACAATACCACAATTGTATCAGTATATTTAAAGGGAAAGTGTCACCGAAAATATTTTCTGCCAGTTAAAAGCAGATAGTCTGATTACAGATTGTCTTTTTTTTAATTCTATTTCCTGAATATGATTATAGGGGCGGCCATCTTGACTTAGCATATATAGATGTACTTTACGGCAGCCACATGGGCCATAGACACCATGCACAGGAGGGGACCTCATTGACTTCTATGGGAGAGCTTTCTAGGCATGATCTATGACCTGTGCTGAGTTCAGGAGGGAGTTATAAATGGTGGACCCTATGTTATCTATACAAAGGTGATACCTGTCATTCTAATCCTGCCTGTAATGTAAAGTAGATAACTGCAGGAAAGTGATCTGTACAGACCAAGAAGCAGCACCTATTATTAGGATAGGTAGGAGCACAGGGTGCATACACCACTACGGTGCGACTCGGGGGACAGGGCTTAGGATGAGGGATAGATATATACAAACCCTCTCCTCCCCCCTCCCTGCCCTGCTCTCTCTTGTTTTATCAGCATTTTTGTTGTTGATATCATTGGGGCTCATGTTTGTTAATACTTTGAATTATATTTTAGATGTAGCATTAATAAAGGTTAATTTTTACGGCACTTTCAGTGAATCCAGCGCCTATTAAGCTAAATGGCCAGTGCAAAAACTGCAGGATTTTATGGGTTTTTTTAAACATGAATATTGACATGGAAAATTAAAAATACACTAAAAATGTTTAAAGATATATTTAAGATAAAAACATAATTTAAACAATAAGTCGTTTTCTTATGTCACACTCCCTTTAAAGAATCAATGAACTCATATTAAAAAGTTGCAAAAAATGGTAAATTGTAGAAGGGGATATAGGAACTAGAAATATGCAGCTTTCAGCGCATACTGGGAGTTGTAGTTTTTCAACAGCTGGAGATCCACAGGTTGGGGACCAAAGAGTGGGAAAACATTACTGCGCAGAAAGCCCTTCAATGAATTCCTTTGCAGAAGCAAAATATAGTGTGACCACCGGATTAGAATACGTTATGCTAAGTATGTGAAATGGAATTCAAATATTTCCTGAGGGTATTTTTATAAATGTACGGTAGGTTGCTAGGAAAACATTATTTTGTGGTTTCGGCTGTGTGACTAGAGGCTTACAGAGACTAGGGAACAGTCTAGAGGCAGAACCAACAGTATCTGCCATGGGATGTATTGGAGAATCAGTCTCTAGTGATAACACAAGTGCTTAAATTAAAGCAGAGTTATGTAGGAATGCTCCCATTCACTGGTAGTTGCAATACATTACACCATGTCATATACCATTCATATACTGCAGGGAAGTATCTCTATTTCCCAGCAAACGTATATAAGCATATAACACAAACATAGAAAATGTATATAAGCATATAGCACAAACATAGAAAATGTATATAAGCATATAGCACAAACATAGAAAACGTATATATATATATATATATATATATATATATATATATATATATATATGCACAAACATTGAAAATATTAAGTCTTAGCTGGAGATTATGATTTATTCAGTGATCTATAGGCATTTTAGTGCTGTATACTCAGTCTGAGCATTACTTCCGGAATACACACGGTTATTATTTTGACATAAGGGGTCTTGGCATTACTTCCAGAATATGAACGGTTATTATTTTGAGTACAATCTGAATATCTGAATGATGCTTATGTACTATAAATGTATATTCTAATGACTATGACAAACGTGAAAACAAATAATTCTTAGTATGGTTTCAAAGTTTTATAAAACAGAGGAAACATGAACCCCCAAAAATTTGCAGAAATGAAATGTTTTAGTATTAACCTTGCTCTAATGTATAGAATATTGTTATGGTTTCATTGCTTTTTTTTAATAAAAATATTGTTCTTACCTCCTCCATTTTTATAGCAGAGGTAGGGGAATCTCCAGACATTTGCCAGATCCACAGAAAACCCAACCACTGATAGAAGAAAGTCTATTTTCTTGCCCCAGTGCTCTCGTTCTTGCTCTTCCTGGACGGGCGCCTCATATTTCAGAGAGTTATCTGGGGCAATGATTGTGTTATTCGTATACTGGACTCCATTCTGTTCCTTAACCAGGATGAGTTCGACGTCTTTCTTTTCAGGGACAGTCTCTTTGATGGGAACCACCGCTGACAGTTTATGGTCAGACTGACCCTTTTTAAACATTTTGGTATTCAGCATTGCCAAAATTGGACGTGGGCAAATACCGCCTGCCTAGGACGAGTGCGTGGTCCCTTTAATTGCAGTATTATCCCGGTGTTTCTTGTTTTGGAAATATTTTTCTTTTCTAGAGGAAATAAACAAAGAAAGAAAACAAACAACAATGAAATAAAATAAAAATAGAACAAAGCTAAAAAGTCATTGCTTCGTAGTAAATTATGGGGTGGAGCGCTCTACAAAAGAATATTGACAGTGACATGACTATGAGCAGAGGAATCATATATACATTTAGACTATATAGAATATATCATATAGACTATATAGAATACATTATACAATACAGCTGTTGTGGCAAAGTGTATTATCCGGAAACTTACCAATCTGAAGAGATGAATTCAGGAGCCTCCACCAGCCACTGTTTGGTTAGCATTTGTGTGTTGTCCACTCTACCCTTTCCATCACCTTCTGATTTTCGGGTGACCTTGTCCTCTGACGAGTGGGACGATAGTGATTCCTCTGAGAAAACTGTGAAGAAAAGAAAGATGCCAGCTTTTTAAACCATGCTCCTCTCAGTGCACGTGCTGTTTGTTAAATCAAGACACCCACTGAAGACACTGGAAACTGAGCAGTGCCACCTGCTGATAATAGAGCAAATGATAAGCAGCCGGCACAGGAGACATTGGTTGTGTTTATCCCATGAATGAGAAAATTTGGATTTCTTCATTATGAAAAGCAATCAGGAAGTAAATTAAGGAAATTGCTCTGTATCTCTCAAGCATCATGCATTACAGGGACATATAAGCAATCTGGCATATGTAAAATAGCATACCCTGAGGGCGCTTTGGCCAATTGCTTTAAGAAGGATGAGATAGATTATCTGGTTCATTTCAGGTGTAATGCATATTGACAGCCATAGAGCAACGAAACAACGAAGCAAACGATATTCTGCTGAGTATCCCTACAACACCTTTTTTTTTTTTAGGATTTGAACTGCAGATTTTAACAACTCTAAGACTCCACAGCCCGATAGGCTTGCGTTATATACGCCTACAGAGAGATACACAGCGATAGTCCTCCTTTTTGTGTTGATTCTTCATAGTTAAGACATACGATAGAACACAGATAGAAAACTGTTCTAAGCCCATATGGTATAAACTCGTAATAAATACATATGCTCAGTACTAATTTAAAGCAGATCCTCCCCTGGAGACTGTAGGAGAATATGCTAAGATCTTACAGTTTGGTTCTTGAACATTTCGTTTTCCATCTCTTTTGTATATTTCCCTTTTGCTGTATTTTGATATGAGACCTAACTAGTTTTATATAAGAAAGCACATACTAGCAAAACACGTGTCAGCCTATGGAGCTCCTTTGTTTTGGAAGAGTATTACATTTTGAGTAATTTCAAAATATAAAATTAGGCAAGGGTGGTAGAGAATGAGTCACTTGAAGGCACCATTTACAGTAGCGTGAATTCATTGGATGGATTGCTTAAAAGGGTTTTCCAAGATTTTTATACTGATGACCTATCCTCAGGATAAGTCATCAGTATCTGATCAGTGGGGGTTCGACACCCGGGACCCCCGCCACTCAGCTGTTTGAAAAGGCAGTGGCGCTCCTGTGAGCCATGTGGCCTTCTCCTTGCTGACCAAATACAGCACCGTACATTGTATAGCAGCTGTGCTTGGTATCACAGCTCAGCCCCATTCACTTCTATGCATCTGAGCTGTTCCTAAGCCACATGATTGATGAACATATCGTCACTGATCTAGGAAAAGCTGGAGAAGGCCACGGTGCTCACAGGAGCACCGCTGCATTCTCAAACAGCTGATCACCAGGGTCCCAGGCGTCAGACCCCACTGATCAGATACTGATGACCTATCCTGAGGATAGCTGCAAAAACAGTGGGTCAGGCAGACCATCCCAAAGTGAGCAGGTGCATGGCTAGAAACACAAACACAAAGAAAAAACACAATGCAACAGCACTCTGCAAACACAAATAACGTAAAATAATGCCAAAGTTATAGAAAATATTCTGGTGCTAATGCTACACTTATTTTATAAATTTGAGATTCTTGGCAAATATATTTTGTACAAAATTATTTGGGCCAGTCTGCCTAACGTCAAGTCGATCTCTATAAGATGGGAACCTAACACTAAATACTACCTGTTATAGTGCCATATTGGCCACCATAAAATACAGGGAATACAGGTTTTTTCAGATCCATGTGCTGGTTTGAAAACTGCAGAATATTTTGCATGGGACAACCCCTTTTTCATAACATAAATGTATTCCACATATGGTTAAGGAGATAATGTGGATAATTCATCTTCATTCTAAATGCAGATGAAATTGTCTTAAAGAGGACCTGAACAAATCTGGAGCATCTATTCTTATGTCTCTATATTGTGCCATTCCTTTATTATTTCTACTAGAAGTTATGAATGATTTGCTAGCAGTCTGCAGTAAGGGTACAGAGGAGAAGTAACAAGTTGGGGGTGTGTACCTGCACAGACTCTCTCTATCCAATCAGTGCTACCATTTTCACACTGTGCAGGTACACACCCCCAACTTGTTACCACCCCTCTGTACCCTTACTGCAGACTGCTACCGCAGCAATTCATTCATAACTTCTAGTGCAAATAATAAGTGAATGGCACAACACAGAGCCATAAGAATAGATGCTCCAGAATTTTTAGTAAGTGGGGAATGCATGTAGCTATTAAAATAGGCATGTCAGAAGTGGTGAAAAGTCCTCTTTAAATTTGTCTTCTCATAGGGCAGAGGAGTCTTTGACCCCCCTTAAGCACCAGAGCTCAGACATCGCTGTCACCTCTGCGTCCCCTATAGCTACACCTCTGGATACGAGACCCCTTATGGTTTATATTTCTGTAAACAAATGGATTGTGTAATTTTGATTACAGAAATTCCCTTAGTAATAAGAATTTCAATGTCTCCAAGATTCCATGAAGAGATCATACTTTGCAGACAGATGTATCTCATTCTCTCTGTTGAAGAAAGACCATTGCCAGAAAAATGCATTTTGGAGACCATCACACAGGAGGTAGAAGCTCCAGACAAAACATTTCATTTTCACATTAAATTAGTCCCAGAATGCATTGAAGATGAATGCCTTCTACAATCTTTACTCATCCAAGGCACCCTCAAGTCTATCACCCTCAACCCATCATGACCTAAGTGCTTCAAAATGTAGGACTCAACATGGCATTGAAATCCTAGTATTCCAACCAACAGTGAACATCTGTAGGACACAAGGTGCCAATAAGGCTAACAGACTATACATTGACTATTCTTCTTAAATGAGTTACCCTGTGATTAATGTAGAAAATGAAAATCAGACATCATGCAGTACATAACAATCTGTTTCTAACAAAGCTAGAACCATCCCTGTACCTCACAGGGATCCAGAGTTGTCCACATTCATTGTCTCCATTTAAGACATATCCTTCTCAGGGGGTATATCCTTTCTGCTGAAGCTCTCTCTTTTTCACAGCTCAGGGAGACATGTGCTTTCTCAGGCGTATATACATTCCTCCACAGCTCTCTTATGTAATTGTCACAGCTTGTAATAGTAGATAGGGTTGCTGGGAGTTTATGGATGGAACTGAGCATGTGCGACCACCTCAGCCATCTTACTAAGCTGGACAGAGTAATAAAGAAATGAACAAACAGCAGGTGGTGCTATACAGATACATTTTACTGAATAACTCAGTGGCTATACTACATTTTAAATTACATGCCATAAGATTTCGAGATCCAGGTGATGGTTTGAATGTAGAATAATTTTTTGGTACAACCCCTCTTGGGCTCAAAATCAATAGAAGTAGAATTCAATATCAAGATCATTTAATCAACCAATATTCTTTTGGGTTCTCCTGGGCAAACTAAAATAATCTGATCATTATCTGTAGACCGCTCCAAAGTTTATGCCATAACATAAGTGTTATCAATAGAGTCAAATAAGTCTCAAAAAAAGAAGAAAATCTACAGTACAGACCAAAAGTTTGGACACACCTTCTCATTCAAAGAGTTTTCTGTATTTTCATGACTATGAAAATTGTAGATTCACACTGAAGGCATCAAAACTATGAATTAACACATGTGGAATTATATACTTAACAAAAAAGTGTGAAACAACTGAAAATATGTCTTATATTCTAGGTTCTTCAAAGTAGCCACCTTTTGCTTTGATTACTGCTTTGCACACTCTTGGCATTCTCTTGATGAGCTTCAAGAGGTAGTCACCTGAAATGGTTTTCACTTCATAGGTGTGCCCTGTCAGGTTTAATAAGTGGGATTTCTTGCCTTATAAATGGGGTTGGGACCATGAGTTGTGTTGGGCAGAAGTCAGGTGGATACACAGCTGATAGTCCTACTGAATAGATTGTTAGAATTTGTATTATGGCAAGAAAAAAAGCAGCTAAGTAAAGAAAAACGAGTGGCCATCATTACTTTAAGAAATGAAGGTCAGTCAGTCCGAAATTGGGAAAGCTTTGAAAGTGTCCCCAAGTGCAGTCGCAAAAACCATCAAGTGCTACAAAGAAACTGGCTGAAACTTGCCTTATAAATGGGGTTGGGACCATGAGTTGTGTTGGGCAGAAGTCAGTTTGATACACAGCTGATAATCCTACTGAATAGACTGTTAGAATAAAATGTGACTGTGTTAAGTATAAAATGTGACTGTGTTAAGTATATAATTCCACATGTGTTAATTCATAGTTTTGATGCCTTCAGTGTGAATCTACAATTTTCATAGTCAAGAAAATACAGAAAACTCTTTGAATGAGAAGGTGTGTCCAAACTTTTGGTCTGTACAGTATGTCTCTCACAAATGAATGAGTGTGTCTTTATGTAGTGCCGTACTGCCTCACATTTATTGGAATGCTTCACATTTTATGGTTCCTTCCCTATATTACTGCTACATACTGCACACTGTGTGCCTCTGTGTTTCCCCACATTTTACTGCCACTCTCCCCGGATATTTGCTTTCATTATTACAATTTCTTGGCTTCTCAGTAACTATTCACTAGTTCATGTTTCTTACAAGTACAGAAAGAGGAGCTGTCACCTCTCCTGACATGTCTGTTCTAGTAACTGTTCTCATTCCCCATGTAGTTGTGTCTGTGCCATTCCTTTATCATTCCTGGTAGAAGTTATGAATGAATTGCTAGCAGTTTCTAATGAAGGTCCAGCTGGATGTTACCAGTGGTTAGGTGTCCCTGTACATTCTGACACTGTTAGCACTGATTGGATAGAGTCAGAATATGCAGAGATCCCCCTTCCCCCCAACTAGAAAAAACTATCTGGACCTTGATTGCAAACAGATAGAAACTTATTCATAAGGCCAGGCAGGGCACCATGCTACACTGCACATGCGATAGATACCACTGAGGCTGACTTCTGGTGCTGACTTCATGCTCAGATGCTCTCCCTTGCCCTGGGCTGCATTCAGGGGCGAAGCTAAAGCCTCTTGGACCCTGGTGCAAGAGTTTAGTTTGGGCCCCTCTTTCCTCAGTGCTTTGTGGCCAGGGGCAGGGAAGCTCATAGCCTTTGTACTGCCTGAGGGAAAAATTGAAAGGATACCCAACCCGCCCGCCATGCCAAATTCTTGACCTAACCCCTTCCCTCCAGCCAGAGTGTGCATGACCAGAATGCACTTTCTATCATACCAGTGTCTTTTTATGTGGCACAAGGGTCTTTGGACCCCCTCAGGCTCCTGGGCCCCGTAGCGACTGCTACCTCTGCACCCCCTATAGCTACGCCCCTGGCTGAATTGCACAGGGCAAGGGTTGTTTGTTTACATTCTTACAGTTCTAGGTGAAGGCTTCCGCCTAGCAGTGTTCCTGGTGACGTCACCAACACTAATGGGTGGTCTTTAGCGCTGCCATAGGATAGATACATCACTGGATATGAAGAAAAAGCCCTTGCCCTGCACTATGCAGCACAGAGCAAGGAAGAGCATCAGAGCAGTGGTGAAGAAAGGGTTATGTCCAGGTTCAGCTCTGAATCCGGAAAACCCCTTTAACAGATAATGAACACAGGGGTGGATCAATCCATGGCCAAAATGGAGCTCACGTACCCTGAGTGCTTGTGGTGCTTATTAAAGGGTTTTAAGGGGTCTGTGTCCCATGGAGCCCAGACCACTGCTGGTAAATACTCATTTTAGGATAAAGCATGAAGCCGCTCCCTCTTTTATCACGGTATGACCATTATCTGTACAGATCACTACATGAGGAGTCACACCCGGTAAGACAAGGCTGTGGGTGCAGGTACTCATAGAACCCAAAATCACAGACAAAGTGGTACTAAATGGCAGAAAATGCTCAAAACCCCATATGCTGTTGTGCATTTCTAACCAGGGGTGCAAATCCTGATCCGCTGCTAACAGCAATCCCCAGCAAAAATGCATACAATGGAGGATGCCTGTGATTGTGTTTGTGCATTTACACCTGGAGGTGCGGCAACTCCAGGTTTGAATGTGCCTTGAATTTTGCTTCATGGGTAACATTCAGGCGCACCTGTGCGGCCTGCGTCACATGAGTTAGGGATAGGTGGGACTCACATCCTCTGCTCCCCTCCCATTGTATGTATGATTTCACGCTGGAGGTAACTGGGAGTTGGTTGCTGTGTGTCGGATTTTATGCCCCTATCCGCAATTGCCTATACAGCATAGGTAGGTTAGCGTTAGGTCCCGTGCCACTTTGAGATACCTTGACGCAGTGCTCTGGCTCCGGTATGTTCTTGATATAAGAAGATATTGGTGAAAATCTCATTTTAATATCAGTGTGAGGGTTTAGCCATATATTGTCAATTGCATTTACCATTGTAGTACACCATTTTCCGTGAATTGTTACTCATAGAACCCCTTTCAAAGGAGTATCATTGTTTATCCAAGAAGAGCTTGCAGAGTCCATTTACTTGGTCATGACTTCTGACTCCTTTTCAGAAACCTAAAGGGGTTCTCACACAAAAAGTCTAACTATGCAATGAATATGGGCATTGAAATATTCACATGAAGTATTATTGCAATATACATGCAGTAAAAAATGTGTAAGATTCTTTATGTACATTATATCTTCCCATCTGGTAGCGCCCCCTGCTGTTTATTCTTCTGGTCCACCTTCTCCTGCATTCAGTGGTGGACTTACATGCTCAGCAGCTTCCCTGCTCCCCTTCCCTCAGGGTTGGCATAGTGACCTCATAGTGAAACAGGTGAAGCAGCCCAGACACCTTTCATTCATCCTTAATTCTTAATTCATAGCTATATCTATATCCTATATATATATATATTTCCTATATCCTATATATAGGAAATTGTGGGGGAATTACATAGCATATGTATCTCTGGGTTTATATGTGAGGGACTATGTTCTGTGCAGGGGAGGAAGGGGTTAACAAGAGCTATGTGCAATGCAACCTGAGAGATGTGGGTGCTTGATGAGCTGCTGCCCATCCACAAAAGGGAAGAAAGTCCTGTAAATTTGAGAATAAAATCTTTTTTTACCAGCATAACAAATCAAAAGCAGTATAAAGACAGACGGGAATATAGAAAGATAAGGTGAGGCTTAAAGGGGTTGTCTCACTTCAGAAAATGGCATTTATCATTCATACAAGGCACTTACTAATGTATTTTGATTGTCCACATTGCCTTCTTTGCAAACGCTGCTTGTTTCCAGAGATTATGACCACCTTGTAATCCACCATCGGTGGTCGTGCTTGCACGCTATAGAAAAAAGCCCCAGCCTCATGCACAGCAAATCCCATCCTGGTCACCTTAAATCTGCACTGCAGCGGTGGCCGTGACCCTTGGGTATGAGCAATGTATTATGTGATGGAAAAATGAATCCAGCCAGCAAAAGGAAGCAATATGGACAATCACAATACATCAGTAAGTGCCTTGTATTAACTTTCTCTACATGATAAATGCCACTTGCTGAAGTGAGACAACCCCTTTAAGGGCAAATGTAAAAAAGGTGGAAAATAAACTTTTAAAACCATAATTGGTATTTTTCATTTCGATGAAAATCAGTGTCAGTGACCATGTGCACTAGGGCCAAACTGTTCAAAGCAATAGAGGCAAAATCTAGAATCAATGGAGGTGACTGAACTTGGCTCTAAAGCTATAGCAGCGATGCCCAACCTGCAGCACTCCAGCTGTTGCAGAGCTACTACTACTTCCATCATGCCTGGACAGCCTACAGCTATCAGGGCATGTTGGGAGTTGTAGTTTTGCAACAGCTGGAGGGTCGCAGGTTGGCCATCCCTGAGCTATAGTGAATGACAGCTGCTCGCTCATTGATATCACAACTACACGACATATTTAATATGCCTCTTATGATTCCGCTTCTTCTCTATGATCAGTTTTACCAATTAGTAATTTGCAATTTTTTTTGTTATATTTCCAGCTTTGTCCTACAGATGGACACGGACCCATCACATGCTAAATCCACACAACAACTAAAAGTGTTCAGAAAGTTATGACAATATGAGTATTTGTCAGAAATCAATCTGACTTATATTTTAACATGGGCTATTGAATTATTGCCCTTAACATAAAGGAATTATATTCATTTAGCTCGGTTGTGACAAGGAGAAATTGAATTAACTTCTGCAATTACTTAGGAAACATCAAGACAAGCTGTCCCTCAGGCAAGGCTGTAACTGGCATATTATGGTTTGGAAAAAACACAGAGAAGGTATAATTGATCTAAGGTGACCACACCGGGCAGAATTCAATAAAGACATGCTGATAAGCTGGAAGGTTACAAATAAGGATCAGCAAAGAGAAGGATGGGCGGCTGAAATGAAGCAGAATGCTTTTAAGGGAACTTAAAGTCTGACAGCAACTGATAGTGTCACTGCAGACTGGACAGGAGAGATGGAACAGGCCGGACTGCTGGAACAGGATCCAAGAAGTTGTAGAAAAACTTTTTTTGAAGCCATAAAATATGGATATTTAGTTGAGAATACAGTAAGTAAATGAAGAATTGGGAATCAAGTCAATTAGGTCTTTTTCAAGAAATCTTGGGATTTCCTCTCCCTATTGCACTGACGACAGTGGGCTAAAAATGTTGCTGTATCTTTAAATAAAATCAGTCTTTCTATAAGTAATGTGGACCCTTAAAGGGGTTGTACAGCACTGGAACTACATGCAGGGGTGCACCTAGCATTTCTGCTGCCTGAGGCGAAAACTGAAACTGAAACCTAACGCCTTTGCCACAATGAATGCTCTCATTGCCCATGGCTCTTCGGCTGACCCCCTCTTGCTCCTTCTTGGTGCTGCCTGAGGCGATCGCCTCACCTGGCCTCATTGGTGGTGCACCCCTAACTACACAACACCATCGACTGTGTAGTAAAGGGAGCTCATTACTACCTCACTGATCCCATTACACAATTAATGGTTCTGTATAGCTCCAGTGCCAAAGCTATACCCAAACAGAAGATCAGCAGGAATGCAGGGTGTAGGATATTCTGAGGATAGACCATCACATAGTAAAAGGTTGACATTCCATTTAATTATCCAGAGCAGGGTTCCTCAACTCCAGTCCTCAGGGCCCACCTAACGGTCAGGTTTTCAGGATTTCCCTAGTATTGGGCAGGTAATATAATTAGTGTCAGTGCATCAGAACTTACCACATGTATTCATTCTGTGGGATGTTCTCAAATAAATCTCCCCCAGAGTTTTCATCAGATGAACCAGAGCTATGTGTCTATGCAAACAGCTGGAAATAGTGAGGTCCCTGGTGACAGATTCCCTTTAAAGGGGTTGTCCAATCTTGGCCTTTCATGGCCAAAAAGGGAATAACCCGCAGTAAGTGCCAATCCAGGGATGTGAAGTTATGGAAATGAAAAAGCGACTCTTGCTCCACTGTTTCCGTAACTCGCATAGCAATGAATGAGAGGTACACAAACAGCGCACAGTAAACTACACAGTGTCCTTTAGGGCTCATTCAAGCCGTATGCTGTCCACAAAAATACTGATCCGTTTTTTTGTGGATTAGATGCAGACCTATTCACACCTATGGGTCCCTTTTCTTCATTTCTACAGCTCCACAAAGCAAATAAAACATGTCCTATACTTGTCAGTGAAAATCAGTACATGGCCCCACTGAAGTCTATGAGTCCGCAAAAATGCGGAATGCAATCTGTTTTTTTGCAGATAAGCTGAACTGTCCGCAAAAAAAAGGGATCTGCATTTTTGCGGACAGCATACGGCCCTCTGAATGAGCCCTAACTCCTGGGCTATGGAGAACTAGTTTGCTGGGTTATGCTGCTTGAGTACCTCCTGTTCACTTTTGTAAGAGTTACGGAAACAGCAGAGCTCTAGACACTCAACCATTTACATAAATCCTCTTCTCCAGGCTGGGTCTTACTGTGGGTTATTCCCATCTCGGCCATGAAATACCAAGATGTGGCAACCCTTTTAAGCCAAGCCCCCTTGTAGGTCCTTAGTCTGCAGAGACGTCTTTTGGTGTTGCTGCAGTAGAGGGGGGTTAGTAGCTCCCGGAACTCTTCTGCTCTAAGAACTAGCTGTTACTTATAGTTTGGGTTCTTAGAGCAGGATGGGAGGAAGCTCCATTCCTGGCTGTTAACATGATCCATGACAATCAGATCACTGGGTTTCCTAGTGACCCGATCTGAGACTGGAGGGGCCATCTGCAGTCATCCCTGAAGATCTGCCAAAGACTCCAGGGCCTGTCTGTACAGTAATCCTGCCGTTAGGGCACACTAGTGTTGTCACACAGCAGTATGTCTCAAAGAGACACAGTATAATGTATTATAATACAGAAATATGCTAATACTAATATGTTTTAAGTATAAAATAAAGTTTTAAAATATTATAAAGTTACAGTGAAATTAAAACATGTAAAAATCTGCATAAAAATGAGAAATAAAACGCCATGCTTAGTATAAAATACATTTTATTGTGCATACATTAAAAATACATATACATATCAATATGACCATAATAACCTGAAGAATTAATTTATCAGGTTACCTTAGCGTAAAACATGGCATTAAAAAAAAAATTTAAAAAATGCAATTCAGAAAATGTTTTCTTTCTGTATTTTCTCATTAAAAAATGTACAAATTACCCCGTACTGTAGTTTATACTTAGCTACAAATAACATCAAATAATTATCATATTTCTTCTGCATAGAAGCCTTATACAGCCACATCAATGAAAAAAAATGTTAAAAAAGGTATTCCTGCAGAAATCCAGAGGAAAAAACTGAAAAGTTCTTCCAGGACTGGTCATTAAGGGGTTAAATACCTCAATATTATTTACTGTAATGACAGTAAACATTTCTTTAAAACTATATCATTACAGTTTTCTGTGATAAAGGTGAGCAAAAAACAATTACGATAACAATAATAATAATAATACACAATTTTATAAGCTAAATTTCCTCTTTATTGACTCGCATTGTTGCTTCACTTTAGAAGGGTTAAATTATTCTCTCCAATTAAGAGAGGGTTTGTGTGCATTTTAAGGGACAGAATCAATACAAAATAAATCAAGCGTTCCAAATGTATTTAACCAAGACCATGTTATGCTGTGGGCCATATATTGATTTACACAAGGAGTATCAATCCTGCGCTCTACTAAACATCTCTATGAAGAGACCGGGACTTACAAAGATCAGCTAAACACAAGTTTGGTTAAAGGTGAACCAGGGTTCCTAAAAATAAAAAAAAAGCCCCAAAATTTTGCAAGTGAAAGTTGTTTTCTAGGCCAGTTTCAGAATAATCTTTGCAGGAGAGGCATTAGGCATTGTAAGGTTGCATAGGACCACCCGTGTCTCTCACTGTCACTACTCAAAGGACATCTGTCAGCAGATTTCTACCTATGACACTGGCTGACCTGTTATATGTGCACTTGGCAGCTGAAGACATCTGCGTTGGTCCCATGTTCATACAGTATGTGCCCGCATTGCTGAGAAAAATGAAGTTTTAATATATGCAAATGAACCTCTAAGAGCAACGGGGGCGTGGCCATTACTCCTAGAGGCTCCGTTCTCTCTGCAACTGTCACATTCTCTGAACTTTGATTGACAGGGCCAAATGCCATAATGCCTGGCCCTGACCTAAAGTCAATCAAAGTGCTGAGGGAGTGGCAGTTGCAGAGAGAGCAGAGCCTCTAGGAGTAAAGACACCTTTTTATTTTCTTTGTCTCATCAGGGTCATAGCATATCTGCTCTATTTGCAATATATGACAGTGAGGGCTGACATTCTAGCATGGAGCTATGGAGCTATACTTCAGGCTTCGTTACCTCTACACAGCTCCATAAAAGAAAATTATAGGAGTGAATTTTCACAAGTTTTCACAAGTTTGTATATCTACATTACAGTGCCGTAAAAAAGTATTCAAACCTTTTGAACCGTTTCCACATATATTCACATTACACCCACAAACTTAAATGTATTTTATCAGAATTTTAGGTTACAGACAAAGTAGGAAGTATGTGTGAGGTTAAAAGAGAATGATACATGATTTTCAAAATTTTTAATAAATACAAATCTGGAAAGTTTGGCGTGCATTTGTATTCAGTCAATACTTCGTAGGACCACCTTTTGCTGCGATTACAGCTGCAAGTCTTTTGGGGTATGTCTCTACCAGCTTTGCACATCTAGAGGTTGACATTTTTGCCCATTCTTCTTTGCAGAATAGCTCAAATTCAACAATTTTGTCATGCCACAGATTCTCCAGGACTCTTCCAGGATTGCCCTGCATTTAGCTGCATCCATCTTTCCATCAATTCTGACCAGCTTCCCTGTCCCTGCTAAAGAAATGGTGTGTTCAGGGTGATGTGCAGTGTTATTTTTCCACCACACATAGGCCCTGATTTATCATACCATCACTCCAGAATTCTGGCATCAAAAAGTCGCAAAATAGGGCTTTTGATACTTTTTTGTGCAAAATTTTGCGACTTTTTGCATGTGTACACCACTCACTCCAGTTTTGTAATATGGGTGGAAAAGTGGGTGTGGTTAGCTATGTTAATGAGTTTCACTACAGATTTATCATTGCGACTTTTTTAAAAAGTCTCAATATAGTCGCAATCTCACTCCAGGAGGAGGGTGGAGTAGGAAAAGTGGAGGAGATTCTCTAGACAGAAGTGTTAGGTTTAAGGACAAGACACATTTACAACCTGTGACATTTGATAAATGTGGCACAAAGTACTCCAACACAGACTGAAGCAAAACTGACTTCAAATATTCTCCTAATGATAAATTCCCCCCATAGCGTTTTGCATTTAGGCCAAGAAGTTCAACTTTGGTCTTATGTGACCAGAGCACCTTCTTCCACATGTTTGCTGTGTTCTCTACATGGCTTGTGGCAAACTGCAAACAGGACTTTTTAATGGCTTGATTTAAAAAATGGCTTTCTTCTTTCCACTCTTCCATAAAGGCCAGATTTGTAGAGTACACGACTAATATTTGTCCTGTGGGCAGATTCTCCCACCTGAGCTGTGGTTATCTGAAGCATCTCCAGAATGACCATTGGGTTCTTGGTCACCTTTCTTACCAAAGCTCTTTTCCCCCAATTACTTAGTTTGGTGGTCAGCTCTGTGAGAAGTCCTGGTTGCTCCAAACTTATTCCATTTAAGAATTATGGAGATCCTGTGTGCAGATGGGAGAAACTATCAGAAGGTCAACCTATGTATAGACAAAAGTTTTGTGTGTGTGAAGGCAAAGATTCTCAGAAAAAAATCCCCAGTGTGCCCGCTCTTTCTTGGTACAAATGATAAAATAATGTGGGATCTTCTGTATCTAATGATGGATAAGGGACATCATCTATAAATTGTGACAAAAACGACACAAGTGCCCTCCCCTTCCTTTAAACGCCTGTAGCATTGTATGGCAAAAACAAAGAGGTCCCCCAAAAACCTTTCTTGGGCAAAGGCTCTGAATGGGTAAAAGGAGGGCACTACATAACGAAAATGTTCTCCTTGTAAAATATAAGGACAAAAAAGACGTTTTGATGCTTACATGATTTCACAATCATGTCCTGACCCAGTTCATGGAGAAAGCATCACCAGCTCTAAGAATGTATCCAAGAATACATTACACACAGTGGGCATGGACCCCTTGTGCAAACTAATGGGTTTGACTTTGAGCTAAACCTAAGGGCATAGTCCTGGTATTCACCCTTTTACCCCTATACAGGGATATGGACTTTATTGCAGGGAAACAACCAGGCCTTACCTCCTAGAGTAGCTCAGTTGTAATTGGCATCTGAGCCACAGAGTTTAGAGACACTGGGGCAACACATGAGGGGGAGGCGGGGGTCAGGCATTATTCATAGTTAAGAGGCAAGCTGAGGCCGGGGTAGGCAGCACACACCAATATCCAAGAGTCAATTCCAAGGTTAGGGCTGGTGGCTAGGAGTCAAAGTCAGTTGTCCGGCAGGAGTTCGATACATGTGTAGCCAGACAGAAAATAAGTCAGACACCTTTGCCACAGCAAGCCTAACCACAAGCAAGCTTAACTTGTGAATTTTTCACACCGGATTTACAATAATACCTATAAGAAACTATAGGGTAAAAAAACACAAACCCCTTAAGGAGTATAGTTTTAAAATTAGGTCTCTTCTGGGGGATTTGGCAGAAAGGGTAGGTACCCTGCCTAGGGTGCCAGCTTGCTACCCGTAAGGTAGAAGAAATTAACTAATTAGTACTGGTACAGGAAGACCAGGAACTGTTGATTGACAGGACCAGGCAGAGAAGAAACACTCCATTCAGCATAGCTTTCAAGGACCTTCAATGATGTCATGACCATGTGATCAGTCACATGGTTTAGGAGGAGACAGACTGTTTGTGTGATCCTAACCATGTGACTGATCACATGGTCATGACATCATTGAAGGTCCTTGCAACCTATGGTGAATGGAGTGTTTCTTCTCTGCCTGGGCCTGTCAATCAACAGAGCCTCTAGGAGCAGGGGTAACGCCCCTTGCACCTAGAGGCCTTATTAGCATAAAATAAAAGTTCATTTTATATAAAAATGGGGGCACCAGTAAATAAAACAGATATATATTTGGAATCAGGTGACATTAGCACATCTCTAATGTCAGCCTGATTCATACCGAAAAAAACTGGTGACAGAAACCCTTTAATAATCCAGGGGGGCACTAATAGATGCACTATGAGGCACTATGGAGGCCATTATTCATACTGGGGGGCACTATGGTGGCCATGTGATGTCCAGGGTGCACTATGGGGGGAATTATGTATACTGTAAGGGCACTGCAGAGGTTGTGGAAAAAAAGCCAATGAAATTCATTAAATCTATTAAAAACGGATGTGAAATGGATGTAAAACAGCCAGAAAATGGATGCACACATGAATGCAAAATGAAAATGAAAAACTAACAGTGTGTCTGTTTTAAATAGCCGTTTTTTTCTGAATGTAGCCTTATTGAAACAACAAAAATTAAATGTGGACAACCTCAATGTACAGCAAAGTTTCTATTATTTCAATAAGGCTATAGTAGTGACTGCAAATTGGGACAATATTTACCTCTTTCATTTCAGTCTTGCACAGCAAAAAAAAATGTTCTTTCAAGTCTGTCCACCCTACACATAAGTGGACAGAATCTAACCTTCACAGAAAGCATACACAAATACAATATAAAACTGTAACCTATATGTATCGGTGTATACTGTAAGAAGTACAAAGACTAAATGAGTATATATAAAATAAAAAGATGTAACACAAATTACTATTACAGTAAGATATGAGGGCTGAGTGCCAGTTGTCAGTCAATTAAATCGCTGGTGCAGATAATTAGTATTGCATGTCAATATTCGCAGTTTGAAGGAACCATGATTTTTATATTGATGGCTCTTACGTTAGGCATTGGTCCATGTCCACATGAATAATAAAGTAATAGGAAAACTATACTTTTACATATTTACACCATTTCATAGATGAAATCTACATCACAGTGCAAGTGCAAATGTAAGGCATTATTCAAAGCACAGGCTGCATTGTACTTAAAGGCTAGGGATACCTTTGTGGTAATCTTTTATGATTGCATTTTACTCATTTTGGGCTAAAAATATTTTTTTTTCACTTGGGGGGCACATTTATTAAGAATCGTGTTTTAGACATTGGTCTTAATAAAGCCCTAAGCCAGCAGTGGATGCATTGAAGTTATGAAGGGGTGCTGACCTCTCCATAATTTTGGCGCATCCAGCGCCAGTTCTAAATGTAAGACAACTTCCTTCCTTAAGCAGGCTTTAAATATGTGTAAAAAAAAGTTTTTTTAAAAAATATAAATATTCAAATCACCCCCATATCCCCATATTAAAAAATAAAAAAAAGTTTGCAATGCCAGTGACTGGCGTTCCAGTGAACGCCATAATGAAAAACAATCAAAATGGCTGATTTTTTGTCACTTCACCTTCCAAAAAAGTTATAAAACGTGATCAAAAGATCACACACAATCTAAAGTGGTGCCAATAAAAACTACAGATCCATAGATGGAAATATATAAAAGTTATAGGGGTCACAATATGGTGATGCAAAAAAAATATTTTTCCCAAAGTTTTTTTTTAGGTTATAACACAAGAAAAAGTATATAAATGTGGTACTGACCTGGGGAATAAAGGGCACAGTTTTACTGCAAAGGAAATGCAAAAAAACAAAACCCATAAAACTGTGGCGCAATAGTTTTTTTTCCATTTTTTTTTAAATTTCAGCCCATTTAGAATTTTTTTCCAGCTTTCCACTACATCGTATGGAATATTAAATAGTTATATTAGAAATCACAACTTGTCCCACAAAAAACAAGCCCTCATATATTTACGTGAACTGGAAAAAATATATATGGCACTGAGAAGCCAGGGAGTAAAAACAAAAACAGAAAATCACTATGTCCTCAAGCAGTTAATGGCAGTACACAGTGGTGGAGTGACTCCGTACTAAGGAGTCACATGGCCTCAATTCACTGCCATTGAGGCTCTGCATAAAACCCCTGGTTTTCACTGCAGATATGGTATCCCAAATTGCCAAAAATAAAAATATGGTTTTCAAATACCAGAGAATGCCCTAAAAATTGTCTCCAACAAGTAATTTACCACAAAGGTAAACCATTGGGGAACAGTCCCATGCATCCTAACACAGACAAAAAGTTTTATATTATTAAGTCTCATTCAGTCTTCTTTTTTGTCCGATGAACTCAGAGTTTCCTCTGTGCTGCTGTTGATGTCCTGATTTCCAGCTATGAAGGGCTCTAAATTCTTGTCTTCTTCCTCCTCCTCCTGCAGTACATGCAAGTAATATTTCTGGTGGTCAAGGTAAGTTGTAAATAATTTTGCATATACTGGATGATTGAGAAAAAAGTTTTTGAACTCCTCTAAAAGACATAAGAATAAAATAAAAATTAGCCATCAAACACTGTGGTGCACATCAATATACAACATCTCATATGTGTGCAGAAGGAAAACATCGTAACATCGTATTCCATAGCAGACTGAGTTATATCTGTCTGATTTTTTAACCGAAGGCTGCAGTCCTGACTACTATTTTGCAGGTCTAGGCCCAAGAGTCTCCTTTTGTACAAGTACTGGGGGTACTTGCAAATTGTTTGTTTAATGTAATTTTCAGCTCTGTATACACAATATAATAATGTCTGGAAGTTACTGAGTTAATCAGTTCAGGCACAGCTCCTACAGGAATCCTGCTAGCTAAGCTATTTAGACTTTACTGCCGTGAGGGGAATATCATTAAGACACCTTTCACACTTGGACATAACTTGGCCAGTCGTATCTCTAAAACCTGCACACCTCAATTACAGGCACAATTGCAAAAGTGAGATTGCCAGCTATAGAGGTTTTCAAAAGACCTCTGGGGGATACTTTTTTATTTTGTACGTTTTATTTATTTTTTTCTTTTATTTGTATTTTATTATATTTCTTCTTTTATTGTGTTTTCAATTTTTGTAACTTATTTTTTATATATATTTTTGCCACATAATTTGTCCCGAAGAGGTAATTTTTTTAAATTTTGCACTATTGTAAATGTAATTGGAGCCCCAGTTACAGGGGAAACCAGCCTCCTGTGGGAGCTTTGTACAGTCAGAGCTGATCGGGCTCTACTGACCCTGCAGCCCTGCACTCTTCTGCTCCCGGAAAACCCAGCAATCACTCGATCGCCGGGTCTGAACTGCATGGCACTCACCTATCTGAGGAGAAGGCAGAAGTGCTAACACAGCTTCATAAACCTAATTATAAAAGTTATATGGGTTAGAATATGGCAATGAAAAGAAAAACCTATTTTTTTTCAAAGTTTTTCTTTTTTTCAGGGAGTGCTGTAAAAACAAAACCCTGAAAACTGTCGACGGAATTTTGTGCTTTTTTTTTTTAAATTCCACCCCGTTTGGATTTTTTTTCCAGCTTCCCACTACATCATATGCAATATGAAATGGTGACATTAGAAAGTACAACTTGTTGTGGAAAATATAAGCCCTCATACAGCTATGTGAACGGAAAAGTAAAAAAAATTCATGGCTCTGGAAAAATGAAAATGAAAAAACTTATAACTCTTGTGGATGGCTTTAAAATCCTAGGTGACATCCTAGCAAAGAATAATGGTAGATTCACATCATCATTTCATTTTCTGTTCTTCTGATTTGTTAGAACAGTAAAAAAAAAAAAAAAAAAAAAAGTGTCCTTTATTTTGAGCATTTTGCATCCGTTTTAGCCTTTTCCATCTGAGATACGTTATTTTTATGGAGGACTTTTTCTTCCATCTAAAATAACTGAGCTCAGAAGACCCCTACATCTTTTCTGTATTTTTTGCATAAATATTGCAGCAAGATGTTTGTGTTTTATGGCAGCTGAAATGAGCGTGAGTTGTCCTAGACTATTTCAGTCTCCATAAACTGAGGGAGTACAGTCTGTTTGCGCAGTGGCGTAACTAGAAATGACTGGGCCCCACAGCAAATTTTTAAATGGGCCCCGCCCAAAACTTCTTCACAACCCCCACCTCTCGTGCAACCCCCACCTCTGTGACTAGTCAAGATCACTCTCTCAGACCAGGCCCGACAGCTGCTCCATCCGTTTCCTAGACTGTATATAATGTCATATTATAATAGTGTTGAGAGGGCCCTGACAATAAGATCTTTCAGTCCTCATCCTGGGTGGGCCCCTTCTGAGTTTGGGCCCCAAAGCAGCCGCTTCCCCTGCTTCCCCTATAGCTACGCCCCTGTGTTTGCAAGACCAGGAAGTGCCAGGGATGAACACAAAGCCTTCTGGGCATATAATGTTACTACCATGTCTCATCTAGGCCTCTAACAGTTCAAAAGAGCTTTTGTTAAATCTCTGTTAACTCTGTCAAAGTCTATACAGCAAAGCTAACAAGTGAGCTACAGAAAGTAGTACATGCCAGCCTATTGTGTCTGCTGTATTGGCCAGTATAAAATCTGTATAAAATTTCCTTTAAATAGGAGAGCTACATGAATATATTAATGATAAGAAGAAATACAAATAAAATATAAATCAATATGTTTATAATAAAACTATTTAAAAATAAAATGTCATTTTTGATATGTTTCCTACTATATAAGGACTACAGAATATTCTGGGCCTTCTTACCGTAACAGATTTTTCCTGATTTATCAGCATCCATATCCTGGAATAGTTGGGCAACATCAAGATCTGGAACACCCAATGAAGATCGTAACAGGGACCTAAACTCATCTTCTGTGATACTGCCATCTCCATCGACATCAAATAGCTATTAATAGTAAAGAAAAATTATTACATGAAATTATTTATAATTATTATTTATATATAATTATTTATATTATTTATTTATTATTTATAATTGCAAACAGCTGAACATAAAGAGTACATAGGGCCCACTAGAGCAACCGATCCAGAGGTCCCACCCTCCATCTAAACAAAAGTATCACATCTTCAGTCTTTCCTGCCGACACAGGTTTTCAGCACTCAGATACTGTGGTCACATCACTATTCATCAGTATAAAAGTCTTAGAAAACCCCTTTAAAATGGTGGAGCAGCCCACCAGCTCCATGCACTGGAACTGCAATCTACACCCGCTACATGCTAACAGATTTCAGGTATAATTTATGCCAGTTTTTGCCATAAATTATATTAAAGGTGCAGGACCAGATGTCCACTTCCAACCCTGCTCCCCCACTCTTTAGGAAGAAGCTGCACATTTCTGTGCAAATGGGTGCTTTCCACAAAAAAGTGAGAATTTTTGGATCCAAATACTTTATTAGAATTAGGATGATACCATGAGTGAAACCATCTGTTGTCCTCCCCATCCCATATGGTGTACAATCATATAATATACAAATAAACATATGGGGAAGAAAAAAAAAGGTTGAATCTGATTGGGTACTATGGGCAAATAGGCCAGTTTTCCTTTAAAACAGTTTGATAAATCTCCCCCACAGTGTCCAATGATCAGCATCATGCAGTATTGTGCCCAAATAACAGGGCCATATGTTGGCCAAATCATACTCATATCCATGTCTAAATACTAAGCTACACAGTGCCAGCCCAGAACTATCTTAAAGGGGTTTCCTGTTACATAGTAACATATTTTTATAAGGCTTAAATAAACATAATAACTCCCTGGATCAACAACCCTTCTCCAAAATTCTAATAGCTATAACCTATAATATTATTACACTCCAGAAATACATCCAGGCCCCTCTTTAACTCTTTTAGTGAACTTACCATCACCACCTCCTCAGGCAGAGAGTTCCATAGTCTCACTGCTCTTACAGTAAAGAATTCTCTTCTATGTTGATGGAGAAACCTTCTTTTCTCTAGACGTAGAGGATGTCCCCTTGTCAAAGTCAAGGGAGAGATCTCTGTACTGACCTTTGATAGATCTTTACATAGATATTAGATCTTTTTCTGAATGAATCAACCCTAACTTTGATAATCCTTCTGGGTACTACAGTCCACTCATTCCAATTATTATTTCAGTTTTCCATCTTCGTGCCCTTTCAAGCTTTGCTATGCACTTCCTGTGCCCAGAAACCCCAAATTGTACACAACACACTAGTCTAATGTGGTCTAACGATTTGTAAATTGTTAGAACCACTCGTATGTTCTCGTCAAGCCTCTGTGTCCCTTTTTATGCATCCAGTTCCATAATGATTCTTTTTGTTCCCCACAGTACCCCAAACACTGCATACTTTGCCCCATATTAATTTTTTATATTAGCACTTTCCTTCCCATGTTCTCAGTATCACTGCATGTGGAAAAATGTTTACATGTTTTGCTCTGAAATGTTTCTCAGAGCTTGCTCCACCTGCCACACTGTTCTCTCTGTAGTACTCACAACCCTACACCTCCCCTTTCCACGTTAGGTAGGCTGTGTTATCCCTGTGAAACATAATAGAGCAATGCATCCTGGGTTTGGTTGGCAAACCCAGCAGGAAGCTGATGAAAACAGAAAGTTCTGCATGTAAACCTGCAGTGATACCGAGAACAGGAGACTGAATTTATGAGATAATAATAGCTATTTGGGGCAGATACTCTGGGAAGATAAAAAAAAAAAGTTTCATTATGAGAATGGAGAACCCCTTTGAAGAGTAACCGCACTTTTGAAAAACTTTTGATATGTCATAGTGACATGTGGCCTCTGAGTGATTGGTCACAGCAGACAAAGGACCAGGTCATTTCCTCTTCAGTCAGGACCAGAAGTGAACCCAAGAATTGGGCAGTGGTGTGGAAATGACGGGACTGCGGAAAGGCATAATGGAGCACACTTTCGGAACACTGGGGTTGTCAGCTCCCAAGCTGGACAACCCCTTTAACTTCACTCAAATGAATGGGGCTGAGCTACAGTAAGACGTGGCCTGTTGACAAGAGAGATGCTGTTTTAGACAACCGTCTCAAGATCTCCTGTGTCCCCTAATGATTTTGAAAAGAAAAAAAATCAATAGAAAGATAAAAAGGACTATAGCTAGTGATCAACTGTAGTGCCCGGTGATTACCTAGCTTCACCAACTGGACCAGTATATAGGGTGAGTTGTATACTGACACTGGTAGCATTGGTGCTTTATCTAAGGGTGCCTGCTCTACCATGTGCACTGCCATCTATGGTTCATTCTATGTCTCTTTTTGCACTATGGCATTCATGCCAGTTTAATGCTTCCAGAACATCTGCTCTAAAGAAAGCCTGGAAGCAAAAAGAAAATAACCTCCATGCATTACCCGTCACAGACTACAAGAGAGGTGATGTGCAGGCAGTGTTTGACTTGCCTACCTGCCTGAAGGCCTAAAGCAATGTATGAAGGTTGCCCAGACAACAGATGGAAGGTCCAGATTACAGAAACGGGTATTAACACATTAGTGCTTCAGAAACAAAGGTCACCGAAAGCTTCAGGTTATCATTAGGCATATTATATGGAAAAAGCAGCTGAATTCTCTACTAATGAAAAGCCACATAGCACCTAATAAAACAAAAGTCCAATGGATTAAACAAGAAGATTGGGAAAAAAGATTAAACATGGAGTTTTCGGTAGAAATAAACCATAACCATGAAACACGCTATACTGAATTTATCCTATGACAGATTATCCCAGGCACAAATGTGGCCACACAGTCTCATGCTGCTACTACTTCAAGAAATGGCTCCTGAGTCCTGATCTTCTAGCTTTAGATAATTTAAGCCACCTCATTTTTTTAGGTCATACTTCTTTGGAAATTGTCTATCATTCAATCCCCATGCCCCATATTTACTTTTTCGTTGATGGTTGGGAAGGAGGCCTCCATACACATTACATCTTCAGCAGAGGCGTAGCTAGAGGTTCAGCACAGGGGGGGCGAAACATACTTGAGTGGGCCCCCCACTTATTGGCTTCCCAAACGCACGTTTCCAACTTCACAGGCACATACTACTAGTTGTGGTTATAATATTGTATTAGAAAGATGACTATATAAACTGCAAGATCGTCTATGCTGCTAAGTACAGTACAATAGACTTTCTACATACCCTAGTCTAAATACTCTACCACATAATGCAGTAAAATATAGGATTAATAGGAGTAAAAAACAAGGGGACTCCTATGTTAAAGGAAACGTGTCCCCAGTTTTTACATCACTCCCCTGCCCCCATCAGACCTCAGATCAGCAGAATGTGCCCCCATCAGACCTCAGATCAGCGTATCGTGCCCCCATCAGACCTCAGATTAGCATATTGTGCCCCATCAGACCTCAGATCAGCCTACTGTGTCCCCATCAGACCTCAGATCAGCGTATTGTGCCCCATCAGACCTCACATCAGCCTACTGTGCCCCCATCAGACCTCAGATTAGCGTATTGTGCCCCATCAGACCTCACATCAGCCTACTGTGCCCCCATCAGACCTCAGATTAGCATACTGTGCCCCCATCAGACCTCACATCAGCCTACTGTGTCCCCATCAGACCTCAGATCAGCGTATTGTGCCCCATCAGACCTCACATCAGCCTACTGTGCCCCATCAGACCTCAGATTAGCGTATTGTGCCCCATCAGACCTCACATCAGCCTACTGTGCCCCCATCAGACCTCAGATTAGCGTATTGTGCCCCATCTGACCTCAGATCAGCCTACTGTGCCCCCATCAGACCTCACATCAGCCTACTGTGCCCCCATCAGACCTCAGATCAGCGTATTGTGCCCCCATCAGACCTCAGATGAGCTTACTGTGCCCCCATCAGACCTCAGATCAGCGTACTGTGCCCCCATCAGACCTCAGATCAGCGTACTGTGCCCCCATCAGACCTCAGATCAGCGTACTGTGCCCCCATCAGACCTCAGATCAGCGTACTGTGCCCCCATCAGACCTCAGATCAGCGTATTGTGCCCCCATCAGACCTCAGATCAGCATATTGTGCCCCATCAAACCTCAGATCTGCATATTGTGCCCCCATCAGACCTCAGATCAGCATATTGTGCCCCCATCAGACCTCAGATGAGCCTATTGTGCCCCATCAAACCTCAGATCAGCCTATTGTGCCCCCCATCAGACCTCAGATCAGCGTATTGTGCCCCCCATCAGACCTCAGATCAGCTTAATGTGCCCCCATCAGACCTCAGATCAGTGTATTGTGCCCCATCAAACCTCAGATCTGCATATTGTGCCCCCATCAGACCTCAGATCAGCGTATTGTGCCCCCATCAGACCTCAGATCAGCCTATTGTGCCCCATCAAACCTCAGATCATCCTATTGTGCCCCCCATCAGACCTCAGATCAGCATATTGTGCCCCCATCAGACCTCAGATCAGCGTATTGTGCCCCATCAAACCTCAGATCTGCATATTGTGCCCCCATCAGACCTCAGATCATCGTATTGTGCCCCCATCAGACCTCAGATCAGCTTAATGTGCCCTCATCAGACCTCAGATCAGCGTATTGTGCCCCATCAAACCTCAGATCTGCATATTGTGCCCCCATCAGACCTCAGATCAGCGTATTGTGCCCCCATCAGACCTCAGATCAGCCCACCCAGCCACATAAGATAAAAATAAAAAACCTCTCTTACCTGTTCTGCGCTGCGGCTGCCCTCCGGTTCGCGCTCCGCTCTCTTCCCTGGCCCGCGCACACTATGACCTAACGCTGCGTGCAGCGTCAGGTCATAGTGCACGCCGCCAGGGAAGAGAGCAGAGCGTGGACCGGAGGGCAGCCGCAGCGCAGAACAGGTAAGTAAGATTTTTTATTTTTATGGGCCCCCTTGAGTCACTGGGCCCGGAGCCGTCGCCCCCCCCTGCCCCCCCGGTAGCTACGCCACTGATCTTCAGCCAATCCTGCTGATCTAGTGTGTATGGCAGGCTTTACAACCAAAAATTTAATAAGGGTGTTTTCTCACAGCTCAAAATGTAAAAAAATATTTTTAGATCCAAGTTTTACACTGTATGAATTCATTCACTCTTGCATTATGGGGTTACATTTTAACAAATGTAAGCATAGAACTAGAGATAATACTCATCATTACATCGTAAATGGTTAAACCCTGAGTGTAACAGAAATGGAAAATGTTTTTGAAATATTAGGCTACCAATGCCAGGAAGCTTTTGCCAAGACAAATGAAATCATGGGACGCAACATACACGGCCTAGATACACGTGATGAGAGCACAGTTTTACTTTAAAATGCATGATACTAATGATAAGTTAATATGTACTACTTTGCTTTGTATAGGTGATGAATTTATGGAGATATTTTTGGAATTATGAAGGACTTCTATACGATTGCCTCATAGTATTGCAGTTTTGCCGATCTCTGCATCATTGCATCAACACTATGATAATAGTGCAATATAATACAGTGACTTCTATCATTCTGCATTAATGACTATGCAAGTCTATAGAGGAGAATAATAAGGTATCAGGGTGTAACTAGATTCATACTGGCACAAGGGCAAATTTTGGACTACTGTCACCCCCCACCAACACTACCACCACAACCACCACCTCCCCTACATAAAGCCCCAGGTAAAAAATACCCCAGACATAGTGCCCAGGCTGCCCACACAGTAATTGTGTCCTCTGAGTGTGCCCTTAACAGCAAAGCCTCTCTTATGCTCCCACAATAGAATATTGCCCCCTTTGTGCTCCAACAATATAATGTCCCCCTTTGTGTCCCCATGTTGTAATAGTGGGCTCCATCTGCTCCCCAGTTGGTAGTAATGTACCTCATTTGTATCAAATGTTGCACTAATGTCCCCCTTTTGTGCCCTCACAGCATATACTGTTTTTGTGCCCCCACAATAGAATGTCATCCTTTTGTGCCCCACATTGTAATAATATCCCTTTTATGTACTCCCACAATATAATAATGACCCCGTTTTGTGCCCTCACATTGTTATAATGACCCCCTATTGTGCCTCCACATCATTATAATGATCTCATTTTTTGCCCTCACATTGTTATCATGTCCCCTTTTTTTGCCCTCATGTCAGGGGTAGATTGGCCAATAGACTCTACAGGAAAATTTCCCGGTGGGCCAATGCCCAGGGGGCCGCCTGAGCCCTCCTCATGGGCATCAGCCAGGTAAGTAATTATCGGTCACTCCCAGAGTTAATTAACGTTGGGGGCGTCAAGTAGTTATGTGCCTGGCGACCACAGGTGCTCTACTGATTCCTGAATTCAACTCTATTGCTATCCTGGAGTAGGCGGACAGAATGTGGCAGCTGCTGCTGGCCACCACAGAGGGGCATCTACTGAGGAGGTATTTTGTGCTGCACTGTGGTTTTTAATTCTGCTGGGGCAGTTTATTGTGTTTCACTGCAGTCTTTGGTTCTACTGAGGTGGTATTTTGTGTCGCAATATGGTATTGCTGGCCAGCCCCCTTGTGTTGGCCCTGCTTTCAGTCAATTTGGACCCGCCCACAAAATAGTGCCATTTATAGTTTTTATACAGGGACACTTTAAGTTCCCAATCCGCCCTGTGTTCCTCTTTTATTGATTTTTAATATTTTTGCTTTTATTAGCTTTTTTAAAACTTTATTCAATTGTCTTTCACATTTTTTTTGTTCCCTTAGGGGACTTGAACCTGCAGTAATTTGATCATTCGTACTCTATACCCCAACATTTCTATATTACATGTATAGGGAGTTTTACTGGAACTCTATTACATCCTGCCAGTGAAAGGGTGTAATATAGGTAGTACCATGGTAGGCCTAGGGACCTTCAGAAATCTTCTAAGACAACTGCTCGGAAACCCCTTGATTGTGTTCACAGGGGATGACTGAAGGACAGAGTGATCCCCCTCCCCCTAACTGCATCTAACTGCTCAGAAGCCACAGATACTATTGCCCACAGCACCTGGAGGTTAAACAGTAGGGATACTCCGATCCCAGGAAATGAGAGCAGGGTGACTGCTGTATAATACCGCTAGCACCAACAAGTGATACAGCTGTGCAAATGCCATGACAGCACCATAATAATACATTGCTGAGCGTAAACTGCCTAAGTGCTGTGATATACTAATACATTGATGTGCACCATCACTCCACCTGTATTGACGCCCCCGTGGCTCCCCCTTATAGTTTATTGACAGGCTTCCGCTGTGTTATCACTCCTAGTCCTGAGATAGGTGTATCCTGGCCTTTCCTTTAGACCCTGTGGTGGACATGTACTGAACCAAGAACCGGCGTGAGATTTCAGTCCCAGGTATGATGACACAAGAGAAGCCTGGCACTGTCAATCAATCACGAGGGAGGCACTGGGCGTCGATACTGGTAGAATGATGGTGCACTGGATGACATGGTCAACGTGAGGAACGTAGAAGACTCTCAAAATGTTTTATGGATGTAATTTTTTTTAACAAGCACTGGAAGATACATTTACCTTAAATGCCATTTGGATGGTATCCTCAGAATTGGCAGGATTGCAAAGGATTGCGATGCCAATAACATACTCTCTGAAGTCTATGGTGCCATCCTTGTCCTGTAACATAAAAAAGAAGAAAAGAAACATAGTTGAGTAAGGCTTTCTTCACACAGAATTTTTTTGGTTAAGGTGCTAAAAATAAGCATTTTTTCAAGGTTTCTTGCAGCGTTTCTTTTTAGCTTTTTTATTGTACAATATTCCAGCCATTTTTCATTTCCCACAGAGATGACAAAGGGAAAATCACTTGAAATAATGCCATACACAGAGCATGACATGTTTTAACAAACATGCAAAAAAACATAATGCCAACAAAAAACACTCTGCAAAAAAAGCCACAACAAAACTATGTAGTGAATTTCATCATTCATTATAGACTTTAAAGTATCGCCTGTGTGCATAAAAAAATGTGAAAACGAACAGTTCAAAAATTGTGAAAAATGGGGCACGTTCACCTTTTTTTTGCAAGCAGTATTTTCTCTGCCGCTCATATAGAAAGTGGGTGGAGTTTAGCAGAAAGGGGCAGGGCACCATCTCATTTACCACAATTTACACCAGAAAAGTGGTGGAAATTATAACTATAATTTACCGCAGGTCAAAGCTGCCACAGGAACAGCACAAGGAAGCTTTAGAAATAGGGACCTTTATTATTTTC
Source organism: Rhinella marina (assembly GCA_900303285.1). Classification (NCBI taxonomy): domain Eukaryota; kingdom Metazoa; phylum Chordata; class Amphibia; order Anura; family Bufonidae; genus Rhinella; species Rhinella marina. The sequence continues at coordinate 1,013,612 of ONZH01019298.1, read as the reverse complement.
TTCCAGTGGGTAAAAAACAGTCCTAGTCACAGGGACACATAAGTACAAAAATAATTACAGTGGCAGTAGAGTTTTCAGAGCTATGCCTTAGAATGAGAGAAGCACATGTATGTTCACCACATGATCATGACAGATTATTATCCACCAGAAAAGTACCTATTGGAACAGGAAGCACAGATCTTGAAAACTGTGAAAACTAAAAGGAAAATTGTATATGTGACAGAGGTCAAGCTCCTAAGCTCCCCCTAGTGGTAGCTGCAAGCAGTCAGGATTTATGCATCTATGCAGGGAGTATAAAACTTTATATTATTAAAAAAGCGGTCTACTATACAGATGAATTGCGAAAACAGGCATGTGTCTGCCATCCTGATCCCTGGCCGTGGATTCTGTGAGTGGCCGTTGTTACCATTGTGCATCTTCTTGATATTAATTGGAGTTTGTTTATCTGGTCATCTTTTTGTAATTTTAATCCGACATCATTCCTTATTTGGTGGCAATAGTCTGAGCATTGTTCCCAGTCATAGATTTATAAATGGGACAAATTTAGAGGCATTGGATCCTCAATCCTTCTTAGGTCCCCTGTAGAACCCTTGTGGGCGCATTAGAGGTAGGTTCCTGTGCAAGATCCATCCACCATCAGGGTGGTTCCCTGCGGTAAAGGGATAGCCAGGGTCTACTAGGGCAAGCTTTCTTAGCCCTTATCTGCCCCTGTTTTCTGGTACATTATCCTTTAGTCTCCCCTTCTGCATCCATATCTTGTTTTATGCTGTTTTGCCGTGTTTTATTTTATGTCTTCTTGTATGTTTTGTATTAAGCCTATAACTTAGGGGGTAATTTATTATACTGAAATACACCTATATTCGCCGGCACCTCTTCATAACTTCGGCTGAACCACCGTCAGCTTAGGACTTTATTAAGACCGGCGTCTAAAACACCGTCTTAATAAATGTGCCCTTTAATTTCCTAGATTTTTGGTCTATCATTGATTTTATTTTATTGGTACTATTAAAGGTCATGTTTGAAATGCTCCATGACCACAGTGATATTTTATTCAGCTTCTATTACAGTCAATGTATTCATTCCTATTCACTGAGCTCCACCTAGTGGTGGCTTCAGACAGACACTTTTACAATACACTGTATGAAGGAAGGAGGACATAGAGCTGTATCAGGGAGATTTGTCACTGTATTAATGACTGTGGCTGAGTGGTAATGCATTGAGAAATATGGTGTTATTTATAATGCTCCTGTTCCACTTTTTCCAACTTAGAAGTCATACAAAGTGAGTGAGGCAGAGGGCATTTTTTTATTATAATTTTTTATTAAAATTTCTTCCTCATAAAGGGACTGTCCCATGAAAAATATTCAACAGTTTTCAAACCAGTGCCTGGATCTGAAAACTTATTTAATTGCATGTAATTAAAATTGTATTATAGCTACTGAGGTTTTCAATGAAATCTATCTGTATAGCGCCACCTGCTGTTTACTCTTTTTCTAATTTCTCTGTCCTGCTCACTGAGGCAGAAGCACATGCTCAGTTCGATCCTTCAACTGTCAGCAGCTGCAGCAGAGTAATTGGAGCAATGAATGGGGAGCTCTCTGGATCCATGTGAGGTAAAGGGCTAGTTCTAGCTTTATTAGAAAGAGGCACATACACTAGATTCTGTACAATGTTAATTTTTTTACATTGTTCATGGGATAATCCCTTTAAAAAAATAAATAAATAAAATGTTGTAAAATGGGGCCCTACTCTTTATCTTTCATGTTGGCAACGTTTGCCATACACGTACTAGGTTACCAAGTGGGGCAGGAAGGGCAAATATTAAACTTTGCCCTGGGCCCCTAGGAGACTTGTGTATGCCCCTGATCCTGTTACAGTACATACCCTGTCGAACAGTGCAAACAGCTCTTTTAGTACATCAGATATTGGCAGCTTAAGGTGATTGGCAAACTCTTCAATTCCAATTCTTCCTCCTTTTGACACATCAGCCATAGACGCATAGACTTCCAGCTGTTTCTGAAAATTGTCCCATTTTAAGCTGAAATCAAAAGATTTATAAAATGAATACAACAGTAAATATGGGCACATTTATACAACTTGCAGGTCTCTTTGCATGATCAGAGTATAGAGCAGGAAACTAATGACATTATATACACACCCATAGACGTTATACGCCCATGTAGGCCAAAAGAGCAGGTTCCTGCAGCCACAGCTGTATTGAAAAACATAACCAATACAACTATATTAAAAAAAAAATTTGATGGTCTATGGCTCTGTGCAATTTCTCTTCAGATTCAACATATGCGACAACACCACAAGTGTCCATAGGTTGTGTGTAATATTGCAGCAAGGCCGCAATCACTTCAATAGAGCTGAGATGCAATACCAGACACAACCTATATACAGGTGTGGTGCTGTTTTTGGACGAAAGCATCCATCTGTTTCTAGTTGCGCCACAGTAGGGGTCATTAACACGTAAAGGGTTTGGTAAATGCAATACTTTTATTTAAATTTTTTTCTGCATTTCCCACCATTTCCCTTTTTTTGTTAAAAATGGGCAACCCCTTTAAAGGCTCCCTGGTCTGGTTCATGGGGGGAGGAGGTCTATTGTTATAGTAAGACTGATTAAACATACTTAAATCTTGGTTATCTATCCACTCTAGACACTGGACATAGTTAATGAACCATATGTAATACAGAAGATACATGGATTCCTAGGTTGCAGTACCTTGTATATTAGCTAGATGGCGATGTAGTTTACCTAATGTATCTACACAGAAGAATTCCCTTTCTTTTCCACCTAAGAGCTACCTTGATTACTTCCACATGCTGTACTCTAGAGACATATATCTCCATGTTATATATAATACATATAACAATCCTATTGAATTATGGGCTGTAAGGGCTCGTTCAGACGGATCCGCAATTTGCAGACTTATTCACTTCTATTCCATTCTATGACCCTGCAAAACAAATAAAACATTTACTATACTTGTCAGTGAAAATCAGGACGCGGCCCCATTGAAGTCTATGGGTCGGCAAAAATGTGGAATGCAATCCGTTTTGTTGTGGACATGCTAAACTGTCTGCAAAAAAACGGATTTGCATTTTTGCAGACAGCATACGGTCATCTGAATGAGCCCTAAGGCCTTATCCACATTTCCATTTTTCACTGACGTGATCTGTACACATTTCAGCATTTTTCTACTGAGTGTGGGTCAGTAAAAAAATCACTGAGACATGCACTACTTTGATCCGTGATGCGGACCAAGCACGCCCATTGAAGTCTATGGGTCCGTGAAAATCACTGACACACATCCGTGTTGTGTCTGTGATGCGTCCGTTTTTCACTGATGACTAATAGGAGCTTCTTTGGTAATTATTTCTCAGCTGAGCAACGTCAGTGAATTACGGATGCCACACGGATGGTAAAAACGGACACACGGACCAACCACGGATCCTTCACAGACAGCTTCACGGATGAAACATGTACTCTTTTTTTCACGGATGTGTCACTGACACAGAAATGTGGACGAGGCCTAATGGCAACATCCAGGTCTTGATTTTTAATAAAAGGAATCTTCCGATCAGTTGGGGCACCATGAGTCATGTCTTCTCTGTTAAGGAACATTCTCTTGCCCCTAGAGAGAATTTTAAGATTTGGAGCACTGCAGACATTGTGGTGAGATGATCCCTCATTTAGAGATCATGCAAAGATCCTACTATGACACTAAATAGGGGTTGAATGGAAACAGCTGCTTAATCCTGCCATATAGAAACTGTACAGCTAATAATTTATAGGTTCAACAATGGAACCTAGATTCACTACTAAGATTTCCTCATTTCTGACCGACGTTGTCTTCTGATGTGCAGGGACTAGGGTAGGGTTCACACACGTGATATGTACCTGGAGAACATTGGTCAATGAAAAGTATATTTACTTACTATGGATTATTTTTGACTGTCTAATAAAGGATGATAGCTGGACTTAGCAACTGAAGGTATGATTGGCAGGTGACACTCTCAAATCTGTTTGTGGATGTCCTTCATAGTAATCCATCATTTATATTCACCATAAACATTCCAGTCTCATCGACTTCCAGGAGATTCAAGAGTAAGATGCGCAGGATTTTATTTCTGGACACAGACCCAATTGCACATACCATCCCTGCAGCATACACAGTGAAAGTTCATGGAGGGCGTCCTGGGAGGCTTTTTCCAGGAACCTCCTGGACATTCCAGGAATGTTGGTAAGTATAGTCTATTTTATTAAATGATCAGGTTATCAATTATAAATTATATATAAAAGTAATATATATATATATACACACTACATAGCAATATGTAATGAATAACTTCTAATCGTTGATGCTTAAGCTGGCCAAAGACATTAGATTTATATTGGTCAAACCCACCCTGAAAATCTAGGGCCTTCTGACTCTACCTGAAAGGCTGATATTGTGGGAAAGATGTTGTATTTCAATAGGCTTGATCCTTTTGTCCTCAGGAAATGTTACGCTAGGTTCACACCTCAGTTTAACTGATACCTGAGGCCTAGCCGGATACTGCTGTTCACCGCCAGTCTTCATTGACTATAATAGGATCTGAACAGTTTCCGGCCTGAGTGCTGGGTTTCAGCAAGGCAAAAACCGCAGCATGTACTGGTCCAGCCAAAACCCTACATTCATGCTGGAAACCAGCGAGATCCCCGATGGATACCATTATAGTCAATGGGGTCTGGCGGTGAGTGGGAGTATCCAGCTAGGTCGGACCTGGTGAATTTTGGCCAGCTGTTCTGCGCCAGAACAGGCTGCCAGATCAGTTAAATGGACATGTGAACCAACCCTAAGCAATCAGAAGAGGAGCCTGGATGTGGCTTATTCTTCTTGCCCCACTTACAATACATGTCTATTTGGCTGAGCAAAAAGTGTGTATTTGCATAAGGTGGGGGGGGGTAGAAAGAAATAGCTGATGGCCGAATAAACTTTCATCCAACAGCTATAGGACATGTATGGCCAGCTTTATATAGAGTGTAGAACAAGGGTACAAATAGCTACATTGTTAGATAGTACCACTTAAAAGAATATCTGATACATGTTTATAGTATATGCCAAAATCTCCCTTATACAGAGACCTGTCTGTCCCCATTTTGCATTGCAAAGAAAAAGTGTAGAGGTAGCCAAATATATGCTAGCCAAAGCCCATAGCCACCAACACAACCATCTCTTCTTCTCTGAGCTACCAAACAGAGAGGGGTTCCAAATATGGGGGTGCCAGAGATAGGTGAGGGTCACACAGAATAGCATCACAGGCCATGCAGCCCCCAGGCTACAGGTTGTACTCTAGAACAAGTAGTATAATCCAGCACCAGCCCATGGAGGGAATCAGCCAGCCATGTCACGGATCCACAGTGTGAAACATTTTTTAATGAGAATGCTTCAATAAAGTCCACATTTTATTACATATGCTGGATCCCTTTTTTTACCTTGGCTATAGGTTGTACTCTGCTGGTATAGACCTTAGGACAATGTATCAAAGAATACCATAATAATTATCTTTACCCCTTACAATGTGCCTTTCTCCCTGTCCACTCTACAGAAACTGCCCTTACTAAAGTGTCTATGATCTCCTGACAGCAAAAAGGAATGGCAACTATTCTCTACTGATTCTTCTGGATCTCTCTGCAGCGTTTGATATGGTAGACCACAAAAAACTACTCCTCACCATGCTCCACTCAATTAAGCACACTGCTCTCTCCTGGTTCTCTTCCTACCTCTCTGGCCAATCCTTTAAAATATCATTCGGTGGCTCTACTTCTTCTCCTCTTCCTCTTGATGTTGGGGTTCCTCAGGGTTCTGTCCTAGGTCCTCTACTCTTCTCTCTATATATACAGCCCCCATCAGACAGACTATCAGTACATTTGGCTTTCAGTACCATTTCTATGCTGATGACACCCAACTATACACTACATCCCCTGACATCACCCCTGCTTTACTTTAAAACACCATTAAATGTCTGGCAGCTGTCTCTAACATCATGTCTTTTCTGTATCTAAAACAGAATGTTTCAATAACTGAACTTCTTGGTTTTACCCATCTACTAACCCACCCAAACTTGATATTTCAATTTCTGTCTGCGGCATCATAACTCCTGGGCAGTACGCCCGTCTTGAGGTCATGTTTGGACTTAGATCTTTCCTTTTTTCTCCTTATCCAATCAATTATTTGCTCTTGTTGTCTGCAGCTCAAGAATATCTCCAGAAACCTCCCATTTCTTACAATGGAAACAGCCAAAACTCTTGTTGTTACCTTGATTCATTCTCGTCTTGACTACTGTAATTCATTACTAATCAGTCTCTCTCTCACTAAACTCTCCCCATTCAGTCTGTCCTAAATACAAAGCCAGGCTCATGATGCTACTAGTCTGTGCCAGTCTCTTCACTGGTTGCCCATCCACCACAGAATACAGTTCAAACTTCTCACCCTCACCCACAAAGCTCTCCACAGTGCTGCACCCACATACATCTCCTCCCTCATTTTTGTCTACCACCCTACTCGTGGTCTCTGTTCTGTTAGTGATCTAAGATTAAAATCCTCCATAATTTGTCTCCTTCATTCCCATCTTCAAGACTTTTCTCGAGGTTCACCTATTCTCTGGAATGTTCTGCCCTGGAATATCAGGTTAATTCCCCACTTCCCTACCTCCAAACGTGCCTTAAAAACACATCTTTTCAGGCAGGCTTATCAAGCTTCCTAAACTCACTGTTTCCCTTGTAACCCCTCACCTCCCCCAAAGTCCTCAGACCTTAACTCGATTTTCTAAGAGCCCCACACGCCAAGCAGATCGGCCTAAAAACTGCTTTCAGTAACAAAATGGCTCGATTACTACATATCACCATCGACTACCTTTTGTGTCACCCCCATTTCCCCATAGACTGTAAGCTCTCGTGAGCAGAGTCCTCAACTCCTAGTGTTTCAGTTGTATATTAGCCAGTAACTTTGTGATGTCTTTTGTTTTGTAGATGAACCCTCTGAATTTGTAAACCGTGCGGAATATGTTGGCGCTATATAAATGAATATTACTATTATAATTACATATAATGGCAGTCTACGGCTAGCTGGCTTTCATCATCATCATCATGACAAAAGGTTTCAGATCATGTTTCATTTGCTTACCCCAAATGGAGACAATATTTTCTCTAAATAGGTGTTCTAGTTTTAATCATGTTTCACCTGTCAACTTTTAAGCATAAAAAGTTCATAAAAGTGCAACTCACTTTAACTTTCTGCTGATTTTTGTGAACTCCACAAGGCCGGCTTCCATTGGTAGAGTCAAGTTTCTAGCTGTTAACATTAGTCTGCAGTCTTCATAGGTATGATCAGTGACTGGTGTTCCCAGAGACCTGTAACACAAGAATGGTCGAAACGATTGTGTTATATTGTCTGAAATCTAAGTGGAACAAAAGAAAAACTTTTTAAAATAAATTTTAAAAACGTGCAAAAATATTTCCCGACCGCCATGGATATGCAAGACTGCACAAATCTTTCATTGCACTTGCCATGCATGAGGGTACAAATATCACACTTGCATCCTTCCTTGGAAACTCAGAGATTGCTTTACTGTATTGCTCAATGGGAACTGTATCGTATGCAACAGGTTCCCCCTAGTGGCGGCTGTAGGTATGAGCTACGACTCTTAAAAAGATATATTAGGAAATTAACCATGTGTGGATGCAGCTTAGTTTGGGTCTGAAAGAGGTAAGGAATTTGTCTGTGTTTTTTTTTCCATCTTCACATTCTGAGAGAAACAATTTTTTTATTTTATTTTTCCATCAAGTTTTTTTTTGTTTACTTCATTCACCAGGCCCGAAAATAACAGGTTGAATTTATAACTTTATAGCATGGATTATAATGGATGTAGCAATACCAATTTAATCTTTCTTTAATTTTTTTTTCATTTTTAATAAAACAGTTTGGGTATTTGAGTACGGTACGAGTATGTCGAACAAAGAGGGTTGTTTTTTTTAAAAAATGTTTGCTTACCATATTTGCTTTATAAGACGCACTTTTTGCCCCTAAAAAGTAGGGGGAACATGGCCATGCGTCTTATAAAGCGAATACTAGTGAGCGCTTCCATTACAGCGTCAGGACGCAGCGCGTACACTATGACCTGACGCTGCACGCAGTCAGGTGACTGTGCAGTCCCGGCCGGAGAAGACAGGGGAGCGAGACTTGCCAGAGATTAAGAGGAGCGTGGCACAGGAGAGGTAAGTGGAGTTTTTTGTTTTAGTCTGATGGGGGTCTGAAAGGGCTGATCTGAGGTCTGATGAGGGTCTGTCATGGAGGGCTGATGGGGTTCGGACATGGAGGGCTGATATGGGGGTGTGATGTGATGTCCTGATATTTATGGGGGGGTCTGAAATGAGAATATGATGAAAAATATTTTCTCTTATTTTCCACTCTAAAATCTGGGGTGCATCTTATCGTTGGGTGCGTCCTAGAATGCGAAAAAATAATTCTGTAAACTTCCATTTAATTTTACATTTTTTGAATCCCACTAAGGGAACTCAAATTAGATATTACTCTACAGTACTTGTGTGCAGCCCCTGAGCCTCCCCCATGCCATAATAATATGACATGGTGCAATGGTACAAATATTGATGACCAGGGGCATAGCTATTGGGGTGCAGAGGTAGCAGTCACTACCAGGCCCAGGAGCCTGAGGAGGCCCAAAGACCCTTCTGGTGCATAAGAAGACACCAGTATTATATACAGTGCCTTGCGAAAGTATTCGGCCCCCTGGAACTTTTCAACCTTTTGCCACATTTCAGGGTTCAAACAAAAAGATATCACATTTTACATTTTTGGTGAAGAATCAACAACAAGTGGGTCACAATTGTGAAGTGGAACGAAATATATTGGATCATTTAAACTTTTTTTGTAATAATAAAACTGAAAAGTGGGGCGTGCAAAATTATTCGGCCCATTTACTTTCAGTTCAGAAAACTCACTCCAGAAGTTCATTGAGGATCTCTGAATGATCCAATGTTGTCCTAAATGACTGATGAAGAGAAATAGAATCCACCTGTGTGTAATCAAGTCTCCGTATAAATGCACCTGCTCTGTGATAGTCTCAGGGTTCTGCATCATGAAGACCAAGGAACACACCAGGCAGGTCCGTGATACTGTTGTGGAGAAGTTTAAAGCCGGATTTGGATACCAAAAGATTTCCCAAGGAGCACTGTGCAAGCGATCATATTGAAATGGAAGGAGTATCAGACCACTGCAAATCTACCAGGACCTGGCCGTCCCTCTAAACTTTCATCTCAAACAAGGAGAAGACTGATCAGAGATGCAGCCAAGAGGCCCATGATCACTCTGGATGAACTGCAGAGATCTACAGCTGAGGTGGGAGAGTCTGTCCATAGGACAACAATCAGTCCAACACTTCACAAATCTGGCCTTTATGGAAGAGTGGCAAGAAGAAAGCCATTTCTCAAAGATATCCATAAAAAGTCTGGTTTACAGTTTGCCACAAGCCACCTGGGAGACACCAAACATGTGGAAGAAGGTGCTCTGGTCAGAGGAAACCAAAATCCAACTTTTTGGAAACAATGCAAAACAATGTTTGGCGTAAAAGCAACACAGCTCAGCACCCTGAACACACCATCCCCGCTGTCAAACATGGTGGTGGCAGCATCATGGTTTGAGCCTGCTTTTCATCAGCAGGGACAGGGAAGATGGTTAAAATTGATAGGAAGATGGATGGAGCCAAATACAGGACCATTCTGGAAGAAAACCTGTTGAAGTCTGCAAAAGACCTGAGACTAGGACGGAGATTTATCTTCCAACAAGACAATGATCCCAAACATAAAGCAAAATGTACAATGGAATGGTTCAAAAATAAACGTATCCAGGTCTTAGAATGGCCAAGTCAAAGTCCAGACCTGAATCCAATTGAGAATAAGTGAAGGCCGGACTGGGCATGCTTAGGGGAGGCCAACATGATAAGTTTTGGAGGAAGGGCCGGCTAGGAAGGGGTTAAATGAGGTTAAAGGGGGTGTGTTGTTTGGGGTGGGGTTAGGGTCTTTATAAGGGTGGGTAGGGGAGGGGCTTGGGGCCATTTTGGTTTTTTGAAAATTGTGAGCGGGGTATGGTATACAAAAAAAAAAAAAAAAAAAGGTTGATGAGTATTGTCGCGGCAGTCGGTGCGGGGGGAGGTCCTGGACGCTGGTATTATGGAACGGTACTGGAACATGGGAGGGCCTCAATGGTGGGGCTGGACTGGCAGTTGGTGGATTGGAGAGGCGTCCATCAGTTGGTGTCTCCGAGCTGGTGTTCCGCGGCTGGAGGCAAGATGGAAGTGCCAGGTTGGTTAGTTCAATGATGGTATGTTCAGGGCTTCTAGGACCTCCCTCGGCAGGGTTAAGTTATTGTTAATTTATTGTTATTTATGTTATGTATTTATTTAATAAAGCGGCTGCTGTGGCCAATTTAATCCGATCCTTGACTTTGTGTGTTATTTCTTAGGGCAAAGGGGGTAGGGTTGGTGGAAGTCAAGAATTAATGATTAAAGAGGCCCTGAGTGAGTAGCCAATAACTTTATCATGTGGAAAGAGCTGAAAACTGCTGTTTACAAACGCTCTCCATCCAACCTCAAAGAGCTCGAGCTGTTTTGCAAGGAAGAATGGGCAAGAATTTCGGTCTCTAGATGTGCAAAACTGATAGAGACATACCCCAAGCGACTTGCAGCTGTAATCGCAGGAAAAGGTGGCGCAACAAAGTATTAATGCAAGGGGGCCGAATAATTTTGCACGCCCCACTTTTCAGTTTTATTATTACAAAAAAAGTTTAAATGATCCAATAAATTTCGTTCCACTTCACAATTGTGACCCACTTGTTGTTGATTCTTCACCAAAAATTTAAAATGTTATATCTTTTTGTTTGAAGCCTGAAATGTGGCAAAAGCTTGAAAAGTTCCAGGGGGCCAAATACTTTCGCAAGGCACTGTAAAGTGCATGCTGGTCAAGTTAAACCTCTGGCTGGGGGGAAGGGGTTAGGTTGAGAATTTGGCATGGGGGTGCCTTTTAAATTTTTGGACTCAGGCATCACAAAGACTATGTGCTTCCCTGTACCTGGCCACAAAGCACTGAGAGAAGGGGGACTCAAGCTGAACTCATGCACCAGGGCCCATGAGCCTTGATCTACGCCCCTGGAAGCCAGTGATTGGCTGCTACTGTCACATGAGCGTACACAGGCAACTCACCGCTGCAGCTAAGTAATCAAAAGCCATGTGCGATTTCAGTCTTACAGATTTATACCTCACTACAGAAGACGAGTTTGTGTCCTCTTAATGTGGTTTTTGGGGTTGTTTGAGATTACACCGATTAGGACTCTTCCCCTGATAGACTATAGCCGTTCTTCCAGCAGAAATCCATGATGGAAATGTAATATAACTTCTATATAAAATACTAGAGTCATTATATTTAGGGCTCGGGCTACTCGGTGACAATGGTTGGGGTCAGGATATCAGAGTAGCGGTGATCTGCTGCACGGTCCCAAAATGCAGGATTTTTTTTAGAGCCCATTCAGTTCTATGGAATCACTACTCAGCTACTCTGCTATCCTGGCCCCGACCAGTGTCACCATCCAGCTGGACCCTAGAGGAGTTGCTACACTTCACAACCCCTGGCGAGTAGCTGATTTTGCTGGGGGTTGCCAGTCATATCCTCTGCAACTTTGCATAAAAAGGTTGGAAGGCACACCACCTGAAGTTGGTGCTCAGTGATCGGGCAATGAACCCAAATATAGATGAAGATTCAATCACGGCACTCAGATTGTATAATGCAAATTAATGGAACGCTTTATTATTATTAATCCATATTGTCAAGGCCAATGTTAACGTTTTGGTCCTCCCGGACCTTGATGGACGCCGTCCTACTTATCCCCACTACACACCAACGGCCGTGATCAAGGTCCGGGAGGACCGAAACGTTAACGTTGGCCTTGACAATATGGATTAATAATAATAAAGCGTTCCATTAATTTGCATTATACGATCTGAGTGCCGTGATTGAATCTTCATCTATATCCTCTGCAACAGCTGGAATAACATTCTAATAGTGGACATTTAGTATTATTAAGGGGTCATGTATGTCTGTCCATGTAATATTTGGGTGGCCCAGGGTCACCAAAGTGGAAGCTACTTTTAAAGGGCATCTGTCAGCAGATTTGTACCTATGACACTGGCTGACCTGTTAAATATGGACTTGGCAGCTGAAGACATCTGTGTTGGTCCCATGTTCATATGTTTCTGCATTACTGAGAAAAGTGATGTTTTATTATATGCAAATGAGCCTCTAGGAGCAACGGGGGCGTTGACATTACTCCTAGAGGCTCTGCTCTCTCTACAACTGCCGCGCCCTCTGCACTTTGATTGACAGGACCAGGCAGCATAAAACTGATCACACCTGGCCCTGTGAATCAAAGTGGGTGCGGCAGTTGCAGAGAGAGCAGAGTCTCTAGGTGTAATGGCAATGCCCCTGTTGCTTCTAAAGGCTCATTTGCATATATTCAAACATCATTTTTCTCAGCAATGCAGGCACATATGAACATGGGACCACAATGTCTTCAGCTGCCAAGTGCACATGTAACAGGTCAGCCAGTGTCATAGGTACAAAATTGTTGACAGATGCCCTTTAACATATCAGCAAAAAACTGCAAACTGGCACTTTACTGGTAACAGTACAGACTGGTAATGTCAAAGAATATAACATTTATATTGAGCACGATATTACAGTAAATGTGCCCACTAGATAACATTAATCACACGGGTATTAATGGTTAATAGTGTAGTAATGGGCTAGAGGAAAGGTCAGAGGTCACAGAGGGGCAGTATACTACTATGACATCACTATGTAGAGTCACAGAGAGGTGACATAGCGGCTGTTATGACATCACCAAGTTCTAGACAAAAAGTCGGTGCTCAGGAGACATAGGTGTGATTGTGAAGAGAGGAGACGGCGGACACATCACTCCCCTGCGACTACAGTTTCCTTGCTGGAAAATGATGACTGCGCTTCTGCTGCTACTTATTTGGACGACTTCTGTATCTGGCCGTCCAGTACCTTCAGAAATGGAGAACATTCTGGAGCCACCCAGTAAGTGTCCTCCATGTGTAAAATGTTTCGTTTATAAGATGAGAGTAATGCATGCATCACCAGCAAATGTGTGACTAAGGCAGTTTTTCTGCAAACCACATTTTGCGCAAAAATCTGCAACTTTTTTGTGATTTGTGGCCTGAAACTGCAGTAAATGATGGCAGACGTCTATGCCAGCTCACAGTAGATTTACTGGTACATGGACAGCCAGAAAACACACATCTTACTCCAGCACATTTCTTATTACGACCAGCGTAGGAAATGCCAGTCTTCATAAATACCCCCCAGATTTTTTTATCTCACGCTACAAAATAAAAATAAAAAATACTAACAAATTTCTACTCCTAGGAATACATTGAGTAAAATCGGTTAGTTGATATGCTGTAAGTCACCAAGAAGTGATGTCATAACTATTATGACATCACCAGGTTCTAGACAAATGTTCAGGAGATGTAGATGTGATTGTGAGGGAAGGTGAAGGAGGACACGTTGCTCACCTGAGATGATAGTTTTCTTTCTAAAATAATAGAACTTTTGTTGATTTTAATTTGGACATCGTATAGAGCAGGGGCGCCCAACCTGCAGCCCTCCAGCGTTTGCAAAACTACAAATTCCAGCATTCCTGGAATGCTATTGGTCTTTGGCAGGACATTGTGGGAGTTGTAGTTTTACAACAGCTGGAGGGCCGCAGGTTGGGCATCCCTGGTATAGAGCACAGATCACCCAGAAATCACCCATTATGCTTTTGGTTTCTACGCTGCTTGAGAAAAATGAAGGTTGGTTTGGGCAGAAAAGGCAGTTTTTCTTTAAGACAATTTCATAATTTTGTCCTAGTGTGCATCCCTAGTTATATGAACTATTGTTACTCTTATTGTTATTCTTAGAAACAACATGGCTTTTGGATATCGAGAAGAGTGTTGAATTTCTGAAGACCATGCCGATGGGAGTGATTGCGGCCATTCCACTCTTCATCTTCCTCGGGGTCCTGATAATATTTGCCATCTTCATCTACTGCACGTATGTAATATTTCACTTTACTTATAACACTATGACATTAGAAATCCACGCCTTAAATCTAAGTCATTATTACAGATGTTGTGATAGATTTTACAATCTTAGAGAGATAAAACACACAATGTCGCCTTCCTAGCCGCACATTCTGCCATCACACACTGCACATAACTGCTCTCTCTATATATGTATACTATAATAATGTCATTCTGTTTTTTACAGGTTTTGCCGCAAAAAGCCGGAGACCTAAAACCATCCCAGCCATTCTCAGGCTATATTTATTATTATTTTAAGGGCCATTTGACCCAATTTTTTAACGGACTGCCACCTTTGGTGGTCCATACCTTAACATCCTAGGAGCCTAGCCCTATTTTTTCCTTGACTGCTTAGAAGTGCTCTACACACCAAACTCTTATTCATAAAGTAAGTCCTCCCTAATATTTAAGGAAACATGCACAAGTCCAACAACCATTCAAGATGACATAGCTTCCTGCTCCATCACCTGTCTGGCTGAGACTGCTACCTGTAGACAAGAATTAGACCTTCAAATCCAGCAAGGCTCAACATATGAGGTCTCCAGCTGAACCCAAGTTCAAGGATCATCTCCTGAAGGGCTTGTCACCATCCCAGAACCAAAATCTGGATTCGCAGTATCATAGCTCTGGAACTAACACAGATGTATTTTCTGGCTGACTTTTCAGGAGGACCATATCAATAAGAATTTCCTGGTCTTCCCAACATCTACTCCCCCCACCTCATCCATATTCCCCCCTTTCCTCTTGGTTTTGTTTGTTCAGTATATAAAATTCATTTCCTAAAGATTCAATAAAAATTTTTGAAAACTTAAAATTTTCCCACTGCCTCCCTGGTCAGATCCGTTAATATTATAAACGCGACGTGAGAGGTGGAGCAGGTTTGAAGCTGAAGGAGTTGGTGAACTCCACTATAGACACATGGGGGAATTTCTGATTTATGCCGATCAGATGTCCATTTTGTAGAGTACGAAGCTAGTTACTGCAGCACTTCCGTGGAAGCAGCCCTGCTGCGGGGGCACAGGGAGTCAGACCCCTGCCAATCAGATAGTGATGGCTTATGCTGAGGATAGGCCAGCACTTGAAAAGGAGTAGACAGCTTTAAGTAAAGATCCCCATTCACAAAAGAGCAAAGACAGCTAAATCCGATGATTTCAACAATAATGGCTCATTATCTTATATGTATGGGAGCATTCTTAATCCTCCCCATCAGATGATATTGCCCAATTCTTTGTTCTCAAGTGTGATAAGCCACTGTCAGAGCTCTGGCTGGGTCTTATTCCTCTCTACCCATTAAAGAGGACTTTTCACCTCTCCTGACATGCCTGTTTTAATAGCTTCATGCATTTCCCATGTAATAACAATTCTGGAGCACACCCCCAACTGGTTACCTCCCCTCTGTACCCTTACTGAAGGCTAATAGCAATTCATTCATAACTTCTAGTAGAAATAATAAAGGAATGGCACAACATACAGACATAAGAATAGATGTTCCAGAATTGTTATTACATGGGGAATGCATGAAGCTCTTACACAGGCATGTCAGGAGTGGTGAAAGGTCCTCTTTATAGGGGTTGTCAAAATTATTCCAAAATCTTCCCAAAGCCAGGAGTTGCCAAAATAGATAAAAAAGGTATACTTGCCAGTGTAATCCTCTTCTGCTTCCAGAGATGCTGCTCTGATCCCCCCACCCAGCTTTGTTTTGTTGATATGCATACACCATGTGACCACTGCAGCCAATCAATGTCCTTAGCAGTTTACAAGGCAAGTATTGCTCATTAATACCAGAAGGGTGAGGGTCAATGCCTGACATCCCTACCAACTATGCCAAGCACGGAGTTGGAATCAGACAGCTCCATACACTGTGTAGTGGCCATTGGGGGTACTGCAGCTCCGCTCCCTTTCAAGTGAATGGGAGCATAGCTTAAAGGGGTATTCCCATCTCACAAATGTAGTTTGTATAGTTAGATATAGCCATACCAATATTATTACTAATAGAATGTATTTATATATAATGTACCATTTAAAAGATTTGCCTATTTGTACATCCATTGTCCAACACACATCAGTCAGGCCATTGCCCCTGGTTACGGCCACCACAGCCTTGAAGTAGTGCTGGTCAGCTTGCTGTTGTTCAAACCCGCTCTGAGGTAACTGCTGTCTTGTGAACACATATTGCATGATCATGCGGAGACACATCTCAGGGTTGTAGTATTTTTGTCTGCGCTTCCAAAATGCAGAGAAACGGATCCTGTTCCAAGATCAATTCATCTCTATGGAGCAGGATCTGTTTATAAAGTCTGCGTTTTGGACGGCTCCTGACCATTGCGTTTTGGACTGGTAGCGTCCAAAAAGCACATGTGAAAGTACCCTAAGATGTGTCTCCACATGCTCATGTAATGTGCGTTCACAATACAGCAGTTACCTCAGAACGGGATTGAACAACAGCAAGCCGGCCACCACTACTACATGGCCGGGGTGGTTTTAACTAGGGGCAACAGCCTGACTGATGTGTGTGGGACAATGGATATACAAATAGGAAAATCTTCTAAACGGTACATTTTATATAAATACATTCTATTAGTAATAATAACGGTATGGCTATATCTAACTATACCAACTACATTTGTGAGATGGGAATAACCCTTTAAGTACGTTGGAACCACACAGAGTACAGAACCTTCTGCTTCTGCTCTGTACACTGTATAACTTCTGAAGCCTTGGACGCTCAAACCAGCTGAGTGGGGGAGCTAGATGTCAGACCCCAATCCTAAGGATAGGTCATCGATATCTCTAGTCCCAAAAAGCCCTTTAAAGGGGTTCTCCGGGAATTAAGAAAATGAAAATACTTAAATATTACTTCATTATAGATATATTCCCAAATACCTTTCATTAGTTATAATAGCTCGTTTTGTCTGGGGAGCAATGATTAGGAGAAACAAAATGGCTGCCGTCCTATCAGTCCACACAAAACCTGTCCTAATCACACAGGAGGACAAGTTACCTTACTACACTGAGGTAAAAGAGCTGCCTCATCCTCCTCTCCTACTTGTCAGAGATAAGAACTTCAGCTGAATCTCTGTAGTTATGGAGTTCATGAGCAGATGTGGCTAATGAGCAGCAGCTCTTGTATGCAGTCTCCATTACCACAGTGTGTCCTGTCCGCCCTCTCTGTACTTCATGTCTCTTGATTAACTCCATTCCCACAAAGGTTCAGCTAAATATCAAATTAAACTGTAGTCAGGATCATAATACCGGACAAGCAGAGCAGAGAGGAGGATGAGTTAGCTCTTTACCTCAGTGTTGTGAAGTAACGTGTCCTCCTGTGTGATTAGGACAGGTTTTGTGTGGACTGATAGGACGGCGTCCATTTTGTTTCTCCTAATCATTGCTCCCTAGACAAAACGAGCCATTATAACTAATGAAAGGTATTTGGGAATATATCTATAATGAAGTAATATTTAAGTATTTTCATTTTCTTAATTCCCGGAGAACCCCTTTAAAATTCAATTTGCATTTACCTGCATACATATTTTTAACAAATTCAGTCAATAAGTAATATAAATTTGTATATTCTACATACCGCGCCATTACAGCCCGAACATTGTTTGCATACAGAAAATAATCATTCTTCTCATCTTCAGAGGGGACATAAACAGGCAGAAACTATGAGAAGATAAAGCCAAGTTAAACAGGAATATTCTTCTACATATATCAGGCCTGAATTCTGGTGCACATGCTGTATGCCCCACTCCTTAAGTGCCTTAGACATTACTTGTGCCTCTTTTGGCAAGTTAGGGTGGCTTTTTGGGGGTGGGGATTTAGCTAAAAGAGGTGTGGCTTAAAGGGGTCGTGTCACTTCAGCAAATAGCATCTTTTATGTAGAGAAAGTTAATACAAGGCACTTACTAATGTATTGTGATTGTCCATATTGCCTCCTTTGCTGGCTGGATTCATTTTTCTATCACATTACACACTGCTTGTTTCCATGGTTATGAAGACCGTGCAATCCAGCTGCAGTGGTCATGCTTGCACACTATAGGAAAAAGCACCAGCCTATGTGCTGTCCCATGGTCCCAGCCACCAGAGAGGCTGATACTTTTTCCTATAGTCTGCAAGCACGACCACTGTTGCTGGATTGCAGGGTGGTCGTAACCATGGATACGAGCAGTGTATAATGTGATGGAAAAATGAATACAAGGAAATAATATGGAGAATCACAATACATTAGTAAGTGTCTTGTATTAACTTACTCTACCTGATAAATGCCACTTACTGAAGTGAGACAACCCCTTTAACTGTGCATCAAAATTACGCCAGTAATAGTAGTATAAATTTGACCAAATTGATCAGCCAGCATCAGCCCGTGATAAATCTGGTGCATCTTCTATAGTAAATCTGCTCCACTACATTCCATAGATACTCTTAACATACGGACTGCTTTCTTACCTCTACTTCTACATTGGTACAGACTTGACACACAGTCATGAGTAGAAGCTTTGCCCTGAAAATTACAAACAAAAGATGAAAAATGAATAATTGCACATTAATAATTGGACATCATAGAGGGGGCCCTTTGCTTAGGATCCACCTGTGTGAGCCAGATCAGAAAGCCACTAATGAACAATGGCTCTCACTCTAATGGACTTTGGTCATTCATGTAACACATTTAATTATTTGTCAGATAGGAATTCAGCTTAATTCAGCGTTATTTTAATATAATTCAGCATAAAAATGAGTTACTTTTGCAATTTAATTTTTGTTACAAAAATGCTCAAGGTCTGAGTCTTTACTTCTTTATAATGGTGCCCCATTCTGTATAGAAATGCGCACATTCATCTACTCAAATTAATGAGCATGATGGCACATGCTCAGTTCCATCCTTCAGCTGCCACTAGCTGTATCTTCTGCTGTAACAGTTACAGGAGAGAAATGCAGCAGAAAGGACCCCCCCCCCAGAAAGAACACATACCCCAAGCTGTAATAGAGAGAGAGCTGTAGCAGAAAGGGCATGCCCCCTGAGCGGCAAGCCTGAAGCTGCCAGCAATTGGAGCAATGAATGGGGAGAACTTAGGGTTCATGTGAGGTACAGAGCTAGTTCCAGCTTTGTTAGGCCTCATGCATGCGACCGTATTTTTGGTCTGTGTCCGCTCCCCATTGTTTGTGGATCACACACACAGACTCACACACACAGGCAAAAAAAACAGACAGCACACGGATGTCAATGTGCTTCAAAGGGGATTCTCCTGTAATAATGATTTGTTTTGCAAGTGCCCGTTTCCGTAAATAGAAGATTCATACTTACCCGTCACCGCTGCTCCAGTCCTCCATGCTGCCTCCCGTATGTCCATGTTCCGGTCCCTGTGCGTTGTTTAAATCCACCGCAACATGGGCATGGTCACATGATCCACTGCAGCCAATGACTGGCCTCAGAGGCAACATTCTGCTTGTGGCCATGTCACTGCTGAAGCCAGTCATTGTTTGCAGCAGAGCATGTGACCATGTCCATTGTCCATGCTGTGGCCAATGTAAGCACAGCACAGGGACCAGAACATGGATACGCGGGAGGCAGCGCAGAGAACAAAAGTGGCCGAATCGGGTACGTGAATCTTATGGGCACAGGCTGGAGCACTTGCTAAAAAATCATTATTGCTGGAGAACCCCTTTAACCTCTTCCCGCCCTGCACTGTAATTGTAGGGGCTGTGTACATGCCATCACTTGATGCCATAATAGATAATTCCATTCCAAGCAGCTTAACCCCTTAGATGGTCAATGCTGACCATGGTAACTAACTGGTTAGAGAAAGGGGGGTCCAGGTCTCAACCTATCCTCCCCACCATGCGATTGTGGGGTGTCAAAGGTTTGCCATGGCAGTCTTTGGCAGGACCTAATAGGCTACAATACACTGCAAAAGTGTTGTAGTGTATAATATGGCTGATCAAAGGATTGTAGGTTCAAGTCTCCTATTTGAATCTGCTTTCAAGTTGGGGAGTGGAAAATGACCCTTTTTTCGCTTACAAGTGCCTTAATTTGTGCAAAATATAATGGATCTCGACGAGTCCATAACGATCGCTAGGATATGCAGCCATGTTATGACCCCAGTATCTCCACCAATTCTTAAAACGAGGGGGCCGCAGTGTTGATGTAGGTATGACTTGTTACAGTTTCCTGTGCAGGCAGGTACAGGGCATGCTGCTGCGCAAGGAAAACTTAGATTACCACTGCAGTTCCTCAGGATCGGTGGTGGTCCCAGATGTCAGAACATCCACTCTGGCATATTTCAGCATGCCATCACTTTATAAGATGAGAAAAACATATATATATATATATATATATATATATATATATCAGTGATTCACATACATCTAACAAATCAGTGCCCCTTGGATCAGGCGCTCTGATAACAAAACCTCCACACAAGTAGAAACAAGCCGAGAAATAAAGCTGGAAGGCGAACAAAACAGTACAAAGCAGATACTGTGAAATTACCATCACGTCATTAGGAAAATATTCAGAGAAGCTGAAATATTGGCTGGCACATGATACAGAGAGTAGATTTGCTATCTTGATAGTGGAGATTTTTTGCCATTTTAATTACTTTTAAAAATGTTTTTTAATAAGTGTACAGACAGATGGAAAAAGAAGCAAAGCAACATTGTAACTGCAGAGGGCAATGTGTATATCTGCAGGTGTCTCCCATCTAGGAGGCATTTGTCCAACAAGGCTCTGTTCACATCTGAGTTGGAGGCTCCATCAGAAGCCACCTTTCCATCACATTCAATGAAAAAAATAGCAGTATCAAAACTACAGACATGACAGCAGAAGCCATTGTTCTCTATCATAAGTCGATGGGGACTGTCATTTGCCTCTGGTGTCAGTTGTGTGATGGATCAGTCACCGTATCAGGGTTTCCATTTATGATGGAAACCACAACACGAATGTGAACAGAACATAAAAAATGAATAAATATAACAGGTTCTGGGGGCATTCTGAACCCAGAAAATAGAGCTTGTCCAGCCACTGGTAGATCGAAAGTAATGGAAATTGGATTGCCTAGTAAAAATCCTTTAATCTGACAAAAAGGGGTCTGTGTCTGCGATTGCCTAACAAACAAGCAAGCACTGCTTTGCTGGTTGATCCAATCATTCATGCAACACAAAATATTGTTTGCAGGTTGCACATCACTCTGGGTATATAGGGGGGGCTGCTAACAATTGCAGTAAAGATCGCTCATCCCCATACAGATCTGGGGCGGATTAAGTGCATCATAGGCCCAGGGCTGTTTACCCATCTTGGGCCCCCTTCCTCCATTTGCCCCAACCATCCCCTCTTTCTGGTTCTGCCTCATGTTTTTTTTTCTGGTAAATATTAAAGAAAACTATGCCACATATATAGTATTATTGCCATGGGCGTAGCTATAGGGGGTGCAGAGGCAGCAGTCGCTACCGGGCCCAGGAGCCTAAAGGGGCCCAAAGACACTTGTGCCGCATAAGAAAACACACTAAGCACTGATGGACAGGGGCCCAAGCTGAACTCTTGCACCAGGGCCCATGAGCCTTTAGCTATGCCTCTGATTATTGCCCATATACCCCTGACAATGCCAGGGATCTGGCAAAACATTTTGGGGACAATGTGTGAAGTGATTTTAGAAGACGCCCATCATCAGGCTGGGTTCACATCTCCACCAGAACACACTGCCGGTGTTCACCAATGCCAAAGTGCACCACAGGATCCCAATGGGATCCGGTAGTAATCCAGCTGCTTTCTGGCATATATGTCGACTTTCAACCACACAAAATATGTCGCGTGTAGCACTTTTTATCAGGCTGAAAGCTGACATGTTCGCCGGAGAAAGTGACTGGATTACCTGGAATATGGCGCAGCAGCCCGCTTCACCTTTTCCTGATGTAATCTTCACAAAAACTCCATAAAATTATGGCAAACTTCTCCCACAGCAGCACTCCTGACAGAGAGAAAGGACCATTGATGACATCATCAATATGATACCAATCAAATGGTAATGATGTTTTCAAAGGTGCTTTCTCCTACAAGAATCACAGTTCTCCTTCCTTATAATGGGTGTTTTGGGCGGTGATGGGCCCCACAGAAACGTAAGGCCTGCGGCTGCCGACCCAAATGTCTCCGTTATAACTCGCAATTGATACAAATGCTCTGTCAGGTTAGAGAGAACTTGATATTTTTTTTTTATTTTAGCACACGGCAGCAACATAAAATATATAAAAAAAAGTGAAATGGTCTGAAGACTTTTCGAATGCAATACACAGTGCCTAGAAAAAGTATTCATACCCCTTGAACTTTTCCATATATTTTCATGTTACAACCACAAACTTAAAGGGGTATTCCAGTAAAGTAACCAATCCATTTGTCTAGCTCCTGTGTGAGCCTGCAACACATAGAGTATCATAGCACCTGATCTTCCTTCACAAAACTACAATCCCCACAATCCCTAGCTTTCCTGCTGTGAGTCTGTGCTTGTTCATGTTCACTGATTGGCTGCCTGATATACAGCCCGGTCATGCCCCCTCTTCTCACCAATCAGCAGCACACTAACACTCTCTTTGTTTCACAAGATATTGAGCTACAGAATTGACAGCAACACACTGAGCATGCTCGACCTAACAAAGGCTCAGAACTACAGGTCAATGCCATGGTAACTTATGAGGAAACACAGTGGGTAGCAAAGGAAGAAAACTTCTTTTGTAACTACTGAACGGTAAATAGAGCTACAATGGAATGGTTTAGATCAAAGCATATTCATGTGTAAGAATGGCCCAGTCACAGTCCAGACCTAAATCCAATTGAGAACCTGTAGCAAGAATCTGTTCACAAACTTTCTCCATCTAAACTGACTGAGCTTGAGCTATTTTGCAAAGAATGGGCAAACATTTCAGCTTCTAGATGTACAAAGCTGGTAGAGACATACCCCAAAAGACTTGCAGCCAAGGTGGTCTTACAAAGTATTGACTCAGGGGGGCTGAATACAAATGCACTCCACACTTTCCAAATTTTTACTTATTAAAAATGTGGAAAAGTTCAAGGGGTAGGAATACTTTTTCAAGGCACTGTATACAGTACAGACCAAAAGTTTTGACAAACCTTCTCATTCAAAGAGTTTTCTGCATTTTCATGACTATGAAAATTGTAGATTCACACTTAAGGCATCAAAACTATGAATTAACACATGTGGAATTATATACTTAACAAAAAAGTGTGAAACAACCGAAAATATGTCTTATATTTTAGGTTCTTCAAAGTAGCCACCTTTTGCTTTGATTACTGCTTTGCACACTCTTGGCATTCTCTTGATGAGCTTCAAGAGGGAGTCACCTGAAATGGTTTTCACTTCACAGGTGTGCCCTGTCAGGTTTAATAAGTGGGATTTCTTGCCTTATAAATGGGGTTGGGACCATGAGTTGTGTTGGGCAGAAGTCAGGTGGATACACAGCTGATAGTCCTACTGAATAGACTGTTAGAATTTGTATTATGGCAAGAAAAAAGCAGCTAAGTAAAGAAAAACGAGTGGCCATCATTACTTTTAGAAATGAAGGTCAGTCAGTCTGAAAAATTGGGAAAACTTTGAAAGTGTCCCCAAGTGCAGTAGCAAAAATCATTAAGCGCTACAAAGAAACTGGCTCACATGAGGACCGCCCCAGGAAAGGAAGACCAAGAGTCACCTCTGCTGCGGAGGATAAGTTCATCCGAGTCACCAGCCTCAGAAATCGCAGGTTAACAGCAGCTCAGATTAGAGACCAGGTCAATGCCACACAGAGTTCTAGCAGCAGACACATCTCTACAACAACTGTTAAGAGGAGACTGTGTGCAGCAGGCCTTCATGGTAAAATAGCTGCTAGGAAACCACTGCTAAGGACAGGCAACAAGCAGAAGAGACTTGTTTGGGCTAAAGAACACAAGGAATGGACATTAGACCAGTGGAAATCTGTGCTTTGGTCTGATGAGTCCAAATTTGAGATCTTTGGTTCCAACCACCGTGTCTTTGTGCGACGCAGAAAAGGTGAACGGATGGACTCTACATGCCTGGTTCCCACCGTTAAGCATGGAGGAGGAGGTGTGATGGTGTGGGGGTGCTTTGCTGGTGAAACTGTTGGGGATTTATTCAAAATTGAAGGCATACTGAACCAGCATGGCTACCACAGCATCTTGCAGCGGCATGCTATTCCATCCGATTTGCGTTTAGTTGGACCATCATTTATTTATCAACAGGACAATGACCCCAAACACACCTCCAGGCTATGTAAGTGCTATTTGACCAAGAAGGAGAGTGATGGGGTGCTACGCCAGATGACCTGGCCTCCACAGTCACCAGACCTGAACCCAATCGAGATGGTTTGGAGTGAGCTGGACCGCAGAGTGAAGGCAAAAGGGCCAACAAGTGCTAAGCATCTCTGGGAACTCTTTCAAGACTGTTGGAATACCATTTCAGGTGACTACCTCTTGAAGCTCATCAAGAGAATACCAAGAGTGTGCAAAGCAGTAATCAAAGCAAAAGGTGACTACTTTGAAGAGCCTAGAATATAAGACATATTTTCAGTTGTTTCACACTTTTTGTTAAGTATATAATTCCACATGTGTTAATTCATAGTTTTGACGCCTTCAGTGTGAATCTACAATTTTCATAGTCATGAAAATACAGAAAACTCTTTGAATGAGAAGGTGTGTCCAAACTTTTGGTCTGTACTGTACATATATATATATATATATATATATATATATATATATATATTTATTTACATACATATAAATACTATATTTATGTAGAGAGCAATATATATGCAGTTACTTTCCACCACTTGATACCTACACAGTGTATCCCTGCCATGTCCAGGTGACTGTATCCTAGAGGAACAAAATATACATTTTTTAATACATACTTTTCTATACTTATAGATGAACGATCATTGGGTGATTATGTAAATGACCCATGTATACTGAGGCACATGAGCTGTAGTAAGGGAGAGCTTGGAGGGTTGCTTTAAGCAACCTGGATCTGAGTTTTCTCTGATCCTATATAGTGGGGGGTATAGGGTCATCAGTCACTGGCAGCCACCACAAAATACAGGTGTAGACATAACCGGAGAGAGGGGGAGCTGTATTTTGCTAGTGACTTATAGTGAGTTATTACAGAAATGTTTAACTAAGGTTGTATGTTTTAAAGACAAATCTGCTTGAAGTCTTACTCATCTGAAAGATGCAGAATGGACATATTGTGTAGAGGTTTCCACACTTCTGAGTTTTCTGGAAGGAGAATATTGATATTCTATCCTCATGATAAGGGGACAGCTTTTACAGTGGAATATTGGCGGAGTGCCAAAATTCCGCTGAAGAGCTGCTGCATCCTTTCTACGTTTCAACGGGAGGCAGCGTTGAGGATCGCGGAGCAGCCGCTTTAGAGATCCTCAGTGCTGCCTCCCATTCAGGTGTATGGGATGCAGAAAGGGTGCACCAACGGTTGTCCACGCCAAAATTCTGCTGTAAAATCCGTTCTGTGAATGTCCCCGAGCCATCAGTATCAGATCAGTGGGGGTCAACTCCTGGCATCTCCAGTGAGCTCTGCTGTCTTTTTCTAGACATCATGTTAATCGGTCACATGGCTTATTTGCAGCCCAGTCCCATTCAAGTAAATGCGCCTGGGCTGCAATACCAAGTACAGTCACTATAAAATGTATGGCGCTGTGCTTGGTAAGCTGTGAGGTGGCCGCAAAGCTAATTGGAGGCCTCTTCAAACAGCTGATTGGAGGGGGTGCCAGGTGTCGGACCGCTACAAATCAGATATTGGTGACCTATCCTGAGGGTATGCCATTATTATCATACTTTGGGAAAATCCCTTTAATGCCAGATGAGTAGAGAATTCAGACTTAAAATATTCTCCATTTACATAACACAATTCATATCATAAAACTGAAAAGGAAAATACAGATTACATGGCTCAGTTTAATGTTGGTCTCTTATATTAACATAGCTTTTCAGTCCACATCTCATTTCTCACCAAAGAGTTGGGATAACGAAGAACCACAGGCTGAACAGACACCAGGGGAAGAAACGCACCTAAAAACACAAATGTAGGTGAAAACATTTGCAATCTGCAGTATTTTGTATGCAACATTTCATAACACTAACACGGTAATCCATGTCCTCTACATAGCAAATACCGCTGTCTCTTGTGAGCCGTCCTACAGAGAATATCAGATTAAAGTGTAACTGCCGTTTCATTTTTTATCCCCTAATGGTATAGTACATCCTGCTGTATAAGTACTTTTGTGCTTTAAAATGTAATCATTTTCAATTTTACCTGCTAATAACTCCCAGAAATGCATGCTACTTTCCTATTCTGTAGCCCTCTTCTCACAGTGTTGCCATGTGCAGGTCATCTCCTCTGTATTATAAACAAGAGACAGATCAGCACTGGGGCAGTGGGGGAAGTTATCTGCATTCTGATTGGTCTTGTCTGTCTCTGGTTAGCTGTATGTGAGAGGATACACACTGCTCTGGGGTAGTGGGGGAGGTTATCTGCATTCTGGTCCTGCTAGTTCATGTGAGGAGAGCAAAGGCTTATGGGAAGTGAGGGAAATACAGGATGGCCTCAAGGACAGGACAAATATCATCACAGGAAGTGCTGCAGAGGCCACTTTAGGAAGATACTGAAATAGAGGCACAGAGAAATAGGGTTGCTAAGGGCTGATTACAGACATCAGAAAGGTAAAATTAACTGAAAAATACAGCTTCACGAATATCTGCCCTTCAGCATCACATATGTTAGGAATTTCATTTTTGGTAGTGAAATGGCAAATACACTTTAAAGCACATTGATACAAGCAATTATTTTATTGTGTCAAGCCTCGATTTTAACATTTACTAAGGCTGGCTCAGTGGTCACTTGCAGCTCAGGGATATGTTACAGCTGAGGCCAGTGAGTGGCTGCAGCAGCGTCCTTGACCACGGACCATCACACTGTCAGTCCACAAAGGACTGGAAGCAGTGGGGGGAGGAACCTCACTGGAACTGAGTGGCGGTGAATAGGTGAGTGGGTTTCTTTTTTATTTTAAAAATATTCCAGCTTTCAATTAAATTTGGTTTTGAGGTCAGACAACCCCTTTAAAGCAGCTCTGTCACGTGGATCAACCCTATACAATGAGGCATATAGCTTTGAAGGGTTGCTGACGCTGAATAAAACAATACCTATCATTTATCTGTAGGTAGTAGCGTAATGGAGAAATTTGAACTTGTATAAATATGCTAATGAGCTATTGGAGCACCAGGAGGTGGGCTTATGCTGTTCAAGCACCACTCCAGCAACGTCCCTGGTGCTCCATACTGACACCCCTCTCATTCAAATCATGCCCCCTATCTTTAGATTGACAGCGCTAGCAGTGGCGTACATAGAGAAGTAAGGGCCCCATAGCAAGGATCAAAACAGGCCCCCCAAACAGGACAGAAGGGTTTATACCTAAACCCTTTTCAATGACCTTTGGGACATTTTTTCCACTGCTTCATTTACTATAAGTTGCTCCTTTAGAGCGTAGAGTCTAGTTTTTACCTCCAGTAGAAGAGGAGATAATCCCAACTAAGACTGGTCCCCCTTTTGTCCTGGGCCCCATAGCAGTTGAATGGTCTGCCGCTATGGTAGTTACGCCCCTGAGTGCTTGACCAGAGATCTCACTACTGCACACCCACTGTCTAGAACGACACGTGCACACAACATTTTCGCCTTGATCCCGATGAGCGAAAATGCATATTGCACACTCACCGTTCACGTCACTCAACCTGGAAGTGGCGGCGTGGTCGGCTTAAAGGGAACCTGTCATCAACTTTATGCTGACCTCACTGAGGACAGCTTAAAGTAGTGACAGAAATTCTGATTTCAGCGCTGTGTCACTCATGAGCTAAAAGTAAGTGGTTGCCGAGAACCAGCATCATAATCATTACAGCCCAGGCCTTGAAAAGAGTCATATCTACCTGAGAAGAGTCATGGTTATTCATAATCTCCTACTCTCCCGCCCATCTGCTGATGATTGGCAGTTCTCTCCTAGAGAGAAAGGGAGAAAACTAGGTAGAAGACTGTCAGTCATCAGCAGGTTGGCAGGGAGAGCAGAAATTCATGAATAACCATGACTCTTCTCAGGTGGCTGGGACTCTTTTCCAGGCCCAGTCTGAAATGATTGTGATTTTGGTTCTCGGCAACCACTTACTTTTAACTTATAAATGACAGACCACTGAAATCAACTCACCTGTCTATACTTTATTCTGCCGTTAGTATGAGCTGCATAAAGTAAATGGCAGGTTCCCTTTAAAGCCGTTCTAGACAGCGAGTGCGCAGACTGTCAATCTAAAAAAAAGGGGACGTGATTTGAAGAAGAAGGGTATCAGTACGGAGCACCAGGGGCATTGCTGGAGCAGTGCTCAAACAGCATAAGCCTGCCTCCTGGTGCTCCAACAGCTCATACCATATTTATAAAAGTTCAAATTTCCTCCTCAACGCCAGTAACTTCAGATAAAAGATACATATCATTTTAACCAGCTTCATCAACCCTACCAGGTTATATGCCTGGTTGTATAGGGTTGATCTGGGTGACATTTACTAAGTGCTTATTCTGCAGTCCAGGAGCTAACTCTTCTGCATTTGTTCCGAAACAGGCATAGAGCTTCCTTCCTTTTCTCTTTGTCGGTGTCTTGATGAAAAGGCTGGCTGCCTGGCTCAGTTCATTTGCAATGCTTACTTCCTTCTCTGTCTATGCTTCAGCCATGATGGCGAAGGGGGCTGGCTAATCTACAGCACTGAGCCAGTCAGCCACCTTCAAGCGTCTCATCAACAAGGAAAAAGGGAGAAAGCCCCCCACTTGTGTCAGAGCAAATTCGAAAGTGGTCCTTCCAGGACCAGAACTCACCGGGACATTGATGCAGATTTCATATTGAATGTATATTAGTAAGTTTTATTAATTTCAATATTCATAACAACTGAATGACTTTTTATGTCCTGAAAAACCCCTTCATGACCCTACAGATAAAGAAAAACACCTACCGATAAGATTTCACTATCTTACCTGGTTTAAAGGAAATCAAACAAGAGCGATTTGTACAAGTTCCTTCAGGAAAAATTAAAACCTATGGAGAAAAAGGGATTTAGTGAAATAAGTACTTCTCTGTCGGCTACAGGCTCTACCGTAGGGATGGGCTGCACCTCAATGGGGAAGGGGCAGCTGTTTTGGGGGAGAAGATGGCAAGAAGGCTGGAGGAGTGTTTAAACTAGGGACTGGGGGGGAGGGTAACTACATTATAGGAGGGGAAGATAGTGCAGATAGAGACCTGGGGCAAGGTAATGGAACTGGGGGAGGAATGGAAGGAGGAACTAGAACAGATCAGAAGGAAAGGTGTAGGGTAAGAAGTATACACCAACCTCTTAATTGTATGTACACTAATGCCAGAAGCCTAGCTAATAAAACTGGTGAACTGGAATTAGTGATGTGTGAGGAGGACTATGACATAGTGGGAATAACTGAGACATGGCTGGATGATAGCTATGACTGGGCAGTTAACGTACAGGGTTACAATCTTTTTAGAAAGGATCGTCAAAACCGGAGAGGGGGAGGGGTCTGCCTTTATGTAAAGTCATGCCTAAAGCCCACACTCCGGGAAGATATAAGGGACATAAGGGACACAAAGATGTGGAGTCACTGTGGGTAGAAATAAATGGAGCCAAAAACAATAAT
Source organism: Rhinella marina (assembly GCA_900303285.1). Classification (NCBI taxonomy): domain Eukaryota; kingdom Metazoa; phylum Chordata; class Amphibia; order Anura; family Bufonidae; genus Rhinella; species Rhinella marina. The sequence goes on along the minus strand of ONZH01019298.1, from coordinate 983,666 downwards.
AAAATACTAATAGGGGTTTATTATAAACCACCCAATATATCAGAGACCACAGAAAATCTACTTCTAAATGAAATAGACGAGGCGGCAAATCGTAATGAGGTCGTTATTATGGGGGACTTCAACTACCCAGATATAGACTGGGAAACTGAAACCTGTACATCTCATAAAGGAAACAGGTTCTTGGAAATAACCAAAGACAATTAGCTTTCCCAACTGGTTCAGGACCCCACTAGAGGGACGGCCATACTGGACTTAGTATTAACCAATAGACCTGACAGAACAACAGGTGTGCAGGTTGGGGGACACTTGGGAAACAGTGACCATAACATAATAACCTTACAATTGTCATTCAAAAGAGCGTTTCTTCAGGGAGGAACAAAAATACCAAAATTCAAAAGAGCAAAATTTAGCCAACTAAGAGAGGCCATAGGCCTAACTAACTGGAACAAAGTCCTCAAAAATAAAAATACAGCCACAAAATGGGATATTTTTAAAAGCATCCTAATATCTAATTGTGAGAGGTACATACCTTATGGGAATAAAATAATAAGAAACAAGAAAATACCAATGTGGATAAATAGAACTGTAAAGAAAGCAATAAATGACAAAAAGAAAGCATTTAAATCACTAAAACAGGAGGGGAGTGAGGAAGCATTGAAAAACTATAAGGAAAAAAATAGAATATGTAAAAGACAAATAAAAACAGCCAAACTAGAGACCGAGAGATTAATCGCCAAAGAGAGTAAAACTAACCCTAAAATGTTCTTCAATTATATAAATACTAAAAAGTATAAACCTGAAGGTGTCGGCCCCTTACAGAGTAATGAGGGGGGAGTAGCAGAGAGCGATGAGGAGAAAGCGAAGCTACTAAATAACTTTTTCTCCACTGTATTCACTGAGGAAAATAAAATGTCAGATGAAATGCAGAGTATAAAAGTAAATTCCCCTTTAAAAGTGTCCTCTCTGACCCAGGAAGAGGTGCAGCAACGTCTTAAAAATATTAAAATAGACAAATCACCAGGACCGGATGGCATACACCCCCGTATCCTAAGAGAATTAAGTAATGTAATCGACAGACCCTTATTTCTGATATTTAAGGACTCTATACTGACGGGGAGTGTTCCACAGGATTGGCGCATAGCAAATGTGGTGCCAATATTCAAAAAGGGTCCAAAAACAGAGCCTGGAAACTATAGGCCGGTAAGTTTAATTTCTGTTGTGGGTAAACTGTTTGAAGGTTTTCTGAGAGATGCTATCTTGGAGTACCTCAATGAAAATAAGCAAATAACTCCATATCAGCATGGCTTCATGAGGGATCGGTCATGTCAAACCAATTTAATCAGTTTCTATGAGGAGGTAAGTTCTAGATTTGACCGCGGCGACTCAATGGATGTCGTATATTTGGACTTCTCCAAAGCGTTTGACACTGTACCACATAAAAGGTTAGTATACAAAATGAGAATGCTTGGCCTGGGAGAAAATGTCTGTATGTGGGTAAGTAACTGGCTTAGTGATAGAAAACAGAGGGTGGTTATTAATGGTACATACTCAGATTGGGTCACTGTAACTAGTGGGATACCACAGGGGTCTGTATTGGGTCCTATTCTCTTCAATATATTTATTAATGATCTTGTAGAAAGCTTGCACAGTAAAATATCAATTTTTGCAGATGACACTAAACTGTGTAAAGTAATTAACACAGAAGAGGACAGTGCACTGCTACAGCAGGATCTGGATAGACTGGAGGCTTGGGCAGAAAAGTGTCAGATGAGGTTTAACACTGACAAATGTAAGGTTATGCATATGGGAAGGAATAATGCAAGTCACCAGTACATACTAAATGGTAAAGCATTGGATAACTCTGACATGGAAAAGGACCTAGGAATTTTAGTGAACAGCAAACTAAGCTGCAGAAACCAGTGTCAGACAGCTGCTGCCAAGGCCAATAAGATAATGGGTTGCATCAAAAGAGGCATAGATGCCCGTGATGAGAACATAGTCCTGCCACTTTACAAATCATTAGTCAGACCACATATGGAGTACTGTGTACAGTTCTGGGCTCCTGTGAACAAGGCAGACATAGCAGAGCTGGAGAGGGTTCAGAGGAGGGCAACTAAAGTAATAACTGGAATGGGTGGACTACAGTACCCAGAAAGATTATCAAAATTAGGGTTATTCACTTTAGAAAAAAGACGACTGAGGGGAGATCTAATAACTATGTATAAATATATCAGAGGTCAGTACAGAGATCTCTCCCATCATCTATTTATCCCGAGGACTGTGACTGTGACGAGGGGACATCCTCTGCGTCTGGAGGAAAGAAGGTTTGTACATAAACATAGAAGAGGATTCTTTACGGTAAGAGCAGTGAGACTATGGAACTCTCTGCCTGAGGAGGTGGTGATGGTAAGTTCACTAAGAGAGTTCAAGAAGGGCCTGGATGTATTTCTGGAGGGTAATAATATTACAGGTTATAGTTACTAGAGATGGGTCGTTGATCCAGGGAGTTATTCTGATTGCCTGACTGGAGTCGGGAAGGAATTTTTCCCCCTAAAGTGAGGAAAATTGGCTTCTACCTCACAGGGTTTTTTTTGCCTTCCCCTGGATCAACTTGTAGGAAAACAGGCTGAACTGGATGGACAGATGTCTTTTTTCGGCCTTACAAACTATGTTACTATGTTACTATGTTACTAAGTATATGGTGTATTGTAAAAACAGAAAGTATAGCTTCCTCATTCAGAAGCATGAAGATGTGTGATGGAAACGGTCTTACAGGAAACACTTCAAGAGACAGAAGCCGAGAAAAGAATACAACGTACAGTAGTAGGCCCTTAGAGGCACCAATAATGTTTTATGAACGCTCAGTCACCGCCAAAGTGCAGTTGAGCAGGTAATGAATATGCAACGTACAAGAGGAAAACTTCAAACCTGGGGCCATTTGCCTTCTGACGTTGCTCGTTTTGTTATCTCATTTATCGTGTTCCGCCGAGAATCAGGATCAACTCGTGACACCAATACAGGCTGAAGAGCACGAAGAATCCCTGCAATACAAGAATACATAAATGCCATAACTAATAAATAGTGCCATGGTACCATTTTCTTCTGTAGGATTCTGATTGCATAAAAAAATCCAAATGTCTACATATAAAATCTCAATGTAGGGCTCCATACATTCCTGTGGGGCTATATTAGGTCAGTGAAGCATAGCTAGCATTTAAGGTGACTTCTGTGGAGGATAGCTGCAATCATATCTCTCATACACAGCACACAGACGGAAGTGGAGATCCTGCTTACCTATCTCTGTTTCTCACAAATACAAAAGCAGCTGCATAGTCGACATATACAGCTAACACCCCTGTGCTGGATTCATAACTACACTGCTCAAAACGAGCATTGTAGTTATGAATCTAGCACAGGGGTGAGATAGAAAACTTACTAGAAGCAGCAGCAGTGCCTGTGCTTCTCTATCTGTAGCTGCTCGATCCACCCTTTCTCTCTCTAATGGACTTCTATAGACAGCAGCTGTAACCTGATCTCTCAGTGTATCTAGTCCTGTGTACGGGAATATCGCCAAATTCAGGGTGAGTGATCATTTGTTCTATTAATTTGTGATAATAAAATTTAAATATAATTTAAATATCATTGAAGCAATTTTGCGGAATAGGTGGAATATTTTTTCCCCTAAATTTAGGAATATTGGCTTCTACCTCACAGGGGTTTTTTGCCTTCCTCTGGATCAACTTGCAGGATAATAGGCCGAACTGGATGGACAGATGTCTTTTTTCAGTCTTACAAACTATGTTGCCATGAAATATTAGTTACTCTTTCTCTCTCAGTACAAGCCATAATACAGAAGCGTGCATGAGGTGTTAAAGACGTTCTGGCTTGCTTTCTGCCAGAAACAGCACCACTCTGTCTCCTGAATGAGGCTGAAATATACCAGATCTAACCCACTGTCAATAGTGGAGCTGTTTTTGGGGAGGAGAAAAAAGTAGACCCTTTTTTTAAAATATCAGACAGCTCATATGATTTACAAGTAAATAGATAAATAAAATAAATAAAACTAAAAACAAATGTAAAAGAAAATAACAAAAAGTCTCTTACTGCCAAATATGGGTACGGACATGTTTTCTGCTCTGGATACAGTGGAGGGCATGCCTGATGCGATAACTGCAATGCCATCAAAGAAAGAAGAGTGTGGAGCAACAACCATAATCGGTGCTTCTGAGGAGCTTGCAGGTTTTCCAATGACCCGAACATGAAATCCCATAGAAAAGAACAGCAGGCGTCCAAGGCAGCTGAGACAATGCTTTGCAACATTTCTGAAAGGGATTTTACAAAACTAAATTTCAATGACAGCAGAAGTGTAATTTGTATATATGGTGCCCAATCCTGTTCTCATAAGGGTGTGTGTCCCTACAGGGTCAGCACTGGTTGGACAGTGTGTTGGGACACGCCCTACTGACAAGACGAATGGTAACACCTAGTTGTAGTCGTATACTTGTACTTCATTATAATATTGCCCCACAGTTACCTCCTCCATCCTTTTATTGGCTCCACGCTGTCTTTCGGAATGCAGCTAGTGACAATCACCGCGACCAACCAGGAGATTATTAGTACCGTCAAAAATAGAACAATTCGGAACGGCAGAATAAGGAGGCCACATATTACCATCTACAGGATAAGAAATAAAAGATTATAGACATGTCAAATCAGAAAGAACATGTAGACATTTAGAAGTGGCGGTGGATCCGTCGAAGTTATGTAGAAGCCTGTGCCGCTACCTAACTGCGGCGGATCCATCTCCAGTGCAGGGTTTTATTAAGAACAGCTTCTAAAATGCACCCCATGATTTTATTTAGATAAAAATGAGACTTTTGCTTCAAGAGGTTTTCCTGGGACTTGAAAATTGGACAAGATCTGATTGTTATGGGGGAGGGTGCCACTCCCAGCACCTCTGCCAATCAACTGCTGGGATGGATAACAACGCTTGGGAAGTCTCAGTGGTCTATTCCTAAGCCAGTGACATCACATCCATCGGTCACATTGCCTTTGCAATGCTCAGTCCCATTCAAATGAATGGGAATGAGCTTTAATACCAGGAATTGCCGCTATACAATGGTCGGTGCTGTGCTTGACCTAATATGAGGAGGCCATAGCGCTTGCCCCTTGAAACAGCTGATCTGTGAGGGTGATGAGAGTTGGACCCCACCGATCAGATCAGTCCCAGAAAACCCCCTTTAAGATTTAGAGCACTGTCTGCTATCAGTGTCAAGTTTTGGTTCAAACCAAACCTTGTGACCAACCTTGTCCAGCTCACAAAACAGTCTTAAAGGGCTTATCCAGGAAAAGATATCCTCAGAATTGGTCATCAATATCAAATCTGCAGGGATCCAAGTCTCGCGACCTCCACCTGTTAAAGAGGCCAGGCACTCCATGAGCGCCACCGGTTCTTCCTAGGCCATGTAACGTAACCGTACATAGATTACAATGCCTAGTTGCATCTCAGCCCCATTCAAATCAATGGGGTGGACCTGCAATACCAAGCACTGACACTATACAACATCCAGTTCTGTGCTTGGAAATCTGCCCGTAGCTAGCCACGCTCACCAGAGCCCTGGTAAGCACTGCTGCTCCCTGAAACAGCTGATGGGCGGGAATGCCAGGACTCTGACTCCCGCTGATGTGATAATGATGACCTATCCTGAGGATAGGCATTATATATTAAAGAATAACCCCTTTAAATAGGACAGGTGGTGTTCTCAACACTTGAATGTACTAGGTCTGTGTTGGCTAACCTCCGGCACTCCAGCTGTGCTAAAACTACAACTCCCAAGATGTACACTTGCTTGGCTGTTCTCAGAACTCCATAGAAATGAATAGAGCATGCTGGGAGTCATAGTTTCAGCACAGTTGGAATGCCGGAGGTTAGCCATCACTGTACTAGTGTCAATATACTGAGATATGACACTAACTCCTGTGTTAATAGCTATTGACATGGGTTTGACTCTACTGCCAATATTCAGCAGTGACCTCCTTGAAGCTACTAGTACACAGTAATATCGGTAGCTGACAACTGATGAGCATGTCACCAAGTGGTTGATGTCGCCCAAGTATTCTTGATGCAAATGGGCATCCTGACTGTTCTGGGATAACAATTGTGTTCAGACAGAAGTAATCTATCACAGATAGATAGAGACATTTCCTGTCAAAGGAAGACATTTCCTGTCAAAGGAACAGGAAGTTGCTTCCTCTACACAATCCACTGTGTAGAGGAAGCAAGTGTTGTAGAAGTTATGAGAGAATAGATTTTTGGATGGAAGTAAAACTAAATGGTGCTGAAAGGGGGAGATTCACTTTAAAGGAGTTGCCCATGTTATTCAAAAATGAGCCAAATGAGCCATTGTACTCTGCATACCCTGCCTTAACATTTAACATCACGGGCACCCCTAATAACAATTGTCAGGAACCCAAGAACCAGGGTGTTTACTGAGGGAAGCAAGGGTGCACCCTCCTTTCACTGCAAGCCAGCAGAATTTTATGAGGAGGATCTGGAAGCAAAAGAGCCGAGTGGCTCTAAGTCGTTAATTGGCACAGAATTTTGGATCTATTCAGATAAGAAAAGATGAATGGGGTTAATATTCGCTGTATGAGTCACACAATTCCTAACAAGGTACATCCAAACTGGAGATCTGTGTAGGTGAAACATTTTAATTATTAATGATAAAAGGCTAATTACACAAACTAAATGCATCTAATATTAAAAGGGTTATCCAACCCCTATAATGTCCTCCCCAATGCCCGTGCCCCTCATGTAGGTTATACTTACCCCTCGGGTGACACTAGGGAGGCTTGTCCTTATCGCAGCCTGCTATTGACTGCCCCAACATCCCCCCAATCGCTGGATATTTTGATCTGCACGACAGGGAGATGCAGCAGCGTCCGTGCAGGCATCAGGAGCGACACGGCTGCCGGGCAGCGGGGTGATTATAACCTATACGAGGGGCCAGGGCATTAAGAGGGGTTGGATAACCCATTTAAAGAGGGGTTTCAAGGTTCAGGATATGGACAGTCTATCCTTGGCATAGGACATCTATATCAGATTGGTGGGGCTCCAACTCTAAGCAGATCAGCTGTTTGAAGGGCCTGCAGTGCTCGTGTGACAGCTGCAGCCTTTCCACTGCTTAACTCAGTCTGACTACTTGCACATTGTCTACTTAGTAACAGCATGTAGGGTATGTCAGCATTGTCCCATTCACCTGAATTGAGTGAAGATGCAATATCCTGCACCTTCCCTACTAAGTACATGACATGTAGGTAGGACCCCCACACCCACACCCACATATAATGAATTAAGAGGCTGCAGCGTTTAAACAAGTGCCACATCCCCTTCAAACAGCTGATCGATGTGGTGATCTAGAGTAAGACCCTAGGCAATCTGAGATCAATGTCCTACTTCGAGGATAGGCCATCAATATCCTGTACCCAAAGCCAACTCCTTTAATTTAAAGAAGTCCTAATAATAGACAGAAAGGCAGAATTGTATTAAAGTAGCACTCCCATAAAATTTCTTATTCTCTGACCTGTTAGAAAAGTACATGATGTAAACTGTAATGAAGCTAATATTCTTACCAGTGATTATTTTTGTGAGTTATAACCTCCCTTCTGATCCTCAGCTGTGTCCTCTGACCAGCACTCTGATCTCCAACTGACACAGGATAGGAAGTCAGTTACTTTTCTAGTTATTCCTATGAGTCTGAGAGTGAGACTCCCATAGGAATACATAGAGAAACTGACTTCCTGTCCTCAAATAAGATGCTTGTGTTATTTGGAAAGTCAGAGAGCTGGTCACAAGACACAGCTGAGGATCAGAAGGGAGGTTAAAACTCACAAATACAGTCACTGGTAAGAAAATTACCTTCATTACAGTTTACATCATGTACCTTTATAACAGGTCAGAGAATAAAATTTGTGGGAGTGCTTCTTTAATCAATAGTAGACCTTATGATGATGGCAAACTCCATGTAAGGTTGATGTAGAAGATGTGTTCTTACTCGTATCTTGTCGCCAAGAGTTAAGTTGATTTCATGGATGAAAGGGTTTGGAATCTGTGGTGGAATGAAGGATTTTTGCCGTGGCAGTAAGGGGGTCCGCTGTTGCAATACCATTCCAACCTGTTAAAAAATGCCATTGACAAATACTTAAAAAGGAACATACTACATTTCTTAGCACTAACACCTAATGCACACAAGGTCACTGCACAAGTTGCATGGAGTCATGATACCTATAGACTTATGAGGCCCTAGAGGCACACTGAAAATATAAAACATTCCGTATTCCTTTGCATGGTGTGTTACAGAGTTACTCACCCCTACAAGCTTTGCTTTTGGGCGAGAATATCTGTATAACATGACACCATATGGAGGTACCATGTACAGTGCCTACACTTCTGAAGCACCGAGCTGCAGGGACTCCACACAGCGCCTAAAGCTATAATGTGTGCATGAAGCCTGAGGTCAAAGCAACCCGCACCAGTGTACAGAGCTATGCCACATTTTACAAGCATTTATACAAGCAGGATCCACCAACAAAAGCACCCTTCTCCAACAATGGACTTCAAATCCTGCCAAATAACTCCTTTTAAGCCATCCTGATATTCTACCCACAATAAGTGGCGTTCATCGATATAGCAAGTCATTATCTTACATGTATACGGTGTGATCATTGACTGTAGGTTCAAGTATGTGATCACTGGTCCCCATACAGTATGTATTATTGTAGGCAGCAGGTCCTTGTTTATAGGAGGAGATGTGCTGCTGATGCAGCGAGCCCCCGAGGAACCGGTGCAGAGGATGGGAGTGCTAGTGGCCCTGATGAGTGTTATGTCACAATGTACTCCCTCAGGCCATTGCTCCCTGGGAACATGTGTGATATTTTTGTGGTGCGGAGGCACAGAGAGGAACCCCACTGAACCCCGTTCCGCACCAGAACTTCCGAATTGCGGACCCATTCAAGTGAATCCAATCTGTGATGCGGGGTGCACACAGCTAGTGCCCGTGTATTGCGGCCCTACTGTTTACGGGCCACAATACGGGCATGGCCGGGCAATAGTTGTGTGCATGACCCCTTAGGCTACATTCACATGACCGTATGTATTTTGTGGGCTGCAAAACACGGATCTGCAAAAAATACTAATGACGTCCTTGTGCGTTCCGTATTTTGTGGAATGGAACAGCTGGCCCCTAATAGAACAGTCCTATACTTGTCTGACAATAATAGGACAGGTTCTATTTTTTGTGTAATGGCCATAAAATGGAATGCACACGGAGGAACTTCCGTTTTTCTTTGTGCATACAGTCCGTAAAAAAACGGAACGGATAAAGAAAGAAAATACGTTTATGTGCATGAGGCCTTAGGCTACATTAGCACGGCCATATATATTTTGCGGTCCGCAAAACACAGAGGCGCAAAAAAAATGGATGACATCCTTGTGACATCGATATTGCATCAGTTTTTTGGGGGATCCATTGTAACAATGCCTGTCCTTGTCTGCAAAATGGAGAAGAATAGGACATTTTTTGCGGAACTGACATGCAGACATATGGAAACGGAGTGCACATGGAGTCACTTCTGCTTTTTGCAGACCCATTGAAATGAATAGTTCTGCATATAGTCCGCAAAAAAAAATGTAACGGACGCAGAAAGAAAATGCGGTTGTGTGCATGAGCCCTTAAATACATAGTGCAGATTCACCAGTTGAGGTGGTATGATGGCAGGTTGGATGGCAATTGGTTGGCACTGGGAGGCACTTTCAATATAGGTATCCCACTATAACACAGGCTTGATGTAAGTCTGGCCTAGTGGTGGTTTTACTGGTGGGTGTCTGAGCCATATTCCCTCACCTTGCAGCAGTGCCTGTAAAGCTGTATTTCACTGATCTCTCTGATGTCTTGTCAGACTGATGATCTCTTGAACCTTTGTTCTTCTGATCTATCTGGAGTGTTGGCCTCACAGGAGAATAATATCCTCAGCATAGGTCATCAATATCAGATGGTTGGGGAGTCTGACACATGGCTCTCCCTGTGATCAGCTCTTACAAGAGGCCATGGTGCTTGTGCAAGTGCTGCATCCTGCACATGTCCTGCACGTATCACTGTCTAGACTGTATCCGCTGTGCAAGGTAATTACAGCTTCCTCTCTCGTTTGCTTGAATGGGATGAATAGTTGTAATTACACCGCACCGTCGCTGCAAAATGGACAGCATGCAAGAGAACACAGCTAATCGGTAGGGGTGCTGGGAGTCAGAACCCCCTCCCAGATGACTCCTTTAATCAGTGCTGACAATGTTAGACTAAGCAGGAATGTGCATTCATTTCCAGGAGGAATAAAAGAGGAACTGCACAATGCAGAGTTTGAAAAAAGCTCCAGTACTGTTCCTGGGGGAATATTTACTAAACATCTGTGCAGAGGAAAGTGTGGAAAATATATATTAGAGATGTTGGGGGTCATTTACTAACGCAAAGCCCTGTTTTGTGACTTTTTAGTGCATGTGTGCCAATATTTTGTTGCACATGGCTTTTTGCACACCATCCTTGCCACACGGCATATTCACTTACATTTAAGCCAGTTTTAGGTGTAAAAGATGCGGAAAATCTACTCTGCTCAGGGAGTGCAGTAGATTTTAATTCTAGGTGCATGGACTGCCATAGATGTGCCTAAGATGAGGCACAGAACTCGTCATAAATGATGTGCCTCCTTCAGCAGCGCAGGGGGAATCAAAGACCAGCGTCTTTTCATTCTTAGACATTATATCTAAATCTCTACCTTCAGGCTGAATTGAATTTCCTCTCCTTAAGGCCTCATGCACGCGGTCATTGCCCGGCCATGTGCACCCCGCATCACAGATGCAAACCCATTGACTTGAATGGGTCTGCAATCCAGAAGGTTGATGAAGAACAGAGGCACGGAACCCCACAGATGCACTACGGTGTGCTTCCATGGGGTTTCTGTCCGTGCCTCCGCACTGCAAAAAAAGTAGTGCATGCACTGCTTTTTTGTGGTGCGGACTGTCGGAAAAGGATTGCAGACCCCATTCAAGTGAATGAGTCCGCAATCCGCATGCGGCAGCCCTATGGTCGGTGCCTGTGCATTGTAGGCCCGGCCTAACATGCACACGAATGTATTTTGATTCAGTGCCCATTCTGTTTTTTTACAGATTGGATGAAAACCTATTCATTTCAATGGGTCCGCAAAAAAATGTGCATCCGTATATCCATTCTGTAGCCCTGCAAAAAAGCTAGAACATGTCCTATTATTGTCCGTTTTGCAGACAAGGATAGGCATTGTTACAATGGATTTGCAAATAAAAACTGATGCAATACGGATGCCAAAAGAATGTCTTCCGTATTTTTCATGGATCAGTATTTTGCGCACCGCAAAACACTACGGTTGTGTGAACCCCTTTTCTTAGCCCTATACTACCCATCATAAATTAACCCTGTCCTCCCTAAATAGTAACTAAACCCCCAAGCCACTGAGTATTTTTTTTTTAAAACTGTAGTGTTTGCACAAAGTCGAAAATGAACATTCACAAATAAAGAACAGCAACAACGTAAAAGTTTCACTTGTTCGCCAATAAAAGGAAGTAATGCAAAAATAGACTTAAAAAACCGAGCGAAGCTAAACTGATGAAGTGGTCATAAACCATAAGATCTTATCCTCTGCAAAGTGGCCTACTGTACAGAATTTGGCTCATGGCATAGAAATTGTTGACATCCCACAGCAAATGTAGCAAAAAAGCCAAGACAGATGCGGTACGCACAGTTTGTGTCTATTGCATGGGGTTTAACAGGTTAAATCATATTCATATCCTCTGTAGTTGGACCACACGTTTCAGTACTGCAATAATTTGCATGATCACGTAGACACACAAGCTTTCAAGGTTATGAAAAGTAAAGTACTTACAACATTTTTAAAAATGCGATAAAGAACTTCCTCAACTCTCTTGTGATAAAGGACTAATATGTTGCAAAATATTCATGTGCTTTGCAAAACTGTGACCGAGGATTAGTCCACAAGGTAGAGAAGTCACAAGATAACAGGTTGTGAACACGGCAGCTTTACTAGAGGCAGTGGCCTAACTAGAACTGACTGGGCCCCACAACAAATTTTTGAACAGGGCCCTCCCCTCCCCTGGTCCCCTTAATGTAGACCTCAGATGGACCAAAAAAAGATTACTCACCTCTCTTCTCCTCCTTTAGGCGCCTCCGTTCTTCGTGCAGCAAGTCCAGGCATGCACTACACTGTGACTTGATATCGCCAAACGTCAGGTCATAATGTGCTCTTACACACTCTACGACCCATCCTGAAGCTATGCGTTACCAGGCGTCCAATGAAGAAAAGGGAGCTCACCGTAATACCAATGCTAGGACTAGAAAAACTGTACTTATCACTCCCTGGGCCCTGAAAATAAATTTGTTTGTCCTTCTCCCAGGTTCCTTCCTGAGTGTAGACCCCATGGCAGCCACTTCCCTTGCTTTCATGGTATCTATGCTCCTGACTAGAGGCTTTCCCCAGAAAGAAGCATATCTGTAGACAGTAGTGATGCACCTTCAAGCAGTAAAGAACAGGGTGCTAGCTGACTGAATGAGCAAGAACCATGAAGCAGTGCTGTCCACAGATGGGTCTCTGGTATGGCTGATGGAAGCTAATTTGCATACTTTTTTCCCATTGAGCATTGCTCGAAAATAAGTCTCTATATGAGGCTGAGTCTTTTCAATGAGAGCTAGTACTCCTCCTGAACAGAAAGGTTCAATACTTTCTTAAAAAGGTTGTCCCACCATGCTGTTTTCTTGACGAGACTGGACTTAGCGCCGGCCCTAGGTGGCCAGGCATACAGAAGAGCAGGCCAGCACTCCACTATTTCCATAGCTCCCATTACAGTGATGGACAGCTATGGAAAGAGTGTACCACAGAAAGTTATGCTGTTTCCTGAACTCAGCATTACGAAACTAGTGTAATTTGTGCTGCTATATTGTTTACATAGCTCCCATCCAATACAGTTCGGAGCTACAATAACAGCCCACTTAACAGTTTCCGTAAGCCTAAACGCCTGGGGCGGTGAGAGGGGACAACCCCTTTGAAAGTTGTAATCTTTACAACATGCATCAGTGTGAGTCACAAAGATGGGAACCGGTTAGTTGTGGTGGCTTCTCAACAACTTGTCTCTCTCCATTTCTCTCAAGTGACTCTTTGCTCGCCCGCTTTAGGATCTTGTATTCCACCTGTGCTTTCCTTCTGTACTCACTTTCGAGTCCACTCCATCTGGTGGACACCTGATACAGTCTTCCTCTCTCTCTCTCTGAGGCTATGACTCCTGGAAGGAATTCGCTCAAACTATGCTTCTCTGGGTCTATATAGGCCCATTCTTGACCGCCACATCACTGGCCCATGTTCTTTGACCATTTCGTCAGACTCGTTCGCTTACTGTGTCAAATGCCTAACCTGCTCGCAACAAGGGACTGTCTCAGTAACCATAGCTACACTACAATACTTTTATCCCTTTGGACTCCACTTACTAGAACGTCAGAGGGCTGCATCCCCACACCTCTGCATTTTCATGTAGGTTTCAGGACTCTCTTACAAGCAGCCCCATGAAAAACCCAATATACAGTGTAGAGAACAAGGACTCGGGAGACAAAAAGGGGTTAAAGGCACACACAAAGAAAACCACAACATAAAGGTTCACGCCAAAGAATCTCACACCCACACATAACATTACCTTACACTCTCGGTGCAGATTTATATTGGAGCAGGGCCCCTGCATGGCATGTCTGTAAGGTTACAATAAGCCAAGCAAATAGTTATTCAGTGGCAAAGACAGAGACACATTGATATTACAGGAACTGCACCATACACGCCCATGTAAAACAAGTCTAACATTACATAAATGAAAGGATCGTATGCACTTATTAACACAATATCACAAATACATAAAGTCATGGAAAACTCAAGTGTTGCAACAGCTGCTGTCCTCAACACATTTAGCAGGATCTGCAGGATGAGGAATGTGATATCTGCAACCTTCTCGCTTGTAATCCTTTTACAGTTCTAGTACTGGCATCATACTGACGGCAGACTGATATCTAGCAAATAAAAGTATTGGGAGCCACTTAGAGATCTGCATCATTTCGGGTTCCTTCAGTTTTGTCTCTAATGTTTTCTTGGCAAAAAGAAAGACAAACATGTGACTTCATCATAAATTTTTGTATTGTTTTTTTTTTGTGTTGTTGTTGTTGTTTTAGATGTTTTAGTCCCTAATGTTTTGTAGTGGAATTTTTGCAGGCCTAGCATTTTTCTTTTTATAGTAAAATATGTCCCCGTACCCCCTGAATGTTGAAAAAAGGATTACTAAAGAAAAAAAAGTAATGCAAAAACATCATTAAAAGATGCCAATAATACACCATGCACGTGCATTTTTTGATCAGCAGTTTTTGTACATTTTGTTTGTTTTTGTTTGTTTTTTTAGGTGTTTTAGCCCCTGGGGCATTGTAATGGAATTTTTCTGCAGGCCTAGCATTTTTTTTATAGAAAAGTATGTCCCCTTATCCCCTGTAATGTAACTGGAAGCTGTATGGGGGGAAAAAGCATTGCTAAAGAAAAAAAAACATCATGTAAAAACATAATTTAAAATTAGCAATAATACACAATGCACTTGCATTTTTTGAAGTAGCAAAAAAAAATAAAAAATGGAAGTCTATAGGAAAAAAATGACAGACAATGAGGCGGAAAAGCTTAAATTTGTTGTTACCTGTAATTTTGCTTTCCTCAAGTCCGTAGGCAGCACAGAATGGTTGTGTTGCCATAAGACAATGAGGAAACGCCTCACCTCAGACTTATAGCATTGTGCAATTTGAAAAAAATTCAGTGGACTCAAAAAACACACCTCAGGGATGAAAAACACCACTACAAAAAACTCCTGTTCGTCCTGCGTTCAATAATTCCCATAGTTTTCCATGCAACATCTGGATGCCTAAAAAAAAAGTAGCAAAAAATGCACTAAAAACTGCAAAACACCACAAAAATGCCAAAAAATTTGTGCATGACACCAGCCTAATACCAGTTCATCCAGGGATCTCTAACATACAGTCTGATCAGTCATTCCAGCCAGGGTAATTGTGATGTTGGGTGGTGTTCTGTGTAGTATGCTGTCGCCAATCGTTCGGCTCCCCAATACACATAGAAGTTCGGCTTGGCCAAATGTGTATTCTATGGGGAGAGCAGAGAAGTCCACACCAGACACCTCTTATGGCGGCTTATCTCATCTCCCAGGAGAACAAAAGGATCAGGCAAAAATATTCATTTCACCTGATCCTTCTTTCCCATAACATCATTTGTCGGGGGAGAGTTGGGAGCTCCCCATAAACATTACAGTGTCAAGGGACCCTGCCGTTCTCGGTGGGTTTGGGCAACAGTACACTAATGTTTATGGACGCCTGTACTTTCTGTTTCTCCCTTCCTCCAAGGTGCTATCTATAGTGTACCTCCAGTGCCTAATTAGCAGCATTTTGCAGTATGGTGCCCAAATAAGGGTCCATTCACACATGTCCTACCACAATGGTGGACAAGAATAGGCATTTCTATCATAGGGCCGGCCATGTGTGGTCCGCAAAATGTGGAAAGCACATGGCTGGTGTCCGTGTTTTGCAAATCCGCAATTAGCGGACAGCAACACACTTACGGACATGTGAATGGACCCTTACAGTGTCATATCTTGACCAAATAACACTTCACTGCTCTGAAAATGATTAAAGAGAACCTCCAAGAAGTAAAGTGTAAACTGAGCACAGAACCACAGCGTAAGCCCGAGAAAACTGGGCCGGATGAGATGTCTGACCCTGTCAATCCAAGGGAAGGAAGCGATGAGTGGCCATAACTGCATATTAATAAAAACAGAGTATTCTAAGGCAAGGAGTAACACAGAGGCATAAATAAGGGATGGATTTACTCAGCATGATCAACCCTACCAGCAGTCTCCCTGATTTAAGAGGGTTGATTATGCTGACAGAAGCTCTTTAAGGCCCCTTTCACACAAGCGGGAGACTCGGACGTCTCCCGCATCGTGTGCCGTGTACTGAACTGCCGGCACTGAACGGGGGTTACATAGCAATATACTGATTTATGATGCTATGTAACCCTTACACTTCTGGAATGTGTTGGATAATGCTGACAATATTATCCAACACATTCCAGAACTGTAAGGCCCCATTCAGATAACCGTGTTTCACTGTACGACCGCGGCCTCAGGAAGCGCACGGCGTCATATCAACCAATAACGCCATGCGCTCCCGTCCTCTGGGGCAGCACAGGCCGGGCTTTCACAGCCCATATACGGCCGTGAAACACGGTCGTCTGAATGGGGCCTAAGGGTTACATAGCATCATAAATCAGTATAATGCTATGTAACCCCTGTTCAGTGCCGGCAGTTCAGTACACTGCACACAATGTGGGAGACGTCCGAGTCTCCCGCTCGTGTGAAAGGGGCCTAACACTTACCCGGCAGCCTTGAGTGTTGACCAGTCCACCGAAAATGATAGATTTGCCCAGCAATAGTCTAATGTGCATGTTTAGGGACACCTTGCATCTATAGACCTTCCCTCCCCAGAAGCAAGACCTGAAGAAGTAGTTCAATGGTAATTCTGAGAATATGAACGTTTTACTATATGGCAGAAGAGCTTCCGCTGTTACTAAGACCCAAGCTCCATATTCCTGCCTGCACTACCATGAGATCCTGTGCATTGCTATATGGAAAGGAAATTTGCCAACACATCTCTTGGCCATTTAAAGAGGACTGATCACCTCTCCTGACATGTCTGTTTTAGTAAATATTCACATTCCCATAAAATAACAGGTCTGGAGCATATTTTCTTATAACTCTAAGTTGTGCCATCCCTCCGTTATTCCACCTACACATCTATGAATAAATTGCCGACTGGGTGTTACCATATGCCTAGCCAAAGTGGTGTGTCCCTACACAGTCTGACACCGGCAGCATTGATCGGACAGTGTGAGACCGTGCTGTGACCCCCTCTCCACACACACACACAGTTGGCAATGTGTTCATAAATTTGCAGTAGGAATAACAGAGGAACAGCACAAGAATTCTTACAAACGATGCTGCAGAATTGTCATATTATGGGGAAATATAATTATTTACTAAAACACACATGTCATCACAGGTGACAGGTCATCTTTAAAATTCTGGGCTTGTAGTCCCATACTGTGATACATACATACAGTATGTGCAAGCTGAAACAAACCTGTGTGTCCATCACATAACCAATACAGATCTGAAGCCACCGGTAGTAGATAATGAAGGTTCCTATTGATATCTTGAAAACCACAAGGAACTGAACGTAGTATCATCTTGAAGTAGTAATAATCCTGTAATATTTGCTTTACCAGATTTATACCAACTTTTAGCAATTTTATGTCATGTTCTCCATTCATATACATAGGCATGGCCAACCTACGGCTCTCCAGCTGTTATTACAAATTACAACTCACACCATGCCCTGCTGTAGGCTGATAGCTGTAGACTGTCTGGGCATGCTGGGAGTTGTAGTTTTGCAACTATACATAGTTGTTGTAGGACGACCTTCTTCTTTCCTACTTTGGTATATGGAATGATGAGGCCTGCCATGCTACGACTATGGCTCACATATAGAACCATATGCCATTCATGTAATTTACATACAGCTGAATATTTTTTTTTTCAGGCACATATGTGTACGACCAGATCATTGTGTGAGCGGGCCCTGTCATCTAACACGGCAATGCTCTGTCGTAACAGGAAACCACCAGAATTGTGACATTACCTTAAAGGGTCAGCAGATCTGTACCTATGAAACTGGCTGACCTGTTAGGGTGGGTTCACAGCACAAAAAAAAAAAAGGATACAAAAAACGCAGCACATCACGTTCTCATCACAGTCCGGTAAAAAAATAAAAACGTATACTTTTTTTTTTTTACAATGGTACTCTATGGTTAATGGGGTATACTCTATGGTATACTTTTTTTTGTATACGTTAAACGGATGGGAAAAACGTGATGTGAATCCACCCTTTATGTGCGCTTGGCAGCTGAAGGCATCTGTATTGGTCCCATGTTCATATATGCCCACATTACTGAGCAAAATTATGTTTTAATATATGCAAATGAGCCTCTAGGAGCAACGGGGGTGTTGTCGTTACACTTAGAGGCGCTGCTCTCTCTACAACTGCAGTTGTAGTTATTTTGAGCTAAAAATCATTTTTTCAGTCTTTATTAAAAAATATGGAATCCTTTTTTATGTACAGAGCTGAGATGCTGTAGTAGCAGCCTCTGGATTTTCTCTTTTCCGTCATTTGGGGAGCTGACGGACTCCTTATCTCTTCTCTCTGACATTATAAACATTCGTTATATCTCAGTCCTTATCTCACTGATAAGAATGTGGCTTAAATAAATGTTTATGACCTCTCAATAGTTTAGAGATAAGGTTTATTAGATGAAAAAAGTGAAAGTGAAAGTACCAGTCACACAGCTAGAAAGTTAACCTTGTGTGATAGAAAAGTTCAATATTTTTAATAAAGGGCAATTGTAAATATGATTTTTAGCCAAAAATGAGTAAAAAGCAATCCTAAACAAAAATTGCCTCCAAAAGTGTACAGCATATGACAAAGCCATGTCCACTGAACCTGGGCACAAAGAGACCTGCACACGTCGCGGATCTTCGTGCGGATAAAATGCAGCATAATACAGAACCAGGAAAATGGATGGAATTAGATAAATCTCATGTACACTTTGCTTCTTCTTTCAATCTGGAAATTGACCTGCCATGTATACTTACCAATAGTTCGGTTGGTAAAAGCGAGGCATATAAACTGTGCCGCCGCTGCCTGGGAACAACCACTTATGAGCGTTTTGTGAGACCTGGAATCTACTGAATTACACTGACAGCATTGGTACACGCACTATGACTTTATGCTGTACGCAGTGAGGTCATAGTGCAGCAGGGGCCCGGAGAAGGCCAGAGAGTGGTGAGTGTAGAAGAGACAGCGGGATCTGTGGTGGTGGAGCAGGAGAAAGAAGTTAACTTATTTATTTTATCTCTGATGGGGGTCTGATCTGAGTTCTGATATTGGGGTCTAATCTGAGGTCTAATAGGGGGTCTGATCTGAGGTCTAATATGGGGGTCTGATCTAAGGTCTGAAATTGGGGGTCTAATCTGAGGTCTCATATGGGGGTCTGATCTGGGGTCTGATACAGGGTTCTGATATGGGAGTCTTCTCTGAGATCTGATATTGGTGTCTGATCTGAGGTTTGATAAGGGATTTGATAGGGGTAATCTGATCTGAGGTCTAATATGGGGGGTCTGATCTATGGTCTGAAATGGGGGGTCTCATATGGGGGTCTGATATGGGGGTCTGATATGGGAGTCTTCTCTGAGGTCTGATATCAATGTCTGATCTGAGGTCTAATATGGGGGTTCTGATCTAAGGTCTGATATAGGGGGATCTAATCTAAAGTCTCATAAGGGGGTCTTATCTGAGGTCTGATATGGGAGTCTGATCTGAAGTCTGATGAGGATTGGAGGTCTGATGAAAAATATCAGGTGCGTATTATAAGGCAAAAAATACGGTATCCCTTATTCTCTGTTTATCTAATGGAACAACCCCTTTAAGCTGCTCATGCTGATCATTTATTGTTGGTCTGAGAAAGAAAACACACAAAAAAAAGGTGGTCAGTGATGCCTCCGTGAAGATGTCTGTGATGGATCCGTGTTGGGTCTGTGTTTCCGTTTTTTGCTGTCCAAGTGTCATCCCGGTTTCACTGACACTACACAGCTGAAAAATCATTTTCAAAGAATCTCTTCCTAATGATCCGTGAAACACGGATGAAACACAGATGTTGCATGCGCGTTTTTCACGGACCCATAGACTATAACGGGCATGATGGATCCGTAAACAATGACAAAATGACAGGCATCTGTGCTAAAAACACGGACCATAGTAAAAAAAAAAAAACTGATGCGTGAATACACAAATTAAAATGAGTGGGGTGTGTGTGCCATCTGTGGAGAACACAAATATGTGAATGAGGCTTTACAGTGCAATTTTTCCGCACCAGTATGCGCGAGGAAAACATTCATGTAATCCGCACCATGTGCAATTATCTTTAGACTTGGTGAGGTCACAAAAACATGGACTGGGCCTCTAGATAACCAGATGATCCTTCTGTTGAGCTGGAGCTCTGACACACTAATGCCCCTTTCACACGAGCGGGAGACTCGCATGTCTCCCGCAACGCATCTACAGGACTGGACTCGACACTGACTGGACTCGACACTGTCCGTGCCGAGTCCAGCCCTGTAGATGCGTTGACGGAGACATGCGAGTCTCCCGCTCGTGTGAAAGGGGCATAAGGGTGCAGTAACACAGTCATGTTTCTGCTTGCAGTTTTGGAAGCTGAAATCAGGCGTGGTTCATAAAAACAGAGAAAGTATAAAGGACACATATCAGGTATGCATACAGAAACCTAACTGAATGAGGATTGCAGAAATCCACATGCTTGCCGCCACATCCAAACAAACGAAAGTGGAGCTGAAAAATCCTGCAACAAAATCCTCAGCATGTAACGACACGCTACTGGTTCCCAAAGGTTCACTGAAGGTAAGCAGGTCTGGAGATGATCACTTGTTGCTATTCACTTGCCACTTAGGTCTATTTCTTACGGGAAGATTCCCAAACAACCTATTAGATCTTATAGATGATATGTTGTGTGTGCAAAGATAACAACCAGTATTACAGTGTCACCTATTCAGTATTGTAGACGGAGAGAGTCGGGATCATATCTGCTGAATGAATCCCAGTTTGACAATGGGGGAACATGTAGCATTTGGCATGAATAACTTGACAAGTAGTGCTACTGACTGTACCTGACGAGCAAACAATGTTAGATCTAGTTTTTCACCTACATTTGTCAAACTCTGCTCAAAATCTGTAATTAAGGAAAACGTAAATCAATAAAAAATAAATACATATTATGAGTAAGTACATAATATAAATCTGATGAGCAGAATTAAAAAGCCAATAATTTGAGGTCAGATCTGTACCTGAGCATCTGATGCACAGAATTAAAGAGCCAATAGTTTGGGGTCAGATCTTTACCTGAGCATCTGATGCTCAGAATTAAAAAGCCAATAATTTGGGGTCAGATCTGTACCTGAGCATCTGATACGCGGAATTAAAAAGCCAATCATTTGGGATCAGAGCTGAACCTGAGCATCTGATGTGCAGAATTAAAAAGCCAATAATTTGGGGTCAGATCTGTACCTGAACATCTGATGCGCAGAATAAAAAAGACAATAATTTGGGGTCAGATCTGTACCTGAGCATCTGATGTGCAGAATGAAAAAGCCAATAATTTGGGGTCAGATCTGTACCTGAATATCTGACGAGCAGAATTAAAAAGCCAATAATTTGGGGTCAGATCTGTACCTGAGCATCTGATGAGCAGAATTAAAAAGCCAATAATTTGGGGTCAGATCTGTACCTAAGCATCTGATACGTGGAATTAAAAAGCCAATAATTTGGGGTCAGATCTGTACCTGAACATCTGGACACCATAGTTCCCACTTGTGCCTGCTTACTAGTCATATCCAGCACATTTATATTTGATGACATGGCTGTCTAGGATGTTTCTATGATCTGATGTACTATGGATATATTTGGGCTGGTCTAATTTCCTCTCTACCTAGGATAGCAGTGCTCACAGGCATGCTGAGTTACACAATGTGCACTTTAAGGTATAGCCAAAGGGTCAGGATTTCTGATGCAGTTTTGGAAGCCAAAACCAGGAGTAAATTCAAAAAAGAGGAGACGTCCTTTACACTTTCCTTCCTTTTATGATCCACCCTTCATTTTGACTTCCAAAACTGCAAGCAGAAACCTGGCCGTGTGGCCGTCCCCTTACAGTCCCTAATATTAGTAAATCACAGGCACTCCCATAGCAGATACAGACAAGAGATTAAATAATGCGATCATACAGACTATGATGAATAAAGCACTATACACGGTATGAGACAGTCCACATTATACAGCACTTACAGAGAGATAAATGTCTTGCAATGCAGAGAGTGGCACAGCTGAGGATTTCTTTGTAACAGTGCGAGCCTTCTCCTGGTATCACTTTCCTCCTCCTCCTCCTCCTTCTACTTCCTCTAAGTCCTTGCTCTCCCCTCCCCTTAACCTGCTCTTTACCTCCTAAGCCTTACCATAAATCCTTATGTCTGTTTATATCTATATAAGATGTGATTTACAGATCTGCATTTTTTTTAAATTACTAATGCCTGTATGTTACCATGCAGGCTTTTCAATTTAATCTTAAATTGATTTTTGTTTGGAAACCTACAAATTCACTTATTGAAGTTGACCTACCTTCATATGTACATTTTGCAGCACTTATTTTTTAGAGACTAGTTGAGGGACTTTATGTACTCACCAGGAGGAGCTGCACCTGTACCGACCTTTTGAGTAAGAAGAGTAGAAGGAGAGAGCAAAAGGGGATCCTCTGGGTCATTGGACATTAAAGTAGAAGGATCCTGTGGGCTATACTGATCATGTGCTCTCAAGAACCTCCCATACGGGAAGAGTGTGGAGGGTTAGATGTCCATGTGCAACCTTGTCCAGTAAGATATCTCTCTACATGATCGATGTTTGAGGAGATTTTCAGTTCTTTGCAAGCTCCAGCAAAATTGCTACTGTAGTACCCCAGACTAGAGATGAGTGAATCTATTTGCCGAATCTGGATTTTTTGAGATTCACTCCGTTAGATTCGAAAATGTTCTTAAAGCTTTGTACGCATTCGCTACGTACTTGTCCGATAAATTGTACGCTAATGCTACGAATAAGTTACTCTATACGAAGTTGCGTACGAATTCAGTTAATTAGCGAACTTTTACTGAAAGTTCGTTATTCGCACTGCAAAAAGCTCAGGAAGAAAGCGGTCACCTGACCTAATGGGAAGGGCTTGCGCTGATTGGCTCACAGGCTCGGGAAGCCAGTGACGCATCAGTTGTGCTGCGACTGCTGCGACGAGCAGAAGCACTGTCTGTGAAGTTCTGAGAGACAGTGAACTCTTCTGTTAAAATTGGGGTGTAATTGTTCTGGGAATCCATATTACACATATCAGGGATACTGCAGGGCAAGTGCAGGGCCAGTGCAGGGATAGTAATTAATCAGGCAGGGAGAGAGACAGGGAGAGAGACAAAAAACAGCTGCAGGGCCACAGTCATGTGAAAATGTCTGGCATGGAAAAGCAAAAGGGTTCCAGCCAGACCTCAAGCTCCAAAAAAAATGAGAAGGTGGCACAGGGCAGCAGTGCCAAAGGACCTGTAGCTGGAGCATCTACTTGTAGAATTTGTAATAGTTGGCCAGTGTTCCACCAGGCTTACCCACCAAGGCACAAAATTGTAGTGGAGGAGAAAGTGGATGAGGTAGTGGAGTGGATGGCACGCTCATCTCAGTCTCAGCCGGATAATCTGCTGTCATCTGCTGATACAGTATCCATATGAAGCCAAGGGTCAGACTCAGAGCGTTCCTCCTGCTCCACCATTCCGCTCCAGCAAAGCCTAGCGTCGTGCGTGCCTGCGTATTACGCAGTCACTAGACAAAAGTACGCTGAGGATTCGTACGCAGTTTGTACGCTCATGCGTACGTGTTCACATAAGTTGCGTACCTTTAACAATTGTACGTTCGTTATTAGTGCGCAAATGTTCGCAAAACACCACATAATAACGTATGATTTGTACGCAGCTTCGGTCAAATAGATTCGTATGAAGTACAAATCTTTTGAAAAATTCGACAAACATTCGGCTAAGCGAATTTTGGATGATTCACTCATCTCTACCCCAGACCAATATTTTCGAAAGGAGGTCCTGTACTAAGTTGTTCAGCAGTAACTAAAACGTACCACGAAATATTCAGCAAGTGATACATCTGAAAATTAAACAACTCTTTTTGCTCTCATTATTCAGAACCCAGCTGCATGTAGAGTTCACGCAGTAAACAGTTTGTTCATGATAGTGTTTCACAATTAAAGATGCAATGTGATTGTTTGGAAGTATTATCGGACTACATTCATTACTGTTGGGTTTTTTATTTGAGATACGACCCCAACTCTTAACAATCCATTAGCATCTATGACTAGTCTATTTACATAGACTTAAAATCTTCTAGTCTCATTGTAAGACCCCATTCACACGACCGTATGTTCATTTCCGTATCTAAGATGCGGAACCATACGGACCCATTCATTTTTCCATAGGAGAAAAAAAAATGCGGAATGCACACCATGTGCATTCCGCATCCGTATAATATTACGGAAGTTCTCCCGCAAAAAAAAGGAAACATGTCCTATACTTGGCCGCAAAACACGTCCGTAGCCCCATTAAAGTCAATGGGTCCGCAAAATTACGGAACACTACGGAAGACTTTCCGTATGTCTTCCGTTCCATTTTTATACGGACACGGAATACATACAGTCGTGTGAATGGAGCCTAAGAGAGATGCTGTCTCATCAAGTTTCACATCTATTTCTTCTGTAACTGGTTCTGCTAGTTCCACTCCTAGAACGGCGGCACAAAGCTTCAGTCTTGGGGTGGTGCAGTAGTTTCAGGATTTGGTGTCAGCTTTGTCTTACCCATTACAAAGCCACTATGGTCTTGGTCTTTAATGTCTATTGTTTGACACTAAGTGACTGCAGCAATTGAATTTATTAAAGCATCACAAAATAGACACAGCTTCCTAGACTGAACCTCTGCAGGAGGAATGTGGGCATATGGCCTAGATATATGTAGGTTAGACAATAACTTTAGAGAGTCTCTCCATGCTAACCATAATGTGTCTTTCTCTGGGAAAAGAAGGGAGTCCCTATCATAAGTATCTGTAGTCAATTCTCTAAGCAGAGTCTTACCTTGTATGGTCACAGGTGTTACAAAGCCAATCAGATAATATTGACTGTTTATTGTAGATTAGACCGCACGTCATGTGAAAGTCCTTTGTTCTTGGTTGACCTAAAAGTTAAAGGTGTCCTTCTCGAGGTCCCAATTGAGCTCTAGGCTACTCTGGATGGCTAACAAGTCTGTTGCCAAATGTAGATCCTTCAGATCGCTGGCATGATCTTCACTGGGAAAGGCCCCCATAATAACTTTGCCATTTAAAGCAATCTTTTGCGAGGTTCAAACAAGTCAAGTCAAGACAAATAAGAAAATGCGCAGACCCTCTGGGACTATAAAAACGCCGTAGAGGACTGGATCATCCAGGTACTGGACCACCCTAGGCCGGGAGATCCTGCATTGGAACACCGAAAGGGAACGGTCCTGTGGTTTTCCGTTGAGAGAGGGTCTGGCTTCCTGGCAGACGATGAGGACAGAAAGGAGTATTTTGTGGGCCGCAGGTAGGTGAAACAGCCATACCTGCCACAGCCTCATCACAGCCTGTACGTGGGGATCAGGTGGAGTACACCCTCATGGTGCCCCTGAAAGGCCCTTTTGCGACCGGGGTTGAAGTGTGACTGCCAGTACCACCACCACCACAGTCCTTTCAGCTGGGTCAACTGACGACAACATCATTTACGTTCCAATCCATGGTCATCCACCAAAACCAGCTGCCGTGGAAGACGAAGCCAGCAGCAGCCAGGGAAGCTGGGGCTACCTCCCTGGATGCAACCTTGTCAGAATCGCTGCAGCCGGAAGTCCTTACCCCTGCTGTCCCGGCAGGAGGATCCGGAAAAGCGCAAATGGCTGCAGCGCTCACCAGCATGACCACCACCCGGACCTGGTCAAGTCCGAATTCCGAGAGAAGAGGGCACTGGAGTTCTACTACGGCAGCGAGCGTGGCCTACAAGAGGCAGAAGCGTCCTCTGATGTCGTTTAGCCGCAGTTCCAGCGAGGAGGACTTCAGGTCCCTCATCTGAGGAACCATTCTACTGGCTGGGTGATTTAATAGACACCTCAGTAGGACCTATGGGAACCACACCATGGACTGCACCTGACGGATGAGAGCTAGTTGGCACTTTTATGTTTGGTTGTTTGTATTGCCCCCGTTTGGCTTTCAACCAGATGGGCATGGCTGTCAGGACTCCCCACATTCTGCAGAAAAGTCCCAGTTGCGCCTAAGCGCGCTTATTTTCCTTTTTCCCCCCTTCTCAGGTTATTTGGGAGCCCCCTTTGCAAAAAGGGTTCTCTATGTGCTTCTATTTTCTATTATCCATGTGGATTACATGTTACCTGTTTGGATAACAATATTACCTCATGTGGATTACAATTGAATTTTGGACTATGTGTTCCAGACAGTGTTTTATCATGCTAAGGAGCCACGAGGAGAGACGTATATCTGAGTCTTTTATGCTTGCAAATGTGAAATTGATTGCACTAAAATGTTTGCATACTTATGTCTTTGCTGTATTTTAGCTACACTGGTTCAGCACTTTAGCCCATTGTGTGTATTCTTTTTCTGGTACTGCAATGTATGTGTCCTATTATGCACTTATTGTCCAGTGTTTTTAGTAAATTATGCACTTAGCTGGATATCTAGCAGTGAGCACCTTATTTTTCTACCTCTTATGGACTGCCTCTAAAGATTGTACGCCGCGGCCTAGCCTCGTGTGTATGACGCATTTGCGTGTTAATAGTACGCTAAGGATTCGTACACACTTTTGTACGCTAATCCTTACGTATTGGGTACTTTTAACTACGCTGACTGTACGTTCGTAATTTGTGCAGGAATGTTCACAAAACAACGATTGTTTTTTGAACATAGATTCGACCGAATAAATTCGTTTAAGTACGAATCTTGTCAGAAATTCGCTGCGAATTTTGGATGATTCGCTCATCTCAGCTACTTCTGAGCGTATGGAGAATTGTGAGGGCCATTTATCTGTTTTCTCACCTTGTGGACACTTATGATATCTTTGCATTTGGGTCAAGTGCAGGGATGAGGTTCGCTATGGTTTTAAGATAAGATGCTGTGTGACGGACCTGGTGGGCTATTGTGGTTTTAAAATTTTTTTGGTGCCTTAATAACCACCATCTACTCGTACCATCTTTTGCAGGCCTTCTCGAATCAACACCCACCATTGTTCTTCTTGCCATGGAAAGCCAAGCTCTGCTTTGTTGACAGCAAAGCAAAGAATCTCTACCTTCACTTAGAAGTCTTACATCAGTCTTCCATTGCTATCCCATTGGCACTGTGTCCTGTTTCATCTTCATATCCTCATACCAAAAGTTAATTCTAAGTGCTGGAGGTATGGAGATATGCAAGGTACATTGTTCCACATTTGTTGGTCTTGTAAAATTGTGTCCTCTTTCCAAGACATTTCCTTGTCAGTCTATATATGTTCGTTCTTACATCATTTCATGCTTATAGCCAGGTTGTATTCCTCTACTCTGGAAAAAAAGATCATCCTCCATCCACTTCTCTCTGGTTTTCAAAAATAAATTACGTTATATAGATAGAGAACTTGACATCCACCCTATATCACTTTTCTGACAGATTTTTTAAGACTTGCTTCCATCAGATGGAATTTTAAAGCACAGTGGAATACTATGCTTTCTTACAAGACTGACATCTTTTGAGGGTGGCTATGGATACTGCTCTTGTGATGTGCCTTCACATGACTAATCAGGAAGTAGGATTCAAGCATGGGAGATAAGAGAAAACTGCAAGTGAGGTAAATCTGAAAAAACTATCCAAGGATGAATGCTGGCTAGAGTAACTGAGGAAAATAAACTTTAGACTGAAAAGCAGTTTATGGCACAGAAAAAAAAAATGTGGGTACGTAAGGACGGAATATAACATTAATTTTAAAAAAAAATGTGTTTTTCTTTAACTTATGAAAATATAAGCCATGAAATATCATTGTTGTGTGGTTTATTTTTATACAGCTTCTTTTGCTTGGTTGTCCTGTAAATGGTAATTACTAACGGAATTTCAGTTGACTTTTGTACAGGTTTGACACATTTTGAAAAATATAGTAATTACCAATGATTACAAACAGCATATTTTACAGTAACAAATGATATCAGTGTAAAGGGTTGTCCAGGATTAGAAATAAGTCTGCTGAGCAGCACTCTTGTCCATGGGCTACGACTGGCCTGCACGAGGTTGAACTTCAATATCAAACACAGCCTAAGGACAAGGGTGGTGCAGACCCCTTTCCCTAATCGTGATCATCATATCACACTGTCTTAATCTGTTGACAATATAGTGTTTTTTATGTCATTTACAGGAATCTTCACAAGTCTGTAGGCAACCTGTGCCTCTGTCCATGAGTATGTGGGTTTATCATCAGTATGTGAACAGAACAATCATCATTCACGATTCATTCAAGATGATTGACTGCTGGGGAAACTAAGAATAATTCTCAGAGACGTTAACCAAGCAGCGCTTGATATATCCCAACTGCCATTTTCTGTTTTCTTATAGGCTCTTCTTGGGCACACAACACATTAAATTATCGGCGGGCGTAAAAGAGGTGCTCTTGCACATACTGTCAAGATACCAGTGCCAGACTGGTCATTCAGTACAATTCTGTAACCAACAATAAAAACCATATACAAGTAGGCTGGAATACATACAAATGACAATATATGGTTAATACAACATTGGATAATTCAGCAACCAAGCCAATCAGTTTTTACATTTCCAATTTTAACAATCTTCAAGATCTTATCTTCCATCTCATGGTAATACTGGTCTTTGAAAAAGTAACTGTAGCCTAAAATATAAAAAGAGAAAATATAAGAGGTAAATATTTAATAAACCATCGATACCTATAAAACAAGTTCATTATTTTCTATCTATTATTTGTTAGAGGTTTTGCTCAGGATTAGAAAAAAAGATATTTTTTTTGTTTTTTGTTTGAATCAGCGCCACTCTTGCCCAAAAAAGGTGTCTGATAAAGCAGTGCCATCCCATTCACTTGTGGATGAATGTGGATGAGCTGCAATACCAAACACAGCACATGGACAGGTGTGGCACTGTTTCTGAAAGAAAAAAATAGGCTGACCTTTTTGGTAATTCTTAACAGGGATTGTCCAGGAACACACAAAAAACAGAACAATGGTGGGAAATGCCATAAAATAATAAAAGAAGCATTACTTACCCTTTAGATCCCATTCTTTTCTAGTGCTGCCAATCTAGTGCCCCCTGCTGGTCTTTGCTTACTGTACTGCAAGACTGATGTAACATTGACAGGCAAAGCTGGCCAATCACCAGCCATTGATGGCGTCCATTATTCAACGACAAATGTGCTACTACTTCCTTCCGTCCAAACTACTACTTCTCCATAAGTGACCAATGATTGAGACTACTAGCGTGTTTCTCCGAGAATAGGACAGAGTCTTATAATATTTTTTTTCTCCGAAAAAGGGGCTAGGGCTTATTTTTGGGGTAGGGCTTATTTGGTGGTGTAGCGTCAGTGGGTGTTACTGTGGCACTCTCTCTCTCACACACATTCTCTCTGAGGCAATTGCACTGTGCCCTATCTCTCTGTCTCCTCTCTACACTCGGGAGGCAGGACTCTGGAGCCACTCTGGCAGTGGCACCACGCTCTCTCTATGGTATCTCCTCTCGGGAGGCAGTAGACGCGTCTCGTGATTGGATTCTGCCATGCCTGTTACCGTCCTGGGCACAGTGTAAGGCTACAGTATTCCTATTCTCCTTGTCCGTGACATCGTGCGACATAACCTAGCGCTGGAGGCACTCACTGTATCTAGGGCTTATATTTGGAGTAGGGCTTATATTTTAAGCCTTCTCCAAAAACCCTGCAAAATAGCACTAGGGCTTATTTACGGTGTAGGGCTTATTTTTGGAGAAACAGGGTACCTAAACCATGGTCTTGTCTCCATTAATTCCTATTTGCAGTACTTCTACAGTAATCTTGGTCCTCTTGACCTTGACCTTGCCCCCGCTTTACAGTGCTTACACAAAGGAGTGCCTCTTTTTGCTTCTCTTTCTACGCCCTTGCTGGATTCAGTTCTCTGGCCTGACTAACACAAGAAATTCTTGATTGTTACTCTTCTCAAAGACAACAGACAACCTTCTTTAATGCAAAAGATTTTGGATGGCTGAAAAGGCAGATTTAGACCATTTTTTGCCATCCATCGTACCCTTGTGTGACGAGTATGACAGATGCCCAACCAATGGCAGGTATCTGTCCAAAAGTTGATATGTTGTGTTTTTTTCTGGCTGTTGTTGGGGACAGTAGTTAAAAAGTTATTCATGCTGAAGGACAGATATGCATCCCATCCATGGAAGCCCAGGCTAATCCACAGATCATGGTAGAGATTGATCTGTGATTTGTCATTTTGACTTCCAAGACTATAACCTTTACAGATAAGTAAAGGTATCTTACCATTTCCACTGAGGTCAAATACAGCATCTAGATTGTCGTGTACACCATTCCATGAATCTGCAATTAATTTAGGGAAACCAGTGTCCATTTTCTGCTTCACTTCATTATATCTGTAGGGAACAAGAAATATAAAATAAAAATAGCAGCAATGTTTCCTCACAACTACAACCAAGATGATCCAATGATCAGAATGTAACCATTCCCATATGAATCCTGCTGCTATAATTAGTCAAACAGAGATTTCAAGAGTAAGTAAAATTCTAAGAAAACTTCTAACGTTTCATAGGAACATATCAAAAGTTTTGACTGATGGAGTGTGGAACCTGAGACCCTCACCCATCGCTGAAACAAAGGAGAGAAGCTAAGCCCCGTGCGACTTTGGCGGTGACTGGCTTTGGCTGGCTTTGCTCTCATCTCCTTAAAGAAGGATCGTTCAACGGACTCATATACTGTTGTTTAGTCTTTAAATTCTTCTGCCAAGGAGAGCCACGTAAAGCTGAATAAAAAGGGCGAGGAAGCACAGTGCTCAGCAGAGTGCTTCTGCCCCTTTGTTTCAGCAATCATGGGGGTCTTCGGATCCGGATTGACCGCAAAGAAATCCTGAAAACCTTGACGTATTAATACAAAAAGTATAATGGAAAATTCTAGAACTTTACCACATACAAAGAATAACATTTTGGTGAAAGAATGGTCTTTTAACTGCATCCGGACTATCTGTTGACTAGAAACGTCCAGACTGTCCACACTTGTAGGGGTATTCTGGTTGTTAAAAGTTATCCCCTCTCCATAGGATAGCGGATAACTATCAGATAGGTCCTACCGCTAGGACCCCCACCGATCACAAGAATTGGGACCCTGTGCCCTCCAAAATGAATAGAGATGCAGGTCGAGCATGCACACTGCCGCTCCATTCATCTCTATAGGAGTTCTGGACATAGCGATTCACTGTACTCAGCTGTCTCCAGAACTCTAGTAGAGAATGGAGGGGCAGTGTGTATGCTTGAGCTCCCACTATGTTTGTTTAATGGGGGCTCCGTGGAGAATGGAAGCCCCATTCTTGTAATTAGTGGGGGGATCCCAGCCATAGGACACCCATAGTTATCCCCTATCCTGTGCATCAGGGATAACTTGTAACAACTAGAATACCCCTTTAACTTTAGCAGCACCTTGCAGAATTAGCAGCTGCATGCTAATCACACAGCGGCAGGAGCAGGGACCCCGCTGTCAGTGACTTCAGGGCTTCCCACAGAGAAAGCAGTGACAGTCCCTGCCTTCCCTATCACTGTCTACACAGCACTCATTGAGCGCTGTGTATACAGATAAGTAAGCAGCTCGCTGAGGTCAGGGTGTCTTCACAAGCTGCTGGGTCTTAGGCTTATCAGTAGAGATGACCTAATCTTCCAAGATTCGCTTTGGCGAATATTCGCCGAATTTTTTATAAAGATTCGCCTCAGATAAGATTCGGTTCAAGTTGCGTTAAAAAAAATTTGTGTTCTGCGAACATTCCCACGAATACGTACGCATGACTGTACAAAGTGCGAACGAAGCGTTAGTTTATTATTGTCTAGGCCCAGAAAAATAACAAATATACAGTAAAAGCACTCTACTTAAGTGAATACCTACGCATTAGATGCGTAGCATGAGCGTGCAAATTATATTATGCTTACGTAGCGTTAGCGTACAAAGATTTAAGAAGAATCTTCCGAAGTGAATCTGAAAAGAATCAGATTCGCTTCGGTGTAGAAAAACACGAAGATTCGTATTGAATCTACAAAGCGGCGAATAGATTCAATCATCTCTACTAGAGATGAGCGAGCAGTGCTCGTTACGAGCACTGTAACGCTCGGGTCCCGTGTGAAATGCCCGCAGGCATTGCGGATCCGTCCTCAGCTGCATGTAAGTCAATGAGGACGGATCGTTTGGTATGACACTCATACCAAACGATCCGTCCTCATTGACTTACATGCAGATGAGCACTGCTCGCTCATCTCTAATCTCTACTTATCAGCTCTGTATGAGGCGGAACAGTTAACTGAGGTTAATATGTCAGTCCCAGCTACCGGAGAAATCAGCAATTAAATAAATGTAAAAGGTTTAGAATGACTTTATGAGGGAGGGGCACAAAGTGTAAAATAAAAAAAAAGTATAAAAAGTATAAAAAAGAAAGGTGAAATAAATAAGTAATTAAAACTGTCACCACATGCCACACCACAGTTTCTTGACCAGCAACCGTAAACTATACATCTCTCTGTATCAAAATGACCATTATGGAAAGGAGAGGTCATTTTAAAAACTATTATCGTTGTACTTTGTTACAGTATATTAAAGAAAAAATAATTTTAAAAATGTGAAAAAACAACTACTGTATTATTTTTTGTTTTTTTAACATTCTCCTGGCTACAAAAAATAACACGTAGTGACATAAAAATAAAGACCCCACAAAGGTGCAAAAGTTATTTAAAAAAAAAAACAAACGAAAGCATGTAGTGAATAACAGAAAATAATTCTGGTCAGAAAGTGGGGAAATGGTCTGACTAGTGTAAGAATGTCACTAGCTGAGAATGATTTTACTGGAACCATCTGACAGAAATGTCATCCTTACCTCCAGAACTTGTCCCCAGCGAAAATGTAGGTTTTTTTGTTTTTGCTCCAGTTAAAAGCAGCGTCCACCCGCTTCAGATCTGATGGCAGTCCGAGGTTAGTTAACTTTTTAGGGTATCCTCGTTCTAGTGTGTTTGAGGAATAAACCCAGTATTCATCGCCTGTTAGATAAAGGATGCAGGAGATCACACAACAGAATATGGATACAGCAGCACAGATATAATACTGTACCTACATTATTGTCCTGTAAGACCAGGTTCACACTGAGTATTTTCAGTGCATGCATTTTTTTTCCTGATGTGTTTTTTAACATAGTTTCTGGTGCAGTTTCAGAGAGGATTTTCTTTCCTGCCCATTTTCAATAGAAATTCTGCACACGGATTCTGCACGGTCAAGATTGCACAGGGCAGGAAAAAAAGAGATATCTGGTATCACATGCAGATTCTCCATTGAAATCAATGGGAAAGTTGTGCATGAAGTTTGGTGTGGATTTTTGCCACGGAATCTGCACCAAAAACAGCCTCCAAAATACTCAGTGTGAACCTAGCCTAAGGGATATGGAAAGAAGTTCATAGTATTATGCTAAAGCAGCAGCTGCTCCTCACCCTCTGAAACATGCCCTGAACCCCTGTGTGGGGCGTCACTCAAAAGGCGATTACATGGTTGGTCAGGAGGCTTCATGTGGTCAGGGCTGACACACAAGCATTACGGCTACACACAACTCTCGTCCCTCACCGAATCAGACCAAGTGTGCGTTTGACCAGTGCCCAAAATCTTACAGACAGCTGGTAAAGCCC
Organism: Rhinella marina; assembly: GCA_900303285.1. Classification (NCBI taxonomy): domain Eukaryota; kingdom Metazoa; phylum Chordata; class Amphibia; order Anura; family Bufonidae; genus Rhinella; species Rhinella marina. Next base: position 949,815 of record ONZH01019298.1, on the reverse strand, counting down.
CAAATCTCTAGTGTACGGCCGGCCTTAAAGAGCACTTCAGAGCTCTGTGATGATCACATGACCAAGGCAAATTTTCATCCACTGGAAGTAACCAATTCAATGAAAGTAAGCAGAGATCTTGAAAAGTGAGAAATGAATATGACAACCATATTTCAAAATGGCAAACAAGCTATATTTGTTGAAACTAGAATATCCCTTTAACCTCTTCTTGCCCTGTGGTGGGAGTGATGGTGATGGTGCCGCAAAGAAGCTGTGACTGCGCAAGAAGGGGTGCACCACCATGGCAGCAGAAGAGCTAGGTGCACCCCTTCTTGTAGGCGCTGACAGTATCATACAGATGATAACCCACTCTAGCAGCCATATCAGCAATAGCTCTGTTTAACACCTTAGATTCCACAGTCAATAGTGACTGCTGCACCTAAATGGTTTTATAGAAGGGAGCTCACTTTGTAAGTCCACCAATGTCACCGTGTGCAGATATTGATCAAGTAGGGGGCCTCAATGCCCCAACTGACTGACAAATTTAAGTTTTTTTATTAGTTAAAAATTTTCAATTAAAAAATTGTAAAAAAAAAATGTTGCACCCCTCCTCCTCCTCCTCCTCATCTACTTAATTTGACTTCTATGGCGCAAAATGTGGTACAGCTGCTTCACAATTATGGCCATATTTCTCACAATATACACTGATAAATCTGCTTCTCCTCTACTACACCACTAGAGGGAGCTCAGTGCACAGGATTTTATATACTGATCATTGATATCTTTGCACTGACCTCAACCTAGTGGCCAGTACATGAAAAAACATTGTTTTCTTGCCCAGAGAAGAGGTAGTTCAGCATCGGGCCCTGCAGCAGTCATGTTGGGCTACCTACATTAAAGGATATAGCTGTGTGCATGAAGCCTAAATGGATGCCCCGGTAACAGGAGTAAAATACCCTGGCGTGACATTAGTCACTCACACAGTTGATCTGGGTCTAGTTATACCCAACAGCCATGCCAGGGGCCATCCAATGATCCAGTGATCAGCGGGTCCAACGGAGGCAGAGGCATTGTCGCTTCCTCTGCTTATTGAGCACAATGTAGAACACAGAAGTTTTCAACAACTTCTCCTCGGGACCTGCATCCAGGGACAGACTGGGAACTTAAAGTGGCTCTGGAAAAAATACTAAAAGTGGCCCCATTTTATAGTTGGATCCAAATTCATGTAAGCAGGGCCTGTAATACCATATTGTGGCACATTATACCACCTCAATAGAGTCAAATACCACAGTCCATCACAAAATACTGCCAGCAGCACAAAATACATGGTCTACAGCCAATCCGCCCCTGCCTGCACCCCCTGATAACAGCTGCTTAACTATCTGGCCATGAATGAGATTTTTATGGTACTGAATTGGTTAAGCTCTTAATTCTCTAGAATATATATAGACTATAAAAATATAAAAAGGAATTTCTAATCTCTAGCGTTAGAAACTACATGGAAGCAATATATCTTTGAAAATGAGCATACAATAATCCACAGAGAAAATGATGTCGATGGTTCCAAACCTTACCAGAAGAGGGAGCACGGAGCGCACAAAAATGTTCTTACCTAACCAGCTTTGCTTAAAAAAAATGCCTCCCTTGTTTTCGGGCTCCTGTGCATATATTATGGCTCTGTAGAATGTTCCTCTACTGTACCAGCATATGCCTATGGAGTTTTTTTCCCTGTAGGGGCGCCTTCACACGGGGTAGATTTTGTTGCAGGAAATTTCTTCGACTATACAAATCCTACAGTGTCCTCATCCGTTCATCTAGCCTGCAGTAGCATATCATATACTTTACGTGGAGACTATTAGCTTCTCTATTCTGTAAAGAGGTAGATGTTCACTGTGCTATATAGTCAAGCTCTGTGAGTGGTTGTGAGGCACCCATCAGTGGTTGTGAGGCACTGACGGGGAGGCAGTTTTGAGGGAAGTGACCATATGCTACTCAGGCCTTGCTGTGACTACCTGAATTTCTGGATAAAGGGGTCGCGCCGCCCACCATTAAAGGGGTTGTCTCATCACAGACAATGGGGGCATATTGCTAGGATCAACGCTGGGACCCGCACCTATATCAAGAAAGATGCCCTGAAAGTGGTGGAGGGTGCACTGCACATGCGCAGCCGCTCTCCATTCATTTTCTATGGGGCCGCCGAAAATAGCCGAGCGCTGGCTCCGCTATTTCCATCGAGCCCATAGAAGTCAATGGGAGAGGTGGCCAGTCATGTGCGATGTGCTCCCATTCACTTCTATGGAGAGAGCGCTTGGTGGTGGCCGGACCAGAGTCCTCCAGCCACCACTTTGCAGGGCTCCGTTCTCAATATAGGTGCGGGTCCCAGCAGTGGGATAAGACAATGGGGGCATATCCTAGTGATATGCTCCCATTGTCTGTGATGAGACAACCCCTTTAAATATTTGAATAGAATTCAGCTTTTAAAAACTGAGTTACCTTTGTCATTTACTTTCTGTTACAAAGTTTCAGTTGTGAGATATTCACTTTACTTCCTTATAATGATGCCCCTAGTGTTTAATCTGTATGGTATTGTGCATGTCCTCCTACTGAGGTGGTCGCACATGCTCAGTTCCATCCCTCAACGGCCAGAAACCGAATCTACTAGTAGAAATTGTGACAGTTTCAAGGAAAGAGCTGCAGCAGAAAAAAACACACCCAGTGACAAAGGATACACCTCCTGAGCTGTCAGAGCAAATGGAGCATGAGGAGAACTCTGGATCCATGGGAGGTACAGGGCTGGTTCTAGCTTTGTTAAAAGGAGGCGGTCATGCACTACACAATGTCTGATTTTCATTTTTTATACATCGTTTGTGAGATAACACCTTTAAATTATGTAATGTCCTTATTTTAATGTTACATTGTGTTCAGGAGATAGATGAAACTTAGTTTGAGATAACATTTTGATGTTAGCATGGAATTTGGCCAATGGTGAGGTCCAGTAGTGGAAGATTGAGAAGCCATTGTTTAGCTTGTGTTGCAAGCTCTTCCAACTTTTGTGGACTCTTTGGATCACACTAATGAATCATGCTTTAGTCATTATGAAATATATCTGTCCTCACAGCCCATGTGGAAAATATTAAAAATCCCGTCATCCTGCAGACTTGTGGTTTTGAGTAGTCCTAGAAACTGACCTAAAATGATACCACTCTACCACTGTTTTCTCCGCAAGGAACATACAGTACTGTAACTAATATGCAAATGCAAATCATTACAACATACCCAATACTAAAAAAGGCAATTCTTGAACAAACAGGGTCAAGCAGATAAAACATGGATTAGGTCCAGATGTGCCTGTGAGGTGTAATATCCTCCAGAATGTCCCATATTCAAATCCTATAGTCTCAAACCTCTACATTTATACACCCAGTCAAATTAGGAGGGCCACGAGTAGATCACTACTCATATTTAAACCCCCTCAGAAGTTTTTAACAGGGGGTAATTATAAGGGAAAGGGGACAGAAATTGCATCTGCACCTAAGCCCTGGTGCCTGTAGGGGCCCAATTGTCCCTCTATCACAAAACACCAGTACTATAATTGAAACTTGATGGCTGAGGACCAGGAGCGGACTGGGAACTTAAAGTGGCCCTGGAAAAAATACTAAAAGTGGCCCCATTTTGTAGTTGGGTCCAAATTGATGGAAGGAAGGGCCAACAATACCATGTTGTGGCGCATTATACCACCCCAACAGAGCCAAATACCACAGTCCACCACAAAATACTGTCAGCAGCACAAAATACATCTCCAAAAACTTCCACTGTGAGGCTGTGAGGAGGGCCAATGTGGCCCCCTGGGCATCGGCCCACCAGGAAATGCCCCTGTAAGGTCTATGGCCAATCCGCCTTTGCTGAGGACCCTGGTATAGATTTTGATCTTTTAAATTAGGAAAAAACAGGAAGCCCTTGCATCATTTTTTCCACTGTGTCCAAATGAGCAGATACAATGGGAGTGATCACAGAGTCAAACTCATTTAGCAAGCCCCCTCCTAACCCCCCATACACAAGAAATTCCAGAAAGATGAGAAGGGTAAAGGAAAGACTTTAGCTAAATCTTCAACACAATGAACAACTCAGCAGGAAACAAGTGGTCACGGAAGGAGGACAAAAGGGTTGGATGGTACATGTACATGCTGTCACTTCTGTTAAAGGGCATCTGCCAGCAGTTTTGTACCTATGACACTGGCTGACCTGTTACATGTGCACTTGGCAGCTGAAGGCATCTGTGTTGTGTCCACATTCATATGTGCAAATGAGCCTCTAGGAGCAATGGGGGCGTTACCATTACACCTAAAGGCTCAGCTCTCTCTGCAACTGCTGTACCCTTTGCGCTTTGATTGACAGGGCTAGGCAGTGAAAATGTGATCACGCCTGTGCGGGGACATTAAGGGGGTAATTTTATTAGGCAGGGACAGAAAAGGGGGCACTGACACTGTGAGGAAGGTTGTAAAGGGGGAACTACTACTGTCTGCTGACACAAAAAGCGACACTCTTACTGTGTGGAGGCTATAAGGCGACACTATTTCTGTGTTGAGGGGTACAAAAAGGACACCATTACCATCGATTTGGCACAAATTTTGGAAAGTTACCTATAGATATGGGGGCACCTGGGGCAGCATCAGGCACAGTGTTGGAGAAGACACAGGACAGAATTGTTAGAGACGCAGCAGGATGGGAAGTTTGTGCAGAGGGTGGGAATAGTTGGGAATAGTGCTCGAAAATAGAGGAACCAAAGAGTCATAGTAGGGAGAAGTCATCATAGCGGTCTGCATCAGATGGAGAAGAAAAGAGAAAGTGAGCAACCCCAATCAGAGAAAACATCAACAATAAGTCATTGGTTATATCTGTACTGTAATCACTTATATGGCCTGCAGAACACCTGTGAAGAACTGATATCTACCACTATATGGTTACTGTACTGTGGTAATATAGGTCTTAGTATACCGGTTTTTATTCAGTAGCAGTATGATTTTATTATCACATTAATATATGGTCTTGATGTGGCAGTATTATTTGAGAAGGGATTGTGGTGGTATTATTCAGTCACTATGTGGTAAAAATATGTGACCATTGTGTGGCATTAATATTTGGCCTTTGTATCTTTGTATTACATGATAACTGATAGAGCAGCCTTTCTCTCTGTTTTACTGCACAGCCTGACCTATCTGTCCCCATGCTGGTAAAGGACACTTGCTGACTAATACACTGTTAGTGTTTGGGGAGAAAGATCCCACCGTACTCTAGAGGACGAAACTAGGAACCCCAATATCCAACAGTTGCATCTGCTGGCCTCCAGTTATTGTAGGAGCTATGGGAATGGTGGAAGTGCAGTGTGCAAAGGCCACCATGGCTATTAGTAACCTCACATTAAATAATATTGTTATATGTCCACTCAACACCAACTTATACCGGTCATTTAAAACTGATTAACAAACATATCACCGCTGCTTGTGGCCAGGTAAGGGGGTGCCATGAGCTTAGAACTGTTCAGATAGTCCAGACATACTGGTGTCCTCTTATGTGGCAGAGGACCTCAAACAGAAGGACACAGGCGCCACTGCTACCAATGTACCCCTATTGCTACTCCTCTGGGCTGGACCTGAAACTAACAGTTCTTATTCAAGATGATAGAGCTTAGTCAATTTTGCAAGTAAAGGGGTAAATTGCAGTGTCCATGTATGCAAAGATGATAGAGAGCATTCTCCACAGACTGTAATTGGTTTAAAAGTCACCTCTAAATATTATAGATAAGGGTAAAAATCCTAATTAAAAGGATATTCCCATGATAAACATTTATTGCATATCCACAACATATCCCATAAATCCTTCCTGGATGAGGCACTTATTCTGGACATTGCAGTGACCCGGACCACTGGAGGAAGAGTGATGGAGGCATTGGAGAAGAGTGGTGGAGGTGGGAGTGAGGGTGGTGGTAGTTACTCATGGTGGCTTATCCTTCTCCAGCTCCTCCTGGCCTGAGCATGTAGTGGTTGGAGGGTGCACCCTTGGGACACACCCTGGATGATCTGGGGCTCCTGCCTGGTGCTCGTTGGGGTGCCCTTGATGTTAGGTAGATGGGTGCAAGTCAGGAGAGCAAAAGTACAGTAGGTAGGGGCCATCAGACGTTGGTGGAGTCAATGACCAGGCCCGTTTGATTAGAATATGTAAAGCAACTCTTTACTGAATAGATGACAGGAGTTGCAGTACATAGAGCAGCAATAGGCACAGTTCCAAGGTATATTACAGAGTAGACATCTCCCAATAGTTGGGTACAGGCAGTGGCAATGATGGTAGTAATGCCCCCTGAGTCCCTCTCTCTCTCTATAGATGCACTTTGCAATCTTCCCAAATAATCACAGCCATTCAATTCTGTTCTCATTAACTCTTTCTGTAATGCCCAGGCTGCGGGGTACAGAACTCAGATCTGGATAGCCAGTCCGTCCCACAAGTGTGGTTGTACCCTAGTTGCTGAGGTGAGCCAGTGATTGGGTAAGTGGGCAGTCAAAGCCATTCCTTTTGTTTCGAACACAGGAGCAAGAAGTACAGAGCAGCAGGGACTGGAACAGCTTTGGAATAGCAACAGAGACGGATCAGTAAGGTGAGTAATGATTCTTTTTTATTTTTTACCCATGTATGAGAAGTAAATTTAAATTTACCTGCAAAGAAAATTGTCTTCTCGTCTTGGGGATCTTCATAAACTGCATCAATTTTGTCAGGTAGCTCTGGCCAGAAAGTGGCAATAAGCAGGGGACCTGAGGGCCTGCTCCTTCGGCTTACTGATCGCCATATAAATCTTGAGAAAAACATTGATTAAGAATTTATATATTTTATATTTTTATGCTTATAGCCTATGTTATAGATGTACTGTATCTGATTTGCTTTGAAAAGGATGTGTAAGTATTTTGTAAAATATGGCTTCCTTGTGCACAGACCCTCGCTTCTATGAAGTCCCTCCGGAAACATGCCTCTATCACACTTGCTCCCTGCTCCTTCTCCTCCTGGCCTGCACTGCTCCGCTGGGCTCCTACGCTGTAAACATCTAGTTTGACATTGACTGCAGCCAATCACTGGCATTGGCTGTGACCGACTCCCCTTACATCACATGACACAAGGGGATCCGGTCTCTGCCACAGCCAGTGATTGGCTGCAGTCAATGTCATATCAGATGTTTTCAGCGAGGGAGCCCAGTGGAGCAGCCCAGGCCTGGAAAAGAAGGAACTGGGAGCCAGTGCCAGGAAGCATGTAAGTAATTTTCCTTTACAGGTCCGGCCAAGTGGGGGAGTCTGTGAACCCCCCCCAATTCTTCCCCAACCCCTTTAAGATTTTGGTATTGATGGAATATCCTCAGGACAAGTCCTCAATATCTGATCGGTAGTCTGACTTCTGACACCCCCTCCTGACCAGCTGTTTGAAGAGGCTTGGCGCAACAGCCTTTTCCTAGGCCAGTGACGACAAGTACATAACTCACATGCCCTAAGAGCAGATCATTTCTATTCAATTGAATAGATCTGAGCTGCAATACCAAGCACAGATGCTATACAATGCATGGTGCTGTGCTTGGTACGCTGTGAGGAGGCCGCAGCGCTAAATGGGGTGTCGCAGTCTCTTCAAACAGTTAATCAGCAGGGGCGCCGGGAGTAAGACCCCCACCGATCAGATATTGAAGCTGTTAACATTGAAAACTATATTCAACTACTCACAAAAAGTTAGGGATATTTGGCTTGTGGGTGAAACTTAATGTGACCTTCTCTAAAAATTGAATGCACATGTCTAACTGTTCAGTGTTTCAGTACTTTTTGCACAACTTGCTGTTCTCTAACAAGGAGCTTAATGGCAAAATTCACAGCAGGTGTTTGATCCATGAATCGCCCAACAAATTTCCTGGTTCAATTAGAATTGATATTTAAACAGTCCTCCTCATCACGCTGTTCACATTTTGACATCATGACACCAAGACAACACCTAACAATTGATCAACAGTACCTTGTCATTGCGTCATCTTCTAACATGAGCCAAGGGGCATCTATGCTGGACGAGGGACCAGTGGACCTCAGTGCTGTTCACATATAAAAGTTGATTCATGCTGAGCAGAACTGATGGCCGCCAATGATGTTGGAGACGTCAAGGAGAGCGATATGCATCAGCCACTGTTTGACTTTGGTAGTGGTGTTACAGTGTGGGCAGGTGTGTCTAGTCAATAAAGAACTGCCCTACACTTTGTGAATGGTACATCGACAAGTCCATACTACTTGAATAACATAATTAATCCAGTCATTGTGCCTGTGCATGACCACAGGCCTAATTTCATCTTCATGGACGACAATGAGCCAGCTGATCGAGATTGCATCATTAGGGAACGGCTGCTGGAGACTGGGGTACCTCAAATGGAGAGGCCTGCACATTCTCCAGTCCTGAATCCCATTGAAAAGCGATGGGATCAGCTGAGTTGCTGTGTAGAGGCTCATAACTCTGTACCCCAGAACCTCAATGATCTGCAGGCCATCCTTCAAGAAGAGTGAGATGCCATGCCTCAGCAGACAATAAGCCGACTTGTGAACAGCAGGAGATGTCGTTGTCAAGCTGTAATTAATGCTCAAGGCCACATGACAAATTTTTGAGACATTGCCATTTCTTGTGGGGGTATACCCAGCACTGTTGTTGGCTTTTGTTTCAATAAATTGTTTGAGATGAGGAAATCACTACTGCATACTTCTACTTAAATGCCCTACTTTCATGATATAATATAATTGTAGCATGAATTGTTTATGTTTTTCATAAATTTCATACGAAAGCCAAATATCCCTAACTTTTTGTAGTAGTGTAAAAGCGAGCAGTCACCCACATATTCCTTACCTATCTTTGAAGAAAAATATCTCTCCTCTGATTTGTGAAATGCCATCAAATACAATGTCACTGCGACAGAGCTCTGGAGTAACAGGGCCTAATGTGGGGGCAGGTCCAGGTCCTGGTTCTGGTCCAGGTTTAGTGCCAGATCCCTGGCCTGAAAGAGACAGGTATGATTATGAAACCATAAGCTAAACAGTAGGAACATAACAACTAAAAAGCACAAAAATAACTATTGCTGGATTCAGTACTGGATTCAGTACCAGATCAAGAGCCAAACATTCAGGTAACTTCCAGTACTCCATTAGGATATACTTTTAAGTTACAATGGCTTCTCACTGACCAACATTTCAAACAATGTACCCCTTACTGCCGATACAGTTCATAAGTCAAAAGACAACAGTTGGTCTGTGTAGCGGTAAACAGTGGAGCAACATCCTGCAGTTACAGTATGTATCTAGACCCTTATTGGCTTATGTTGTAGTTATCTGCTTAGTTGTAGTCTTATGCGGATATGCACTGTTGCCATGCTTTGGGCTATGAATGACATGTGTTCCCCAGTTCACCACAGGTCTTGCAGACTATATGGGTTCTGCAGGTTCTCCTAAGTACAAGTATCAGTTGTCCTTGCCCTGTCCACAACAAGTGGAAAGTACAACTAGGGTTGCTATGATTGGTGGGGTAGAACACAGTAGATGTGCCCTAGAACCATAACAATGCATAGGAAAGTTGTGCTGCTCATGTTCACAGAGAAAAACAAGTCTTTACGAGGGGCTGACATTTCCACCAATGAGAGCTTGAGGCGTAGACCTGCAAAGTAGTTGTGCGCCCTGTCAAGATTAGGTCATGCTAGAGAAGCATGGACAATTGTGACAAGTGTGTGGAGAGTGGTCTGCCTACAGAGATAGCAAGACTAGAGTCTGAGCACTAGCTCAGACTAGAGTTACTGGGAAGCCTCCCTGCAAGCTCTGAGAATATTTGCTTGTGAACCCAGGGCCAGAAGACAGTGCAGACCTGAGGAAAGGTCATGCAGGACATGATTAAGAGTAAACCTAGAAGGGTGACTTCAATGGGTTCGCGATCCGAAAGATGCACTGAAAGATAGGACATGTCCTATCTTTTGCGGCGTGAAGGCACAGACCTGGAAGCATATTGAAGAGATTCTGTGTTTCCATGGGCCTTCTAGGTCGTGCTTCCATGCCACCGTACAGGAAATGTCCTATCTTTCACCACATCTTGCGGATGGCGGACCCATTGAAGTCAGTGGGTCCACGCAGTGATGTGGAATTCACACAGCCGATGCCGGTGTTTTGCAGACCTTTGGTTTGTGGTTCACAAAATGGGCATATTGTGTGAGTGTACCCTAAAGGGATTAGCTACTCACCTGCAATGTTGTGATACATCCAAATTTTCTGTGGAACAGCACATTGTATTTAGAAGTTTCATGACCAAATGGAAATCACCTGGACCTGGAAGGCCCAACTGCTGAGGACATATACAATATCCAACCGAGAACTACACCAGTAGGACACAAAATACCCCAAACATGATGGTTAAAGGGATTTCCTAAGAAAATGTCTTATGATATGTTAATCCATTGACCTAGACAGTAGCCTACATGTACAGTCACGTCATAGAAATGACCAGGAGTTACATGTCTCATGAGAGTACTGTATAATGGCTTATCAACTGTGTAATAATCATGTGCCTCAAAAAGATGGAGGTTGAGGCCCAAGATATAAATCTGACTACTATCACTTGCAGGTTCAACCTCAATAGTAGGTTAACTCACCATAAAGTTCCTGGATGCCATTGACATCATCTTGTGATAGTCGAAAGTTCTTGACATAAGTGTATATTGGAGCCATTAGGGCACCAGGGTCATCTGAATGCTCCAGTCCAAGAGCGTGTCCAAACTCATGGGCAGCAACGAGAAAGAGACTATAACCTGAGAAAGAATACGTAGAAGATGTTGTTGGCAGGGAAGGAAATGGCAGGAAGGAGGACCATATAGAATACCTCCAAACCAAATCGGAGGCAAAATCATCAAATAGATCTTTCCAGAAACATACATCTTGACATCTTGACTAAACACAGATTCATTATGTTGTCTCCATTATACCACCCCCCACTTGAGTACCTTGATCAGGACAGAAGCCCCACTTGCGGTCATCGTCGTAGCTGCTGCTAGTGGCACACCACAGTTTGCCATCACTTCTTCCTGAACTGGTACATGAGGTATATTTATTGCCAAGGAAAGTAAAGGGAAAGACACATGGGGAGCCTTCTGCATTTCCTCCAACCGTGGACAGTGCTGTAAAAATAATCAAAGGGCTTCATTCAAAGTTGTGCATGAGCCACGTAATTCACACAGGTATGGGGCATAGAACAGGCATTCTCATACTTTTAGGGCATATCCCTAATATTGCAATCATCAACAAACACCCAAGATATTGCTGTTAGTTACTTTTTAAGATGTCCCCTGTTTAGCCCCACTTAGACCACTAAAGATAATAGAGGAATGGCACATCAAAGACTCAAATTGTTCCAGAATTGTTATTATATGGGGAATGCAAGTAAAACAGACATGTCAGTAGAGGTGACAGGTCCTCTCCAATGTGTTAAGCCAGTTTTACAGTGCTGATTCTTATTGGTAGTCTTGCCCAATGGCAGGGATCCCTTCATCACCCATTTACAAGATCTAGATGGTGGAACTAAGGGCACGTGTGACCACAGGCACTGGGCACATTAAAGGGGTTTTCCGAGATTTTTTTTCTCCTGATAGGTTATCAGTATCTTATTGGTGGGGGGTCCGACACCCGGCACCACTGTCAATGAGCTGTTTGAGAAGGCACCAATGCTCGCAGTAGCCCTGCAGCCTTCCCACAGATTTGCCTAGGCCATGTGATGTCACATTCATATGTCACAAATCCTAGGCACAGCTCAAACCCATTGACGTGAATGGGGCTGAGCTGCGATATAAGTGCCGGTGCCTTCTCAGCTGATCGGCAGGGGTTCTGGGTGTCAAACCCTTAGGATCAGATACTGATGACCTGTCCAAAGGATAGGTCATCGGTTAAAAAAATCTCGGAAAAACCACTGGACGTGGATGTGCTGAGGTAGAATCAAAGGAAAACTAGAGGCGCCATACACAAGAAGCTTTTTTTTTTTAAATGATTCTCGTTGAAAAATTATCATGTTTTGTGTGATCAAACAGAGATTAAATTGTAGGACATCCCCTTTAATTTTTAAGAATAGATGTCATTCAACAAGGTGTAGCCACGTTTTAGCATAAGACTGGATGTGTTGTTGTGTCCTGGAAATCTGTCACTATATCTTCCATATACTCCTGAGGGTGAAAAGGTGGTTATATCATCATCCTGTTTTTTACAGCAAAGCTGAAAAGCGCCACCTTTGTTCGTGTGTTATTGCCTGCTGCACTGACCTCTAGTGGCCAGTGTGAAAATTAACGTTTTTATACTGATAGGTGTGAGATTTGGAAAAAAAATAAGCTTACTAAAATAAAAGCAGACTAATCTTTCACCGTTGATATAAATTAGGGCAGGAAAATACAGCATTGGCAAGTTACAAAGCAGCGGCCTTGTTCCTACAGACTGACAAAGTAAGAGTGGGTCGACCTCCCAAGAAATCCTTACAGTAGCTTTCTGTTTGCTTTCTCGGCCAGCTTAGCCCAAAATGCCCTGTGTTACTGGCTGTGCACACAGCTCCTTCCGACGAGCCACACTGAGTCATCCTGTTCACTACTCTCTATGAACAGCATAATGAATTTACTCATTAGCACTTCCCGGTTTGTAAACTGAAGAAATAAGACCGCAAAAAACACCCTTAATACCCCTAGAAATTACGTCATCAGTGGACTATATGACTATATTTGCTTAAAGAGAAGCCGCCGGAGATACTCATTTCTAATACACTACTCGACCTAGAGGAGCGTGGCCAACACAAACAGAAGTGCCGACGTTCAGTCGTAAGCGGTGGCTTCCATCAAAGCCAATGAGTCATTGAAAGCTGAGCGGAAAACTGTGAGACGGTTAAGGAGTAACATAGCTTTCTGGAGCCATACGTGTACAGGAGTTAAAGAGGGTCCGTTGTTTGCAGGGGATTGCATAAACAGTCACCGTATAAGAAAGTATTGACGATGAAGGAGTCAGGGAAAAAGATATTGCTGGACATTGGTTAGGTAGCAACTTCTAAAACGGCTGATAAGAGTCACAAAAGTCTCAAACCCAGCGGTGATCAATGAAAAGAGTAAACATGCATAAAACCTAAACTTTATTAATCGAATCTAAAATTACTAATGTATCGTACATGTAAAAATGTCATTGAGAGAGTATCCAAAAGTTCAAACATTACACAACAGGGTACATGGTGTCAACCACCAAACTGCAGAAAAGGAAATTAAAGGGGCTTTCCAGGTGTTTAATATTGCTGACCTTTCCTTAGGATAGGTCATTAAAGGGGTTCTCCGGGAATTAAGAAAATGAAAATACTTAAATATTACGTTATTATAAATATATTCACAAATACCTTTCATTAGTTATAATGGCTCGTTTTGTCTGGGGAGCAATCATTAGGAGAAATAAAATGGCCGCTGTCCTATTAGTCCACACAAAACCAGTCCTAATCACACAGGAGGACAAGTTACTTCACAACACTGAGGTAAAGAACTGCCTCATCCTTCTCTGCTTGTCAGGAATCATGATCCTGAATACAGATAAGATCTTTAGCTGAATCTCTGTAGGAATGGAGTTCATGAGCAGATGTGGCTAATAAGCAGCAGCTCTTGCACGCTGTCTCCATTACCACAGTCTGTCCTGTCCATCCTCTCTGTACTTCATGTCTCCTCATGAACTCCATTCCCACAGAGATTCAGTTAAATATCATATTATACTGTAGTCAGGATAATAACCCCGGACAGGTAGAGCAGAGAGGAGGATGAGGCAGCTCTTTACCTCAGTGTTGTGAAGTAACTTGTCCTCTTGTGTGATTAGGACAGGTTTTGTCTGTACTAATAGGACGGCGGCCATTTTGTTTCTCCTAATGATTGCTCCCCAGACAAAACGACCTATTATAACTAATGAATGGTATTAGGGAATATATTTATAATAAAGTAATCTTTACGTATTTTCATTTTCTTAATTCCCGGAGAACTTTAATAACAGATCAGATCCCCTTTAATAACAGATCAGCAGAGGTCCAACTCCCGGCAACCCCACCGTTGAAGAGACCACAGTGCTCCAGTGCTTCAACTCAGTCCCATTAAGTGCGCTGCAATACCGAGAACAGCCACTATCCAATGAATGGCACTGTGCTTAGTAGCTGCAAGTAGGCCACGGCGTTCAGCAAAGCTGTGCAACTTCATTAAACAGCTGAACAATGGGGGTGCCGGGTGTCGGACCCACACTGATCAGGTACTGATGACCTATCCTGCAGATAGGTTATTGATATGAAACACCTGGAAAACCCCTTTAAATCACATCTCTTACAGCATCCAAGGTGATGGTGGAATGTCCAGTGGCCCGGATGGAGGTCCCTTAGGACAATGCAGAGAATGGAGCACTGCATCCCCTTTACTGTTTATCTGTACATAGCAGTGCCCTAGCCATGATCTGTGTAGGAACCTGTAGCATGGACCTATTCAAGTGAATGGGGATGAACAGCAGTTCTCTGCAGAGCCGCATGGCTGGGAAAACTCAGAAGAACATGCAGTGCTACATCAGGAACAGCTGGAGGACTAGATTTTGGAAGCTTGCTTCTGACGAAATGCCTTCACTGTATAACATAGGAATACTGTTTTAATTTACACACCTGTTTCTGGACAGAATCCATAAGATTTATCCTGGTCATAGTCTTCTGTAGTTGCACACCACCTGTAGCCATCTGTCCGTCCTTCTGTGGTACAGCTGTCGTAGCTTTTGCCTTGAAACTTAAAAGGAAACTTGCAAGGTTTGCCTTCAGCATTTCCAGCTAAAGTGAATAATACTGGAGGAAAAACAAAAAGAAAAATTGATCCTTCTGTGATTCTGTGATAAATGTATAATTTTAGATAGATAGAAGTGTGACTGCAGAATCAGACTGTGTAGTCTGTAGTCTGTTACCATGGAGACACAAAAGATTGCATAGGTTCTCTAGACACAAACACTAGAAGCTGTCTGCTTCTGGAAATAGGGCTATTGACAAACAGCCGATCAGCTGGGATATGTGATGATGGACCCCCTCTGATCAGCTGGTGATGGCCTATTCTGAAGATAGGCCATCACCTAATAAAAGGTAGACAATCCCTTTAGGACTATTTGCAAACCTGCTTTTTCTTTCAGAGGTGTTTAAAAGTCCAAATTATAGTCCTACATACAGCGGTAAAACAGGATACAGCGTTTATAAAACTGATTCTGCTTTTCAGAAAACTATAATTTAAGTTATTAGGCAGTTCTCCCCAAGAGTTTTGCACAAATGTTTTTCTTCCATCTTCAGCTTTACAATGAAATGTCATGTCTGGTCAATCAGAAAAGTGTCCCACAGAGATGTTTGTCGGCAATCACAGTCAGATTAGTCCCATTTGCACAGGACTGAATGATGTGGTAATTTTTTTTTCTTTTTTTTTGGCTGAGCAGTATCCTGCATGGGGGACCCTTTCCTCCCTTTCTATCATGTCTATATGTTAATATGGGGCACCAGGACAGGGTTTTTTTTATCTTAAAAGAACCCATTCAAAGGGGCCGGCCCAAAGGGGCCATCAAGGGAGATTTATCAAAACTGGTGTGAAGGAAAACTGGTTTAGTTACCCATAGCAACCAATCAGATTCCACCTTTCATTTTCCAAATGGACTTTTGAAAGGTGGAATCTGATTGGTTGCTATGGGCTAAACCAGCTTTCCTTTACATCACTTTTGATAAATCTCCCCCGTGTCTAAAACAGCATTGCATCCCTTTAGTTCTCAGGATTCATGGTGGTCCTGACAGCCTGAATGTCCCCCAATGATCAGAAAGTGATGGCACTTGTCACAACTACTGCAGGGTAAATGGGGAGCAATCAAGTTTTTGCTTTCATTTTCCAAAGGGCTTCTCAAAATGAAAGACTGAATCTAGTTGGTTGCTATGGGCTCCACATTTCCCTTGAATTAGTTTTGATCTTTCCCCTTATGTGCCTTATGTGAAGAGAATTTTGTAATAATTTCCCCAGAACGGACAGCAGACATCTGGTAGTTGTGTGTATTTTTTTTTTTACTGAAGTTTACTTAAGTTTTTGAAAAATATCTAGAAAAGTGGTGCATAAAATGCAGCAGTTTATTAAAGGGGTATGTTGGGGAAGTATGCTCAGAATACCACCGCCGATCAGCTATTTGAAGAGACTGTGGCCTCCTCATAGCATGCCAAGCACAGCGCCGTTCATTGGATAGCGACTGTGCCTGGTATTGCAGCCCAGGCCCAGGGTCACTTGATGGGACTGAGCTGCACACATGACCATCATAGTTGCCAACTATCTCGACTTTGCAGGGACTGTCCCTGATTTTCAGAGACAGTCACGGCAAATTCTGGCTGTTCCGAGCCACAAAATGGGTGGGGCTAATGATAACCCTGCCCATCAGTGGGCATTTCTGGGCCTAGGAAGAGCGCTGAGGCCTCTTCAAACAGCAGACTGTCAGGGGATGCAGGAATTGGACCCCCACCTATCACATACTGATGACCTATCCTGAGGAGGGGCCATCAAAACTGAACTCCCACAAAAACCCTTTAAAATTATTTTTTTCAGGACTATAATATAAATTAGGATAATCTACCAATATCTAATTGGTGGGTTCTAACTCCCTGCACCCCTGTTGATCAGCTAATTAATTACTTGGGGGAAATTTATTAAAATTGGTGTAAAGTAGGACTGGCTTAGTTTCCCATAACAACCAATCAGATTCCACCTTTCATTTTTCACAGTTCCTTTGGAAAATGAAAGGTGGAATCTGTTTGGTTGCTATGGGAAATTAAGGCAGTTTTCGTTTACACCAGAATGATAAACCTCTCCCCATTGTTTCCAGGCACCGAGTCATGCACAATACTGTATGCATGGTATTGCCACACAATCCCATTCACTTTGATGGGATGCAGTACCAGCCACAACCATTACCAAACCTACAGCACTGTGCCTGATAAACAATTCAGTCAGTTGATCGGTGGGGAGTGCAGGAGTCAGAGCCCCTGCAGAGCCCCACCAGTTTTTTTTTAATACTGTACAACCCCTTTAATAAATCTGTTCTTAACTAATTGTGAATGTAGTCACCTACATTCATTTGACCATGTGATTTTAACCAAATGGTTGGTTTCTGCTGACACCACTTCCGGGCCTACTGTGGTCTAAATTGTTCTTGGATAAGTTAGAAAACAAAGAACTTTTTTTTTTTTGAGCTCATGATGCCGCTGACTCATGCAGGCTGCCCCGAAACTACATAGGAGCGCAGCAAACCTTGGAAGCAAAGGGACTTTCTAATGAGAAACACATGTCTCAGCTGCCTACAGAAAAGTCCCTAAGAAATGTTTGGAAAGATCAAAAAGTGCCTGCATATCACAACACACGGTTCAGGGAAATCACTCCTTGCCGGCGTTTAACCCCTTTTTCTTTTAAGCTGTACTCCAGATTATATCCACTAAGCAATAGTGTCTTGACATTAAAGAGGTTCCGTAGTTCTTTAAAACTTTTGATCTATCCTCTGGATAGATCATCAACATCTGATCGACGGCGGTCCGACACCCGGGACCCCCGCCGATTAGCTATTTGAGAAGGCAGCGGCGCTGCAGGAGCGCCGCGGCCTTCTCTGTGTTTACCGCAGGCCCAGTGATGTCACGACTAGTATTACTGGCCTGGGCGGGGCTAAGATCCATTCAAGTGAACAGAGTTTAGCTCCGCCCAGTCCAGTGATACTAGTCGTGATGTCACTGGGCCTGCGGTAAACACAGAGAAGGCCGCGGGGCTCCTGCAGTGCCGCTGCCTTCTCAAACAGCTGAATGGCGGGGGTCCCGGGTGTCAAACCGCCGCCGATCAGATGCTGATGATCTATCCAGGGGATAGATCATCAGTTTTACAGAACTGCAGAACCCCTTTAATTTATCATTCTAGAGATTAGCAGGAATAATCTTTTGTGTAAAGAAACAAAATAATCCCTTTAATTTATAAAAAGTCTGTCCCA
This sequence comes from Rhinella marina, assembly GCA_900303285.1. NCBI lineage: Eukaryota > Metazoa > Chordata > Amphibia > Anura > Bufonidae > Rhinella > Rhinella marina. Next base: position 931,747 of record ONZH01019298.1, on the reverse strand, counting down.
CTGGTCAGAAAAATAAACTGTACTCATTTTACTGCACTCTATTGGAGGCATTTATTGAAGCCCCTGGGCAGCCATGTAAAGTCTACAACTAGGCTCCCCATAGAGGGCACAGGGACCTACCTATGGGTAATACCGTAGTTGCCAGATATGGCTCACAGACAGGGTTGGTTTTAGTGATTGGCCAACTAGGTAATTTTTTTCTTCACAACCCTTGAGGGCTCAAACCCTCTGGAGTAACAAATGGAGCTGAAAAAACACTTATACTGTATGGCAGTACTGTGTGGCCAACATATATGTGTGATGAGTACTATATAGTAGTATTATTTGAAGAGATGAGCGGGATCGGGTTTACACTGAATTGCGTTATGGATTCTGTTACCGCGGTCCTCTCCTGCATAACGGAAATCGGACAGATCCGTTATGCTGGCCATAGACTTCGATTATGACTTTATAGGCATTCTGTTAAGACTTCTGTCCTTGAATTGCGTTATGGTCCGTTGTAATGGAATCCTTAACGCAATACACCATATACCCAAACTTGAAAAACTGAAGTTCACTCATCCCTAATTATTTGGAAAAAGTGATTCTTGTTGTATAAGGTTCTAATGTATTATATAACCCAGTATAGCACTGTATGGATGAGTCAGGGTTAACAATCCTCCTGTAGGAACCTAGGTGCCTGAATTAGGTCCACCTCTTGTTCAGTCACTTACTCTAGTGTTAGCTGAGGAAGTGAGAGGAGCTACATGTGCTTGGAGCTTTCCATCAAGAAAGCCATCTGTACTACTTTACAGTACTCCAGAAAGAAAGAGAAATAAAGAAATACAAGGTTCAGAATCTGCGTGGCCAAGCATTGGAGTCAGTTAGGTATTCGCTGTTTAAGGCTGACAAAAACTTTACTGCAGTGAGAGGGACATTGTTAACACAACTGAAAGTAACAGGTTTGAGCCAGTACTTCTTGAAAAGGTTCTCGTGAAGGGACCCAGTCCAGTCCATTCAACAATCCAGTAAAAGAAGTTATATGTCCACCATGATACCATCACTAAGATCTTTTAGATTGAAACGCGTTGGTAGCGTTGCAATGTACCCTGTGGAGATGTAATTTTATCCTAACTACAATAAAGATTTTATTTATTTCTATCTCCGTGCTGGACATCTACCTTCTTTTACTAAATTGTTAATACACCCTTTACACTTGGACACGGTCCTGGTCAGCCGTATCTGTATACTGTACCCCTCAGCTGGGAATTACAGACAAGTTTGCCTTAGATTCTGCAGAGAAAGAGAGACTTTGGAAGATAGAGGGAAGGAGTACTACAACCCCCATCCTTGCTTATATCTATAAATTGCCATCAGGGAAGATTTGCACAGTGAATTTTTTGGAACTGTGTTTGATATCGTTTGATGCACTACAACTCCTATTCTGCACTTTAGTGAAGAGAGACATATATTTACCACAACTAGCCTGGCTACTGACTCCAGCACCATTCGCCGGCCAAAGCAGCTACATCTGCCTTGTACCCACACAACACTCATAACACCAAGGGCACCCCCAACTACCATCAGGCAGGAGCCCCAACATCAGGGTGTGCCCAGAGGGAAGAAAGGGTTCACCCTCTTGTCACTGCCCTAGGAGACATCACTGTTAATAACTGTTGCAGTCACAGCCACTACCACTCCCATCCTCCACTCTTCCTCCAGAAGTTGGCGCCAGAACTACATAGCACCATCAAATTCGCAGTAGAGGGAGTGCGTGACTACAGCGCTGTTATGTCAATGGGAGTAGCGATATAGAAATGCACTCTCTCTACTAGAAGGTGGACAGAGCTGTGTAGTGCACCGGAACTACTTCCGAACAGCTGAACACCTGGCCGGGTGTTGGACTGCCGCCGATCTGATATTGACGACCTATCCTGAGGACTGATCATCAATATTAAAAGCCTGGAGAACCCCTTTAATGTAGTATCCTCTTAGAGCCATTTAGAGCACACAGAGCATAAGGACTTCATACATGTTAGTGCCCTTCAGCACCCAATCCATGGAGCAATATGACAAAGGTATATTTCTCTGAAAATGCAAGACATTTCTGGATTACAATACAACTACATGTATACTGAAGATAACTTTGTTCTTTGTCCCTACAAATGTTCCCCCTTAAATCACTAAATAAACTAACAGATCTACATATGGAATTTGAAAAGGCATCTTCAGGAAGAATGTATTTTGCTTAACAGCATGACGCCCTGCTCTGGTCTTCTGATGTTTTTTCAGTATGCAAAAAGAATGTTGTGTGTGGTTCCTTCACTGTAATCTCCATCCCCATCTTTAGAGCTTGTGCAGTACCCCAAAGCAGGGGGTATCTGTAAAGGGTTTGTTATTTATTGTTATATAATGTTATGACATGTACAATCCTGGTTCAGCCCTTGCAGAAGGTTGAGTGGGGATCCAGGGTTTGCCCCCAGCTCAATTATTCAGTCTAGACTGGGGTTCAGAGAGAAAGACAGCAGTGACCTATGCTCCCTCTTCTCAGGCCAAGAAAGATTCAGAGGCTAACAGATCTTTTCATAATCTACACAAAGAGAGAAAGTGAAGGGAGAAAAGAAAGGAGAGAATGGGAGAACTTAGAATCTACATGGCCAAGCACAGGAGACAGCAAGGTAACCTACTACTACAGCCATTCAGACTTTACTGCTGTGAGGAACAACGTTAAGACATCTTTCACACTTAGACACGTCCTGGCTAGATCTGCCTTCAAAACCCTGTATCTCGCAGTGGACAGTACAGCCATTATTTCAAGAGTACTATTGTCAGCCATAGGTTCTGCTGGAAGGGACTTAAGCAAGATAGAGAGAAAAGGGGGCTATAAATACTATCCTTGGCTAACTTCATACAACGCTATCTGGGAGAGAATTGCACTGTATACAGTTGTAACCATGATTGCTATAGTTAGATGTACTAAAATTCCTATCTTGCACTTAAGTAAAGAGAGACATTTATTCTTCTACGTCTGGCCTCGTTTTCTGATTCCTACACCTTACGCAGGCAATAGCACTCTATACCCTGTCTTGCACCCATACTACTGCAGTGGCCAGATTTTGGGTGGCTCCAACGCTAAGCTGAGTCCCCCGGACACCGTTGAGGTGTCACCACGTGTTGCTGCTCTCCGGAAGTGATGGTAAGGCGTGGTGCACCCCAATGGGAAATAAGTCCAGAGAGTCAGGGTCTGCAGTAAACCAGGGTGCTTCTATACTGAGGGAATTCAAGTGCAAAACAATACAGGCAAGGCATAGGGCTGAATTCTCCAGTCTTCTACCTGGCAGAAGAAGAGTTTGATACTGAGGAAAGGCCTGAGCTAGCAGCCCCTCTCTCAGAAGGCTGATATCCTGGTCAAAAGCCAGTGATTCAGGGTCTGTGGCAGCGTATCCCAGTCTCAGCATCTTCTTCTGGTCACTCAGTAGCCTGGAAGAGTCTCCTCTTCCAAGCACTGGTCCCTAACTGCAGAACACTAGTGGCCCTGACTACTCTCCTTATATATAATTTCCATACCCAGCATGGCCTTTTCCCTGTAAAACATGTTCCTCTTAAAACCTATGGCAGCAGTGAAAAATTACCAGGTTCTCATTCAAAGTCCCAAAAGTCTCTCAGTATTCATTAACCCTTTCCATAAAGGCTTGCAAATACAGGTCAAATGAACAGGATATATATCACAGCATACATATAAAATGCAGTTAAACAGTATTAAACAGTATACATTAACCCTTTCAAGTGAAATAAAGTAAGAAGTTTATAACTTTGTAGAAGCCCCAACATCAGGGTGTGCCTCTGATGAAAAAAGGGTGCGCCCTCCTTTCACTGCATGGCCCTGAGGAGTAAAGCCACTGTGACTGATTGTAATAGCCAGAGACACAACCACTTCCATCTTCCCCTGCGGCTCCTCCCGGGTCGCTACACATGTCCAAACTGGCAAGCTGTTTAAAGTGTAACTCCAACTTTGTTCATCACCCATCACAAGTTTAAGTATGACAGCGGCGGATCAGGCTGTGCTGAGGCAACTGAAGCGTCTTCTGCATAATACCACCTGATCTACTGGATATGGATGCCACCGCCAGGAGACATAAATGACTGCAACATTGGAAGAAGGAGCAGTATGAATGCAACAGCGGTGGCGATTGTGTACTGGCACTGACAGAAGCCGAGCACTGTCATAGTTGATCAATGCTTCTGGCTGGAATTGCCCTTTAAATAGGTTGTCCCAACAAGCTAACACCTCCACCAGCAAACACCTGATCATATGAACATCTGCTTAACCTTGAGAGGCTGGCAGCAGTATATTTGTATTTTATGGGCCCCTTCAAGTAAATAGACAAATAAGTCATACATGGTCACTCCAAGTCAGCTAAAGCTAACGTGAATGGTAGCAACATCATAACATTTGTTACCTCTATATGAGCAACCTAGAATATAAATTAAAAAGATGCTGGAACATTTATTTCAGTATTTAGTAAAGAAGGCTTACGTTCATGAGGACAAAAGCCATATTTCCCGTCTTTATCGAAGTTGTAGGTGGTCGAACACCAGAGAAATCCATCACTCCGTCCAGAATCTGTGCAACTGTTGTATTCCTTGTCATTGAAGAGGAAAGGAAATTTGCAGAACTCGCCATCAGCATTTCCATATTTCACTTTCACAACTGTGAAGGGGAATAACAGTTTTTTAACAGCAAAGGAGGGAGGTCAATAATACCTTCATAGTCAACTAAATTATATAATTAATAACCAGTCCTATAACATTTGATTATGGTATAAAATAACAAAAGGAGTCATGTTTGCTTGTAAATTCCCCACTGCGCTAATGACACATCAACCTCCCTGACTTCACTGCTGTGGGCACTGACTGTCTACGGTAGTCACATACTGGAGAACGATGGGCAGGGGACTGGACAATGTCTTAAAGGGTTTGCTGAGAATTCAGTATTAATGACCTATCTTCAGGACAGGTCATCAATATCTGAGCAGTGGGACCAACACCCAGCACTCTCACCTATTGGTTGTTTGAAGAGACCGTAGCGCTCCATTCAGTGCACGGTCTCCTCATAGCATATCAATCACAGCACCATACATTGTATAGTGGCTGAGCTTGGTATTGCAGCCCAGGCCCATTCAGTTGAATAGGACTGAGCTGCACATAGGCCGTGTGACTGATAAACGTGATGTCAGTAGCTTAGGAAGAGGTTGCATCACTCACAAGAGTGCTGAAGCCTCTTTGAACAGCTGATTGTTGGGTGGGTGCCAGGAGTCAGATCTCCACCAATCAGATATTCAGACCTATTCTGAGGATAGATCATCAATATTACGGTAAACTCCCTGAAAACCCATTTTGTTTTCCTTCGTCTAAATAGGTTAACAATTGTTTTCTGATTCATTTGTTAATATATCTTTGTATCTGCTTGACCTCCAATTTTCTTAAACTGAGAGCCAAATCCCCTGTGTAGACACAGATTTGAAAGATAAAAGTTTTGCTGCTTGCAGCCACCACTAGAGGGAGCTTACTTTATAGTGTTACACTGAACGCAGTAATAAATCAGAACACTTAATCTCCCTCTAGTGGTAGCTGTAGGAATCCAGAATTTCATCATTTAACTCTAAGCTTTCGGAGTTTCGTATTTAAAAAAAAATAACTCCGACCACCAGAAGCGTAGCTGTAGGGAAAGCAGGAGAAGCAGAACTCAGAAGGGGCCCACCCAGGATGAGGACTAAAAGATTTTATTCTCAGGGGCCCCTCAACAGTATTATACAATGACATTATATACAGTGACACTGTAGGAAATGGACGGAGCGGTTGCCGAGTCTCGTCTGAGAGGCTGATCTTAACTAGCCACAGGAGTGGGGGTTGCATGGGAGGAAGGGGTTGAGAAGACGTTTGGGGGGCCCAGTCACTTCCGACCACTATAAAGAAATATTAAGAATTAAATTGGCACACTAACTAACTATATTACACTTTTTGAAATGTTGACCTTGAGTTCTATCAAGTATCATTGTAACCCACAGGACCATCGTCGCTTGAATTATTGGTGCAGTGTTACCTTGTCCTTCACCCAAAGTCCAGAGCTCATCATCATCAAAATGAGAATCGCCACCAACTCCTGATCCAGGTGCAAAAGCATGGGCCAATAGTCCATCTTTACCATCAAATGGATAGCCATCTCCATGCTCTGAAAAAAGCAGATGCATATTAAAAAAAGGTCTAAGATACAGCATATATACACAGCATTTGAAAAAGTGATTTACCCCAGCGACCAAAATTGATCATGATGTCAGCTTCCCCATCCATGATCCGAGTGAACTTCAAAGGGGTAACATCACTCCAGACTTGAAAGGCCCGGGCAAAAGCATCATCCACGGTTTCTGAGTCCAGGTCTGTAGTGTACCCCAAGATCCTAAAAAAAATAAAAAAATATTTAGTGAAAAGTATATGTCTTAAAGGGGTTCTTTGCTTTGAACAATGCATATTGGCTAGAAGGGTCTCTTGACAATAAACTCATCAAAAAGTTAACCCTATGATCGGCTGTGATCAGTCAGCTGGCTGTGAGTGTTCAGTTTCCCTGCAGCACCACCGCAGGAGAAATTGAGAATTACACAGTGGACATGCTCTGTGTAATGGAGGACAATACCTTCAGGTCCTCCAGAGTGAGAGACACTCTTTATCTCTTCAGTATAAACACTATGGAGGGCTCTCTACTACGGCCAAGAAATGAAGAACCTAGATAGTAGGCCTCACCTCTAGTGATTCGTACGTCTAGGATAACCCTACATAGGCTTTACTTAGCAGAATCATAGTGGGCAGGCCATGAATTTACCTGTATGTTATATCATTTTTTTCCCATTTGGGCTTCCTTGGGAAGAACTGGTAGTTGGACACATCTGGGTTACCACATCTTGGCTTTTTCATAGTTTCAATTGTCTTTTGGTCCATTTCTCCTGACTCTGGAATATGAAAGAACTTCTGCATTTTCTTCAAGGTATCTTTCAGCACCATCAGGCATGTGTCTTTAGGGCAGCCATAATACTTGAGTAGGTATTGCTGTGAGAGAAATATAAGATAACATGATAAATAGGACTATGATATAATAAGATTGGACGCTCAGTATAATCTAACAGTACAGTCTTCAGTCTAACAAACATTGTCTATACACCACAAATGCATATATACTAGATATTACATGTTTTGATTTTCACAACCAAGAAATACAATTTGTAGCCTAAATAAATACAATATGTTCCTTCATGGAGGGGGGCTTACAGACGAATCCACATGCAAACAGGGGGGACACCCATGGGAGGCATGAAAGTACATACATAAATCACAATCGGAGGTGAAACAATAACGTCCCTATATCAGCACAAAAAACACAGATCTACAAAAAAATCCTGCTTCTCTCAGTCCAAACATGTGCCTCTTCTCAAAGACTGCAAACTGGGCAAAATGTCTTCGAGTGTGTCATAGAGGCAAGTCTAGCAGTCAATGATCTCTCACCGGGATGTACACTACCCAAAAGTAGCCTCTGAGAGCCTTTTCATAGGGCAATGGGGTTAGCCTTATATCCTTTTGTGCCTTATCAGACCACACCTGTAATAATTTACATATCTGTCTGAGACATAACTGCATCTATTTTTTTTCGACAAATTGCCCGCCATCTAGGCCATTTGGTTTAACTGTTAGGAGTTGTTGGGAGCAGTGGTTACTTGAGGACAAACACACATAGTGAACAGGCTCCAGGCGGTGCAGACACACAACCAGTAGAAAGGATTGTTTGATCCACTGATAAGTACAAGCAGCTCCTATAGTTCCGTTGTCCAACATCCAGACATAGGTTGCAATTTCATCACATACCCCCATTTCTACTCAAACCATTTCCAGGCAGTTTGGTGTCACGGCGCCTATTAGGTGTCCTGCCATTGACAGCCAGCCACCATTAACTTCATTTGCAGTGGTGTCAGGAATAATGAACCTGGACTGCTACGGACTGCAATTATATCATCTTTAGCAAGGAATCCAGGTTCTGTTTGGGATCCCACAATGGTTGGGTTTGAGTATGTAGGCCTTGTGGTGAGCTCTTCAATCATGCCTTTGTTTTGGAGCAACACGCTGCTCCTACTGCTGGTGATGATGTGGGAAGCCATCGCATACGACAGTCGGTCACCCCTAGTAGTTATATGAGGGACATTAACAGCTCAGTGATATGTGCAGGACATCTTGTGGCCACATGTGTTGTCTCTCAGGACAGATCTTCCAACTGGCATTTTTCAGCAGTATATTGTTCGTCCACAAACAGAATGGGTTTCCCAAGAATGTCTCCTACAGACTTCAAACCTTCCTTGGCCTGCCTAGTTGTCAGATTTATCGCCAATCAAGATGGGACATCAACAAACGTGCAGAAACTACACGCTCAGCTGCAACATCTGTGGGTAAACATGCTGCATAATACCATACGCAACCATGTCTCATCTTGTATCCAGGCTAGAGACCATATATCTCATCTTATATCCAGGCTAGATACTGTATATCTCATCTTGTATCCAGGCTAGAGGCTGTACCTCATCTTGTATCCAGGCTAGAGACTGTATATCTCATCTTGTATCCAAGCTAGAGACCGTATATCTCATCTTGTATCCAGGCTAGAGGCTGTATCTCATCTTGTATCCAGGCTAGAGACCGTATATCTCATCTTGTATCCAGGCTAGAGACCGTATATCTCATCTTGTATCCAAGCTAGAGACTGTATATCTAATCTTGTATCCAGGCTAGAGGCTGTATCTCATCTTGCATCCAGGCTAGAGGCCGTATCTCATCCTGTATCCAGGCTAGAGGCCGTATCACATCTTGTATCCAGGCTACAGACCATATCTCATCTTGTATCCAGGCTAGAGGCCGTATCTCATCTTGTGTCCAGGCTAGAGGAAGTATCACATCTTGTATCCAGGCTAGAGGCTGTATCTCATCCTGTATCCAGGCTAGAGGCCGTATCACATCTTGTATCCAGGCTACAGACCATATCTCATCTTGCATCCAGGCTAGAGGCCGTATCTCATCTTGTGTCCAGGCTAGAGGAAGTATCACATCTTGTATCCAGGCTAGAGGCCGTGTCTCATTTTGTATCCAGGCTAGAGGCTGTATCTCATCTTGTATCCAGGCTAGAGGCTGTATTTCATCTTGTATCCAAGCTAGAGGCCTTATCTCATCTTGCATCCAGGCTAGAGGCCATATCACATCTTGTATCCAGGCTAGAAGCCGTATCACATCTTGTATCCAGGCTAGAGGCTGTATCTCATCTTGTATCCAGGCTACAGGCCGTATCTCATCATACAGCCAGCCTAGAGGCCGTATCTCATCTTGCAACCAGGCTAGAGCCCGTATTTCATCTTGTATCACGGCTAGAGGCTGTATCTCATCTTGTATCCAGGCTAGAGGCTGTATCTCATCTTGTATCCAGGCTAGAGACTGTATCTCATCTTGTATCCAGGCTAGAGGCTGTATCTCATCTTGTATCCAGGCTACAGGCCGTATCATCTTACAGCCAGGCTAGAGGCCGTATCTCATCTTGCAACCAGGCTAGAGCCCGTATTTCATCTTGTATCACGGCTAGAAGCTGTATCGCATCTTGTATCCAGGCTAGAGGCTGTATCTCATCTTGTATCCAGGCTAGAGGCTGTATCTCATCTTGTATCCAGGCTACAGGCCGTATCATCTTACAGCCAGGCTAGAGCCCGTATTTCATCTTGTATCCAGACTAGAGGCCATATCTAATCTTGCCTCCTGGTAGAGGCCGTATCTCATCTTGTATCTAGGCTACAGACCATATCTCATCTTATATCGAGGCTAGAGGCGCCCAACAGAGTCCTAGATCCTCCTTTCACTTGAACAGTTTTCCCCAATAAACTGATCCTTTCGCTCTAATACTGTAATCTCTTGTATCATTACATTCACATATAGAAAGTTTCATTACAACAACTCCTTCTTGGTGCATTATCTTTTTTGTCAATAAACGTATTATAAGATTTTGTCGCCACCCTAGTAACGATTATATATTTCTATACACAGATCAGCCATAACGTTAAAATCAACTGACTAGGGCCTGATGCACGTGACCAGCTATGGCTGCTTGATGTAGGTAAATAAGGATATGCTGCCAAAGGACCACACGGGCCCTGGATATACACACAGTGCCCACATACAGTCATGGCCAAAAGTTTTGAGAATGATACAAATATTAATTTTTACAAAGTCTACTGCTTCAGTTTTTAAAATGGCAATTTGCATATACTCCAGAATGTTATAAAGAGTGATCAGCTTAACAGCAATTACTTGCAAAGTCAATATTTGTCTAGAAAATGAACTTTATCCCCCAAAACACATTTCAACATCATTGCAGCCCTGCCTTAAAAGGACCAGGTAACATTGTTTCAGTGATTGCTCCATTAACACAGGTGTGGGTGTTGATGAGGACAGGGCTGGAGATCAATCTGTCATGATTAAGTAAGAATTACACCACTGGACACTTTAAAAGGAGGCTGGTGCTTGGCATCACTGTTTCTCTTCTGTTAACCATGGTTATCTCTAAATAAACACGTGCAGTCATCATTGCACTGCACAAAAATGGCCTAACAGGGAAGAGTATCACAGCTAGAAAGATTGCACCTCAGTCAACAATCTATCGCATCATCAAGAACTTCAAGGAGAGAGGTTCCATTGTTGCCAAAAAGGCTCCAGGGCGCCCAAGAAAGACCAGCAAGCGCCAGGACCGTCTCTTAAAAGTGTTTCAGCTGCGGGATCGGGCTACCAGCAGTGCAGAGCTTGCTCAGGAATGGCAGCAGGCAGGTGTGAGTGCATCTGCACGCACTGTGAGGCGGAGACTCTTGGAGCAAGGCCTGGTCTCAAGGAGGGCAGCAAAGAAGCCACTTCTCTCCAGAAAAAAACATCAGGGACAGACTGATATTCTGCAAAAGGTACAGGGAGTGGACTGCTGAGGACTGGGGTAAAGTCATTTTCTCTGATGAATCCCCTTTTCGATTGTTTGGGACATCTGGAAAACAGCTTATTCGGAGAAGACGAGGTGAGCGCTACCACCAGTCTTGTCTCATGCCAACTGTAAAGCATCCTGAAACCATTCATGTGTGGGGTTGCTTCTCAGCCAAGGGAATCGGCTCTCTCACAGTCTTGCCTAAAAACACAGCCATGAATAAAGAATGGTACCAGAATGTCCTCCGAGAGCAACTTCTCCCAACCGTCCAAGAGCAGTTTGGCGATCAACAATGCCTTTTCCAGCATGATGGAGCACCTTGCCATAAAGCAAAGGTGATAACTAAATGGCTCAGGGAACAAAACATAGAGATTTTGGGTCCATGGCCTGGAAACTCCCCAGATCTTAATCCCATTGAGAACTTGTGGTCAATCATCAAGAGACGGGTGGACAAACAAAAACCTACAAATTCTGACAAAATGCAAGCATTGATTGTGCAAGAATGGACTGCTATCAGTCAGGATTTGGTCCAGAAGTTGATTGAGAGCATGCCAGGGAGAATTGCAGAGGTCCTGAAGAAGAAGGGTCAACACTGCAAATATTGACTTGCTGCATTAACTCATTCTAACTGTCAATATAAGCTTTTGTTACTCATAATATGATTGCAATTATATTTCTGTATGTGATAAAAACATCTGACAAACACACATAAAAACCAGAGGGCAGCAGATCATGTGAAAATATAATATTTGTGTCATTCTCAAAACTTTTGGCCATGACTGTACATACAGAGCACATATAACATATGCCCAATGTCATGACATGCACCTAGAGTGGCATACTCTGCTCTGATTGTGATACAGCGTCCACATAGTACCTACATTGAGCCATAGCGGTAAACAATCGCCAGAGAGTGCCACACAGAGCCAGGATAGGGAAATATTTCCTATATGACAGAGGATAGTACACACTCTTATGCATTGCACGTACCATTCAGTTATAGCCATTTCTAGTCACTTAGAAAACGTGTTTGCTTCCAGTGAGGTTCGGTATGCTCCCATCGATAATTACTTTTTTATGTACAGTTACTTATTTTTTTATTCAGGACACATCTCTGCTTTTTTTTACATGGTTACAGCGGAGGGCATGTTGATATTGCTTTAATTTTTTCCGGATATGTGACGTAACCAGCCGAAAAGGCTAACCCAGCAAACGTGTGCAGGCGACGTATCATGTGACAATGTTATTTACTGCGTGGTGACCGTGGAGACCTAACCCTACTAGAAAAAAAAAGACAAACACTAAGGCTAGTTTCACACCAGCGTTAAACATCTCCAGCAGGGAACAGCATGCCGGTTCTCTCTGCATTCTGGCACTGCCGGATGCTACCTGACAACCACCGGCCCCTTTCACTATAATGGGGTCTGGTGGAGGTCCGGCCACAACCCGGCAAACATGTCAAGAAGCGGCTGGACGAAAACCACCGCAGGTAGCAGTATTTGTCCGGCCGATTCTCAGCATATTTGGTGGGCTGTGGCTGGATTTTAGCCGGTCCTTATTATAGTAAATGGGGCCGGAAAGCAATGAGGTTGCTTCCGGCGATGCTGGAATGCAAAGAGATCCAGCAGACTGTTCCCTGCAGGATCTAAAAAATGCTAGTCTGAAACTAGCCTAACTAGAATTACTATCCACTTCTTAAAGGGGTCTTCCAATCTCCAACCACAGTAAGCGCTGCTGTTTCCCGAGTAACTCGGGAGCTAACAGCGTAGCTAGCTTGCTGTGCTACACCGTTTGCGGTGCTTCCATTCACTGCTGTGGGAGTTACGGAAATAGAGGAGACGGACACTCAGCCATTTTTTTAACGCCACAATACGGTTTAAAGCAGAAGCATGGACCATAGACACTGTAGACTGGAAGGGACTAATTGATTTTTGGGCCAGAGTTTTCTAGGCAGGCTCTGTGTGGACTATGCAGAGAAGATTGTGCAGGGAGGGGGAGGAGGTGAGCTGCAAGATCGTCAAGAATTCTTAGAAACATGTTTAACATAAAACTTGATTTAAACAATAGTAAATAGGTAATTTTCATGTGACATTTTCACTTTAAGAAGGCTAAACTGAACAAACTGGTGAGCGTACAAGTGAAGAACAGAAGTCAGATCAGACTGCTACTTCAAAGTTTCCATCTCATGTAGACTCTCTGCACCTTTGTACTACATGGCCACGCCTTCATCTAAATAGCCAATAAACAGTCAAAAATCACTGTGCAACATAGGGTGAATACCTCCGGGGAATTATATAAAACTCCAAAAATGGAGGCTCGCCTTGTTAGGTTGTGCTGGAATAGGCACAACACTATTGTAGGCTTATTTGGATGAAATTCCTAGTTGCAAGGTATACTGACGAGGTGTCCAATCTCCCAAAAGGACAGATACAGCTTCAAAAATGTTCACCTTTTCCAGCGCAAGGAACCGTCACAACAGCTGAACATTTTTGAAGCTTCATCTAGATAGGAACCACATAATACTACATTTGTGTGGTGGGCATCCTCAAAAGTCTTTTCCTAGAAGCTGGAGCTACCTCAATTTCAGGACTGATTGCACATACACCATTATTGTTCATTATATACCATGGGAGATGCTGAACCAGCCAATTGTGCCCTTTACCTTTGTGGTGGTCAACCTTGGTTCTTTGCAGAGTATGCTTTGTATTTTAGTACCAGCTCGGGTCTACAGGTGTAGTGCCACGGTTGGTTTATAGCAGTATTACCATTTTTTGTGACTTTGTAATTTGGTGTTACCTAAGGGTTTGCATATATGGTGGTCAGGTCACCCTTTGTTCACAGTAGCTTTACCATTTTTAATATGCCACAGGTTTATAGTGCTATTATAATTGTCAGTGAGATATATATTTTGGTAACTGTTTGGCTTTACGTATGTGGTTCTCACTATTACAGTGGTTAGTGTGCTCTGAATGTTGGTACCAGGGTGAGTCTACTTGTGTGGTTCCCACTGTTGCTCCCTGGCAGTGTTACAATTGTTAGTGCCTTTTGTATTTTGGTACCACCTCAGCTTTACATGTTTGGTACCCAGCCTTGGTTCTTACCAGTATTACTATTCTTATTGTGCTTTGCCATTTGGTACCATCTTTACATTTGTGGTACCCAGCCCTGGTTGACTGCTGTATTACAATGGTTAATAAGTTTTGTATTTTGGTAACGCCTTGGTTTTAAAGTGTCCCTGTACTTTGGGAAAACTTTTGATATGTCTTAGTGACATACAGTATCAAACATTATGACTTGCAATGGTCCGGGCGATGAGGTCCTTGCCAATCGCTAGAATGAGGAGACAGAAGTGCTCACATGGTGCGCTCTATCTCCTCATTGCTGGTGACAGAAGTAAGATGGACTCAATAAAAAAATCTGTGGGCCCGTCTCGATTCCTTCTCCTACAGGACTTCTCTCTCCTCATTCTAGCAATCTGTGGGGGTCTTAGCACTCGGACCCCCACCCACTATAACTTTTTGACATGTCACTACCTTTCCCCAAAGTACAGTGCCACTTTTTCTATTACAATGTTTAGTGTGCACTGTATTTTGGTACCACCGTTACATATGTGGTGCCCATGGTTTTTAGCAGTATTGCAATTTTTTTCTCCATAGTTTGGTACCACCTCAGGTGTACTTGTGCGATGCCCACCCTTTATTCTTAGTAGTGGTACAATAGTTATTGTACTTTATATTTTGGTACCATGTCGGGTTTACATGTATGGTGGCCACTGTTGGTTTATAGAAGTATTACAGCTTTTTGTGTTAGTAATTTGGTACCACCTCGTGTTTACATATGTGATGGTCACCCTTGGTTCTCAGCAGTATTACAGTAGTGTATTTTGTATTTCGGCAGCATATTGGGTATACATGTGTGGTGCCCACTGTTGGTTTATACTGGTATCACAATTGTTAACGAGCTCTGTATGTTGGTACCCCTAGGGGTATACATGTGTGGTGCCCACCTTTGGTTCATAGAAGTACTACAATTGTTTTTCTTTTTCTGAAAATGCATATACATACCATATGGGAACAAATATACCCTCTCTGATAAAGCATTACACTGGCACTCTCCGCTCTGCCTACGTACAAGGGTCTCATTATAACTTGTACAATTCTTATTAGTAATTCCTTTTTTTTACTCCTTTAGCCCAAACAAGTCTGGGGTCCGCTCAGGTATCTGAAGCTACTTTATGGAAAAAGAACCAGGATCTAGATATCCTCTAACTACTAGAAAGGTTTCCAAAATGTTTTTTTAGGAGTGATGTTCATGACAAGGTTCAGATCCATAAACTTAGAAACGAGAAGGTAAAGCCATTGGCGTTAGACTACTTACAGTGACCATTTCTTTGTCTGTCTTGGGCGAGTTGTCTCCTGGAAACTTTATGATGGGAGAAGGTGCAGCTGTGCTTTCATCAAACTGAACAAAGAGCTGGTAATAAAAGGCGCAGAGCTGGAGAATATGAAGGGTCTTCATCTTGTCTGGGCACTGCCACGTCTGTAGATATCTGAGGAGCTTCTGCCCAAAGCTCTGGGCACAGGAGAGGTAACAAATCCCTGTGTGTGGCTGCTGAGGTTTATGGTTGGGCTAAGTTCCTTTGTATGTGAAGGATCCAGATGTACTGTGCAGAGGAAGCAGGAGAGGAGGGGGGAGGCCAGATGTGGTGGGTAGGATGTCCTTATTAACCCTCACTCTACCAGTTTACTGCTGGACTGAAAGATTCTCTTTGTAGGTAAATCCCGTGTGAAATCCCACTAGAAAATCTGAAATTTCTAATGCACAAATACAAATCTACTGATATGCCTCCATATAGCAGCATTGGTTGTCACTGACCTGGGAGTGCTGAGGTGCTCAGTGCCTCAAAATTCCTATACAAGAAAACTGCAAATCTATTTTGCAGGTTACTATATACATGCCTCCCAAGTTTTTGGAAGGGCAGCCTCTCTTTTTGACACAAGTCCTTCTGCCCCTCATTTCTCCTTAAAGGACATCTGTCAGCAGATTTGTACCTATGACACTGGCTGACCTGTTACATCTGCAACTGGCAGATGAAGACATCTGTGTTGGTCCCATGTTCATATGTGTCTGTATTGCTGAGAAAAATGATGTTTTAATATATGCAAATGAGCCTCTAGCAGCAAGGGGGGTGTTGCCTTTACACTTAGAGGATCTTCGCTCTGCAACTGCAGCATCCTCTGCACTTTGATTGACTGGGTCGAGCATCATAAACCCTGGCCATGTCAATCAAAGTGCAGAGGGCGCAGCAGTTGCAGAGGATGCAGAGCCTCTAGGTGTAACGGCAATGCCCCATTTCTCCTAGAGGCTCATTTGCATATATTAAAACTTCATTTTTCTCAGCAATGTGGGCACATATGAACACGGGACCAACACAGATACCTTTAGAGGCCAGTTGTGGGTCTTGCCAAAGCATGGCATGCATTAGGTAGGTATCTGGCAGTGCCTTATTTCCTTCTCTCCATGCATGCTTGCCCCAAGTGTATGGTGGAGTCAGGACAGATAGTCAGCCTGTTCAGTGTTAGGCCAACAGCTATCTTATATGACTGCTTTAGACTGATTCATTAATAAAGGCGGGAGCACTAAAAGTGCCTAGGGCAGCATGAACTCTGAATACCGCCCTAATGCTAAGCAAAGCAGGGAAAAAACCTGACTTGTAAGAAGACACCTGCCTCCTGAGGCCACAAATTCTGGCCAGGTGGCAACCCTAGATACAGATGTCTCAGCTTTATCATTAAAGGGAATCACTCACCTTTGGCAAGCCCTAATAAGTATGAAAGAAGACTTGCCACTGACTCCTGATCACCCCCATTCTCTGTCTACCTACAAACCAGCCATGGAATGCATAGAGAGGACTTCTCCTGGAGTGTGTGCATGCACAGCAGTCATCTCAATACACTCCATAGCTGGTTTGTAGGGGAATGGGGGGTGAATATCGATATACAAATTACTTTGACAGTGTAGTAAGGGCCCTTATATAAGAACCCTCTTGTACCCATCTTGGTCCATGCAGAGGAGACACCAATCACCCCAAAAACAAGTAAAAGGCTTGTCTGTCAGGTGATCACATCTTTTAGGTGACATTTAAGTTTCTTGTGTTATTCCCTCACATCAAAATGTATAAAAAGAGGATGTGCTGCCAACAATAAGATAAGTGACCGGAGTAAATGATTGTAATTCATTGGGTAGGCTGAAAGGCACTTTAAAAGAGCGCCGACTAACTTGCTAATCACCAATTGGTGTTTATTATTGCCCCAGCATGGGCCCATGTAAGAGGACCTTAAATAGTGTAAGGTAATCTGATGAAACCATTAACGTGATATTTCTTTTACATGTATGGTGGAACACCTGCCAGATAACAGACAAATATTCCCGGTAGTTATCCTGCAGAACCTGCACGGATAACGTCATCTATAATAATTTTGGGTGAAATTCTCCATATGAGGAATGTCATATGCAGTGGCCGGGTTTGGGGTGGCCCCAAAGCTGCGCTTGGTCCCCCAGACACCGTCGGGTTGTCACCATGTGTTGCTGCTCTCCAGAAGGTATGGTAAGGTGTGGTGCACCCCAATGGGAAATAAGTCCAGAGAGTCAGGGTCTGCAGTGACTCAGTCTGCTTCTTCGTCACCGAAGGAACTCAAGAGCAAAGCACTGAGCTGGCTTCTCCAGTCCCCCCCCATCTTCCCGGCAGAAGAAGGGTTCAGTTCTGAGAAAAGGCCACAGCTAGCTGTCTCTCTTTCTCTCTCTGTCTCAGAAGGCTGGTACCCTGGAGGCCCATGGTCTGTGGCTCAGTAGTCTGGCTGGCTCCTTGGTCACAGGGCTCGTGACTCATGGTCTGAGGCTCAGCATCTCCACCTCAGCGTCTTCTTCTGCAGTCTGAGTCTCTTCTTTTAAGCACTATTCCCTAACTGCAGAGCACTAGGGGCTCTGACTGGTCCCCTTATGTACAGTTTGTAGCTCAACTAGTGGGAAGGGTGGAGTGGAGAAACTCAGCACAAACAGTTACAATGTTACAATTCAGGTCTCTCATAGACTTGCAATGACACTGCAATTTTTCCAGACAAAAACAAGTCTTCAGACATAATAACAGCGCTAAACCAGACATTCAAAGGGTCAGGCTGGCTGATTTTGGTGGTAAACAAATCTGTTTTTTCCCCCTCCAAAACAAGCTCTTCTTCAACTCTTGTAGTAACTGTGGAAAATTACCAGCTTCTCATTATTAGCTAGAAAGTCCCAAAAGTCTCTCAGTGTTCATTAACCCTTTCCACAGTGCTGTGCAAATACAGTGCAACTTATCACAACATACATATAAAATGAAAATGAAATAATTTTGTTCTTTGCATTTGCATTGTGCCGTTCCTGATTGGACAGTGTGAGAGCGTGCAGGGACACACCCCAAACAGGTAACACCCAGTTGTCCATTCATAAATGTTTAGCGGGAAGAAGAGAGACATGGCACAATGCAGACTTTTAGGAAACAATGTTCCAGAATAGTTATGTTGCGAGAACAACATGTATTTACTAGAAAAAAAATATAAGGAGAACCGACAGATCCTCTTGGAGCACTCTTCAATCCTAGTGATATATAATATAAAATCAGCCAATGAGCTACCCAAAGTGATAGCGGCAAAATTGGAACAGGAAATAATAACACAATGGCGGATCCATTCCTGGACCCCCATTCCATAATCTTAGAGTCTCTTCCCCTTTGAAGGTCATCCCCAAAAAAGAATGCAACAAACTATACTTGATTCACCACCTGTCATCTCTTTATGGTACTTCAGTGAATGATGGGCTTGACAGGGTTCACTACTCCTCCTTCGACAATGCCCAATTCCTATTAAGGGAGGCTGACTTTTCACCTCTTCCATTGCACCAAAAATGTTTTCACCTGCTAGGCTGTTTTTTTGCAGGATCACTACTACTACTACAATAGGAACCTCCCAATGGGTTGCTCCATATTATGCTCCTACTTTGAGCTTTTTAGCTTGTACCTCTAGTGGGTGGTGGTGGTAGAATTAGGAGTCGTATTGATACTACATTACCTTGACATCTTCTTCTTCATAGTTCCAGCACACAAGGAACTTACCCTGCATACACTCACCACCTTTCATAGCATTGTGGAAGAAAACAACAGAGGGCCCAGTCTCAGTTATTTTGTTCCTTGGTATCAGAATGCAGCAGAATACGAATATTGTACACACCAAGGGATAACCATGGGATTAGGAGGTAAAACTTTATACAGCCACAGTCCGTCTGTCACAGAACCCTTCAATGTTGTGAACCTGGAAAATGTCTTTAAATCTTTTGGAATCGAAACGCTTTCTAGTATGATCTTTTTTTCCTTTGTAGTCATGCTAAGCTGCAATACAAAACTTTACCACTATGGGACAGTAGAATCCCAAGCATTCTTTAGTAGGACTGCCTAGTGTTTGATCACATGCTCACAGTTCTGTGTGGGGACTGATAATACTCATAGATAAAACAGCTCAGGCCATCTTCACACAAGTGTACTCAGTCCAGAAAACACTCTCTATGTGACGTTGCATTTCCTGGAGAAAAACACTGCTCCTCTGAAGTGTGAATTCCCTTCTGACTACTGAGCTGTAAGTCACTGCATTATGAATATGCTTGTATGAAACTTGCCTTAGGTATACATTTACCAGTAAGGTGGCTGCCAGGAGGGTAGTCCAAATCACAATATCTATACATTAAAGGGGTTGGCCGCTTTCTGGCTACTGTTGACCAGGGGTGCACCTAGCCTTTCTGCTCCCTGAGATGAAAACTGAATCCCCCCCATGCCAATTTCTTAAGCTACGTCTTTCCCTCCAACCCTACTGTTAAAGACATACTTGGAAAGCATTACAAAAATAGCTACAAAACATATAGGGTAATACAGCACCACATCTATTACATCCAGTGTGGTCTCTCTGATGTAGACATTCTCTTTATCTTTTCCATTCAGACCAGACCACCATGATTATTCCCTTCAGCCATCTCTTGTCTCTGCAGCGTTTGACAACTACTTTTCTATCCTCCTCCCGACCCTCTGAACACCCCATCCTGCCACCTCTAATACTGTGCTCCCCTATACTATACTGCAGAAACAGATAATTCCCCTGAAAATACTAGTACCACACAGATAGTCCCCCTTCAATAATTATTAGCACATAGTGTCCTAAAATGCCTGCACCCAGCAAATAGTGTCCCAGAAACTTATAGTGCCGTAAACATAGTGTCCTCCAAAAATGCTCCTTTTTACAGCTGCAATGTCCCCATAGTGCTTTCTCCAATTACAAAATAATGACCCTCACCCCATTGTGACCAAACACCATGCTTCCAAATAAAAATAATAAACTCAAATACATCCATTCTGCTGTCAGCGATGTTGTGTAAGACATAGACTTCTAGTCTGGCTCAGGTAGCCCGATAATGGTGACACAGATCTCTGATAGGCTACAGGAACTAGGACTAAAGCGAAGACGGTGGCATTCAACTGTATTGCTGTCCTGAGTACAGCAATGCAGTTGCATATGTAGAGATGAGCGTTTCCACAAGGAAAGCGTTCATTGCCCATGGCCCTTCTGTTGCCCCTCCACCCCTTGCCCCTACCTGGTGCTGCCTGAAGCGATCGCCTCACTTGGCCTCATTGGTGGTGCACCCCTGCTGTTGAACAATTGGTTTCTAGGGTTAAAATTTCCAATTGAAGGGTCCCGAAGTAGAAAAAGTCCCATCTGACTGTGGGAATTAGCCCAGCACCAACCCTGCTTTCCTGATTCATGGTTTTGGCGGCTGCAAAAAGTGACGCTATCCGTGTGATCTTGATGTCTTTGAGATGTCTTTGCAGAAGGAAGAAAACAAGTCTTGCCCACCAAGTCTAGAAGGCACTGGTGGAAGGGGCACAGACGTGGCTTCCCTCAATGTACTGCCAACCTAGCCTCTGAAGGATGTGTATAATCTCATGTAAATGCAATACTGAGGTCACCTGAGACTGAGCCACCAACAGGAAGGGATGATTATGATGTCTGTTTTCCTCCCATGAATCATCACTTTGGCCACCAACTTGATAAATACCTCCTGATTCTTTCTGACATGGAAGGTGAAGGATTTCCCCTTCCACGTGGATTGCCACCCTTAAAAATTTTTGAAATAGTAGATGGATCAGCACATAATAGTAAGCCTCTTGTACGTCCAGAGTGACCATCACGCAGGGGGAGATTTATCAAACTGGTGTAAAGTAGAGGTGGCTTAGTTGCCCATAGCAACCGATCAGATTCCACCTTTCATTTTTCACAGCTCCTTTTGAAAATGAAAGGGGGAGTCTGATTGGTTGCTATGGGCAACTAAGCCACCTCTACTTTACACCAGTTTGATAAATCTCCCCCACAGACCCTAAACAGATACTGATTTAAGTCTCGAAAATTTATAATGGTGCGAAAAGATCCACTGGCCTGTTGGACAAGGAAGAAAGTGGAATAGAAGCTTTTCCCATGTTCTTCTACAGGGTCCTGAAGGAACACCCTCATTTCCATATGAAAAGAAACCTCTTTTATTACAGCAGATTGTTGAGTTTGAACACAGGTATGAAATTTTGAATTTCTCTGGGGGGGTGGGAAGCCAGCTCCAAACGATAGCCTTCTTTTATAGTACTTCTTATCCAGGTGCTTGATGCAATACCTTCCCAAGGCTGCAGAAACAATGAAAGGCCCCCCCCTCCCCATGTGCTGTGAGGAGCAGTATTCTTACTATGAACTGAGGGCAGGAAGGAGGAGTTCCCCCTTAAAGCTCTCCATAGGTGTTCCTGTTTCCTGTCCTGGAGCTAATTTTTCAGTGCTGTGAGGGGCAAAAAGGAAATACCCCTTTAAAGCAGGGTTCCTGAACTCCAGTCCTCAGGGCCCACCTACCGGTCATGATTTGAGAATATCTCACAGTATGAATACCTGGGGTAAGTCCTGATGCACTGACATTAATTATATCACCTGTTCAATACTAAGGAAATCCCGAAAACCTGAGCGGCAGGTGGGACCTGAGGACTGGAGTTGAGGAACACTGCTTTAAAGGGTTTATTAGATATTAGAGTGATAATTATATATATATATAATATTTTTTTTACAGTAGCACCTGTAAGGACTGTGGCTGGTATTGCAGCTCTGTGCCATTTACATTAAACGGTTTTTCCCATTACAATAACTTGTCCCCTATCAGGGGGATAAGTGTCTGATCCATGTGGGTCCAACTGCTTGGGTCCAAGAACGACGACCGATGCTCCATTCAACTCTATGTAGAGAAGAATGCTCAGAAGTGCAGGAAAAACCTCTGCACTGGGGACTGGTATAAATATGGTCGTGAGGACTTAAGGCCTCATGCACACAGACATGTTGTGGGCTGTGCTGTGGGCCACAAATTGCAGTCCGAAATGCACGGGCACCGACCGTCGGGCTTCCGCATGCAGATCGCGGACCCATTCACTTCAATGGGGTCCGCAATCTGCATACGACTGTCTGCACTGTACAAAAATAGTACAAGTTCTATTTTTTTGCGGTGTGGAGGTATGGACATAAACACCAGGGAAGCACTCCGTAGTGCCTCTGTAATTGCGGACCCATTCAAGTGAATGGGTCCCCGATCCGTGATGCGGGGTGTACACGGCCGGTGCCCATGTATTGTGGACCCGCCCTATACGGGCCGCAATATGGTCGGAACACATTCGTGTGCATGAGGCCTAAAAGAAATACTTGTACCTCTACCACGGCCTGGAATCACTCCTAGGTGTGGGTTACAATTACTGACCGGAATACTGCCACGGGAGAGCGGAAGGGTCCGCAGTGGAAAATCTGCAGTTTTTCTGGCCAAAATCCACAGAGGCAAAATTTGAACCAAGGAGTGTGGATTTTGATAGAGAAATGCTGTGGGTTTTCATTGCAAAGGGTGTAATCCGCTGCGGGTGTCAAGTTATGTCAGGATTTCTACGCGGACGCTTTCCAGAGTATGAGATTTGCTAAAATTTCATCTACTTTCCGCTGCAGAAAAACCCTGCATTTACGCCATGTGTGACTGTAGCCTAAAGGGGTTTTTAGAGTTTGTGAAAAATACAGAAAAGTAGCTCCCTACCTCTGACTGCTTGCCATGTCACCAGCGCTCAGAGGTACAGCAGTTCTTTATCTTGCTTGGATCTTGGCAGCACTGTTGTTCTGAGGTCACCAGGGGTTGCTGTGGGTAGGATTACTAACGTAAAGGACTATAATTCCCATGATTATTCATATCCGCTAGCCCCGGAGACATTGCTCATGCTCCACCACCATTCAATGCAGTCATACAGTGAGGAGAAGGGCTCGGTAACACTGTTCTAGTGATGAGTGAAGTCCCAGCGCTGAAGGGCCCACATGATCAGACATTTATCACCTATCCCATCTATAAGTGATATACAGTGGAGGAAATAAGTGTTTGATCCCCCACTGACTTTTAAAGTTTTAATACTAAAAAATAAATGAAACGTCTCATAATTTTATGCCAGCTTTATTTCAACAGTGCCACATAGAATATCAAAAGAAAAACGGAGAAAATTACATGAAATGAGAAATAAAAAATAATTTTCATTTCTTTGAGGGAAATAAGTATTTGATCCCCTAGGAAAACATCATTTAATACTTGGTGGCAAAACCCTTGTTTCAGTCAGACGTTTCTTATAGTTTTTTATAAGGTTTGCACACACTTCAGGAGTAATTTTGGCCCACTCCTCTCTGCAAATTATCTCCATATCCTTAAGGTTTTTAGGCATGCATTTGGAAACGCGAAGCTTCAGCTCTCTCCATAGATTTTCGATGGGATTGAGGTCAGGGGACTGGCTAGGCCAGGGCTGGCCAACCTGTGCCTCTCCAGCTGTTGCAAAACTACAACTCCCAGCATGCCCAGTCTGCCTACAGCTATCATCCTACAGCAGGGCATGGTGGGAGTTGTAGTTTTACAACAGCTGGAGAGCCTCAGGTTGTCTAGCCCTGGGCTAGGCCATTCCATGACCTTGATATGCTTCTTATGGAGCCACTCCTTTGTTTCCTTGGCTGTATGTTTTGGGTCGCTGTCGTGCTGAAAGACCCATCCACGACCCATTTTCAGTGCCCTGGCGGAGGCAAGGAGGTTGTCACCCTGGATTTTGCGATACATGGCCCCGTTCATCTTCCCGTCAATGCGGTGAAGTTGGCCTGTGCCCTTAGAAGAAAAACACCCCCCCCCGGAGGGCGTGGCCTGAACGCTGATGGCGCTGGTCGTGTGAAGCGTGAGCTCCGTCTCTGAAACCTGTTTGAAGCGGCTAGAAGCGGCATCCCCGTTTGCCATATACACTCTCCGGTGCCTATACAGCATGCCTAAGGGTAAGACAACAAGGAGAGGTCCTCCCTCCAAGCTGGAGGATTTTTTTACCAAAAGTCCGGTGGCAACTCCAGATCCAGAGCGCGCGTCACCCAGTACGCAGGCCTCTCTTGCACTTTCCCGCGCTGACGGAGATACAGCGGAGCGCACTTCTGTCCCCCCAGACCCCGAGGCTGAAGACTGCCCTCTTACAAGTCAGAACATGCAGCTGATGCTGAACACTCTGCGGACCACTTTATTGGGGGACTTTAAATCCATGCTAAATGATATCAAGCGGGAGCTCACCGACCTGGGAGGCCGCACGGCACATATAGAATCCAAGATGGCGGAGTACGCCTCCTCGCATAACTCTTTGATAGATGCGCACTATGCTTTAGAGGAAGATGTCGCCCGCATGAAAAATAAGCTGTATGACCTGGAAGACAGATCCAGACGCAACAATGTGCGTATCAGAGGAATTCCAGAGACCGTCCTGGACTCAGACCTCCGGGAGTTCCTTACCTCATTTCTCAAAGCGGTTCTGCCGGACCTCCCTGACTCGGACTTCCTAATTGACCGGGTCCACAGAGTGCCACGTCCAAAACACTTGGGCCCCAGTGTACCACGAGACACGCTAGCGCGGTTGCATTTTTTCACTACCAAGGAGGCCTTTCTTCTGGGCCTACGGAAGAAGCCAGACCTCTCATCTCCCTATGATGGTTTACTGGTCTACCCGGACCTGTCTGCGGCCACCTTAGCTAAGAGGAGGGAGTTCGCTCCTGCCACGCAAGTCCTACGGCAGAACTCCATTACCTATAAGTGGGGCTTTCCTATGAGACTGGTGATTACTAAAGATGGATCTACGCTCACCTGCTTTACTCCAATTCAAGCCTTGGCTTTACTGAAGAAATGGGGCCTCTCCTCCTCGGACCAAGATCCACCTGCGACGCACAGACCACCGGAGCGGCTTGATGGGGAATGGACTGTGGCCTAGCGTCGGCTGGCCACACAGGTTTCTTGAGCTGGCTCACTAGCTGCTTTTTGCTCTTCCAATTCGGGCAATGGTCCTTGTTGCCCGCATTGCCCTGAATACTGCCAGCGTCCTGCTGGTGTCTTTTTCTGTTCTTATTCTTTTTTGTTTTCTTAATATTTGTTCTGGTACTCGTTTCCAGTTTGTATATTGCATCATACTGCATTGGCACCATTATCTGACTTGCTTAGTTTGTGACCCTATGGGTTGTGTGGGTGTCTTGACCTTGGGCTCTCATCACACCATCCACCATGGGTATTAAAATAATATCCTTCAATGTCCGGGGTCTCAACTCCCCATTTAAGAGGTCTTTATTATGGAGGGAAATACTCAGATCTAAATGTGATGTTGCATGTATTCAGGAGACCCATTTGTTGGAAACTGACACCCAGCGGTTACACCATAGGGCCTTCCCTTATATGCGACATGCCACTGCCGCAACTAAGAAGGCTGGAGTCAGTCTTTTGATAAAAAATACAGTGGCGCTGGATGTCATTTCTGAATATGTGGATCCTGGCGGACGGTTTATTATTCTTGTATGCAAAATCAATGGCCTACAATGTACCCTGGTAAATGTCTATTCTCCTAACAATTCTCCCAGCTCTTTTATACGTTCTGTTTTACAGAAGGCGAGGTTGATGGCCAAAGGTGGGGTGCTGGTGTGTGGGGACTTCAACATTCCGGTTTCCTCTGAAATGGATTGTTCCTCTAAAGCTGTTCTGCAAAGAGGAGATATCCGGAACTTATTGCTAGAGGAAGGTTTTCATGATGTATGGAGGTACCAACATGCCAGTGAAAAGGATTTTACCTATTTTTCCCCTAGATTTAGATCCTATTCCCGTATCGATTATTTTCTAGTGGATAATCTCCTCCTCTCTTCTTGTATGCATACCTCCATTGGTATTATTACATGGTCTGACCATGCCCCTGTGGAACTAGTCCTGGATGATCGTGGTCCCCCCGCGCCGCACTCCTCCTGGCGCCTCAATCTTTCCTTGCTAAAGTCCCCTGAGGTGTTGGCTAAGATCAACGTTGCACTGCAGGATTACTTTCGTATAAATGACAATTCGGAGGTATCTGATGAAACTCTTTGGGAGGCCCATAAAGCCTTTATCAGAGGTTTATTTTTACAGACTGCCTCCGCTCTCAAGCGTAAGAGGACAGCTGAGGTGACAGAGGCACTGAAGAGCATCAGGGACTTGGAGGCTGCTAATAAGGTGCGGTCTACCTCTGAGTTGGTGGCTAAACTTTGGACTGCCAGGGATAAGCTAAGAGTATTATTGCTTCACAACTATGAGTATAATATGAAACGTTGTAAAGCTAAGTACTATGCCATGGGGGATAGGGCGAGTGCCTTGCTGGCCCGTAGGGTTAAACAGGCCACTGCTAAATCAAAAATTGCTTATCTGGAAGGGGGCCCAGACGGTCCCATAACGGATCCTAGGGCCATAGCGGACGCTTTTGCTTCCTATTATTCCAAATTGTACAATTTGAAGGATGACACTGCAACTGTTCAACCTTCTCCAGATTCTATAAAAACCTTTCTGGATAAATTGCATCTCCCTAGTCTGTCTGAGGAGCAATTGTCCTCCTTAAATGCTCCGTTTGACCCATCAGAAATCGCCCACACGATAAAGTCTTCTCCTTCTAACAAGGCCCCTGGCCCGGATGGCCTCCCTAGTGATTATTATAAGGTATTCTCCACCCACCTCACTCCTTACCTGTCTCGCTTATTTCATCTATGGCGAACAACAGGGACCATCAATCGGGAGCACCTATCTGCGACCATCACTACCCTGCCCAAACCAGGTAAACCACCCACTAAACCAGAAAATTTTAGACCTATTGCTCTTCTCAACTGCGATCTTAAAATATATGCTAAACTGATAGCCTCTCGTTTGCAAAAGGTGATTCCCTCACTAGTACATCCGGACCAGGTGGGATTTGTGGAAGGCAGACAGACTAGGGATGGCACTCGCCGTATGATTAATCTACTACAAATTATGCAACTGTCGAGGTCCCCCGGGGCTTTCCTCTCATTGGACGCAGAGAAAGCCTTTGACAGGGTGCACTGGGGATACCTGGAAGCAGTTCTACTCAAATTTGGTTTCCAGGGTTCTATACTGCAGTCTATTTTAGCCCTGTATTCCAGACCCTCTGCTAGGGTTCTGGCGTCTGGTTTTTTGTCTACCCCCTTCCAGATCAGCAATGGGACTCGCCAGGGCTGCCCTCTCTCTCCTGTCATTTTCGCTATGGTAATGGAACCCTTGGCAGAGGCAGTCAGATCTCATCCTGATATATTGGGGATACCGGTGGGGGCGAAATCTCATAGTATTGGATTATATGCAGATGATGTGATTGTTACATGTTTAAAACCGGATTCCTCATTCCCTGCACTTATGTCGGTTCTTGAACAATATTCTAGGGTGTCTTATTATAAGCTGAACTCCTCCAAGTCTCTGGTGCTCCCAATATTATTGGATCAGCCACATATTCAACGTCTCTCAACAAACTTCCCTTTTGTCATGTCGCCCTCTGGTATACCTTACTTGGGAATAACCCTATGTTTTCCAGTAGCGACTTTAGCATCCCGTAACATAAAATCGCTTCTTACCTCCATTAAGCCAGAACTCACCAGACTCTCTTCTCTGGAATTGTCTTGGATTGCTCGAATTCATATATGTAAGATGATCTTCTTGCCTAAGATTCTTTATATTCTACGCTGTGTCCCCCTTCCCATTACTAGAACACAGCTCCAGATATTACAAAACCTCCTCCTCCGCTTCATATGGGGTGACAAACTTCCTAGAGTGTCCCATAAACTTTTGTATCACGCCCCGGTGGATGGTGGGATGGGAGTGCCCAATTTGGGCGCTTACTATAGAGCAGCTGCGTTAGATGCCATGAGAGAATGGTTTAGACCTGACCTATCTCATACGTGGGTTCAAATTGAAAACACTTTGACCAAAGGGACCTCCCTGAGGGGATTAGTTGAAGCTATGTATCTACATCCTTTACGGGTGTCCCACCCATTAAACACTGTGTCACATTCACTTTCTATTTGGAGGACCCTGGTATCTGCTCCTATTAGAATGAGCATTCCATTTAAACATCTTTCGGTTCGTTGTCTTGAGCCACATATTATGGGCTTAAACCTGGTGGGGTGGGAGGCTAAAGGTGTCAGAAGTTTACAATCCTTATATGATAACAATGTTCTTAAGTCATACGAACAGCTTAGGGACACTTATGACCTACCAAAAGCCTGGTTTTATCAGTTCCTACAAATAAGGCATTTCCTCTCAACTGTAACTACCAAAGATATACTAACGCCAGAAGTTCAGCTTTTCAGAGCGTTTTATACCCCTGATCGCACTTTCCATGGCCTCTCTCCTTTTTACCGGTTTCTTAACCAGCCGAAGGGCATAGATAAGCTCCCTTTTATGATTAAGTGGGAAGCTGATCTCCAGCTCTCTTTCACGAAGATGCAATGGCAACAGGCATTTCAGTGGTCTGCTCGTGCCTTTAAATGTGTTAATCATATGGAGCAGGTAAAAAAGGTGCACTTGCGTTGGTATCTCACCCCAGACAGACTTGCTCATTGTATACCAGGGTACTCCAACTCATGTTGGAAGCAGTGTCATGGTGTGGGAACCTTGTTCCATACTTGGTGGTTATGCCCAAAAATTGTTCCATTTTGGTTGGAGGTCTTTCAGCTACTTTCCAAGATTGTGGGATATACTCTGTGCCCTAACCCTGCTTTAGCCTTACTGCTTATTGGAACAACAGATATTCCGCTTAGATATAGATGGGTTGTCACATATGTCCTCACGGCAGCCCGGTTGTCCCTTGCCTCTAAATGGAAAGCTATAGATATACCTACTATAGCTGATATTATATCCAAAGTGGATCTATATAAACAATATGAAACCGCATTAGTATACTCGGCGAAACATAGTTGTGCCCTAGCTGTGAGGTGGTCCCCATGGACAGATTATAGGAACTCCTTGGGTAGCTGATCTCAGCCCCTTGTATCTGTTTTACGAGACTTATGTGATGAATAGCTCTGCGTGTAATGAGTCCCACTATTATGTTCGCTTCTTACTCTTTGTATAATTTTATTGTCACCTACACTAATGGCCTGCGTGTCATTGAATATGTATGATGCTATATTTCTGTTTTCTTTATTTGTATGCCTTGTTCTTGTTTTCTCTTCAAAAGAAATTGAGAAACTAATAAAAATGCATTGTTAAAAAAAAAAAAAAGAAGAAAAACACCCCCAAAACATAATACTTCCACCACCATGCTTGACGGTGGGGATGGTATTCTTAGGGTCATATTCTGTATTTTTCTTCCTCCAAACACATTGAGTTGAGGCCAAAGAGCTCAATTTTGGTCTCATCTGACCACAGCACCTTCTCCCAGTCTCTCTCGGAGTCATTAATATGTTCATTGGCAAACTTGAGGCGGGCCTGGACGTGATCCATCTTGAGCAGAGGAACCTTGTGTGCACCGCAGGATTTTAAACCATTACGTCTCAGTGTATTACCAATGGTTTTTTTGGAGACTGTGGTCCCAGCTGCCTTGAGATCATTACTCAGCTCCTTCCGTGTAGTTTTTGGCTGATTCTTAGCCTTTCTCATGATCAATGAGACTCCACGAGGTGATATCTTGTATGGAGCTCCAGGCCTGGGTCGATAGACAGTAATGTTGTACTTCTTCCACTTCCGAATAATTGCACCAACAGTTGTCACCTTCTCATCCAGCTTCTTACTTATGGCTTTGTAGCCCATTCCAGCCTTGTGTAGGTCAACAATTTTGTCCCTGACATCTTTAGACAGCTCTTTAGTCTTGCCCATGGTGGAGATGTTGGAGTGTCACTGAGACTGTTGGCAGGTGGCCTTTTATACAGGTGACAATTTGGGACAGGTGTCTCTCATCCAGGTAACGACTTCACTGTGATTAGGGTGTGTCAGTGGTGTGTGGGAGCCAACATTAGTCCTGGTTTTACTAGGGGATCAAATACTTATTTTCCTCAAAGAAATGAAAATTATTTTTTATTTTTCATTTCATGTAATTTTCTCCGTTTTTTTCTTTTGATATTCTATGTGGCACTGTTAAAATAAAGCTGGCATAAAATTATGAGACGTTTCATTTATTTTTTAGTATTAAAACTTTTAAAGTCAGTGGGGGATTAAATACTTATTTCCATCACTGTAGATATATATATATATGCTTTGGGAGAAAAACTCTTTAAACAATTACACAAAATCTTGTTCCGATGTCCCAAGTGCATAACCTTCAAGGAAATGCGTCAAACATTTTACCTGTCTGCCAGTTAAAACCAGATAGTGACATAAGCTTTTTTTATTTCTAATTGGTTTTTATTTTCTGATTGCAGATTTTTTTAATTTTATTTCCCGAACATGATTATGGGGGCGGCCATCTTGCCCAAGTTGTTCTTAACAGCATTTAGAAAGCGTTAAGAAAATTGCTTTATAGCAGCCACACGGGCCATAGATAGAGTTGAGGGAAGCGAGCGTCGGATGCTTCGTTCAAAACTTCGGAATAATACTGTGCGGAGATCCGTCTCTGTACAGTATTAGAATGTACGGGCCCGGATGAGCCAAAGTAAGTTATTCACAAAGGCGCGCGTGACTTCGTAGAATAACTTCGGTAGTTGATTTTTAAAGTGGAAAACCACTTTAAAACTTGAAACCGAACTCTGCTTGGGTTCCAAGGCTCCAGACTGAACCAAAGCAGAGTTCGGTTTCAAGTTTTAAAGTATTAGAACGTATTGGCTCCGATGAGCCGAAGTTGATTCACTCATCCCTGGTTGCTACCACATTCGTTCTTCTCAGGCTGGTTTCACATCTGAACTTTTAAAAAGGTTTTCGAAGCCTTTACAACTGATGACCTATCCTCAGGACAGGTCATCAATCTGATTGGTGGGAGTCCAACATCCAGGACCCCAGGCCGACCAGATGTTTGAGAAAGTACCAGCACTCCCAGTAGTGATGCAGCGGTCTCAGCTTTTCCTAGGTTGTCGGTCATATGGCCTAGGCACAGCTCGCGATACCAAGCACAGCCGCTATACAATGTACGGCACAGTTTTCTTGCAGCTTACCAAGCTAGGATATGCCTCCATTGTCTGATAGGTGCAGGTCCCACCTCTGGGACCTGCCCCATCTCATAAATGGAACCGGCGAAGTCCCAGAGGGCGCACTGTGCATGTGCATTTGCTCTCCATTCATTTCTATGTGGTCGGTCCCATGCAAATGAATGGAAGCAGTGGTCGTGCAAGTGTGGTGTGCTCCCATTCATTTGTATAGTATTCTGAAAATAGCAGAAGACGCCGCTCGTCTATTTTCAGCGGGCCAATAGGAAGGCTTGGTGGTGGCTAGACTCGGCACAGCCAGCAACCATTTTGCCAGCCTTGTGTTAGACTTCGTTTTAGAGCCACCTATGAGACCCCCACCTACAGATATGCCCCTATTGTCTGAGATGGGAGTGCCCCTTTAAACTCCGGCAGTCTGTTCCTCCACTGGCTGGTGTTCACTGTATCTGGCATAGCTGGATACCACCGTGCACTGCTAGATCCTCATTGACTGTAATGTGACGCGGCACAGATGTCAGCTTTTGGCCAGCCAAAAAATAAAAAAAATGCTTCTGGATACAATGAATTCTATCAGCCTGTTTTTCCAAGTTCAGATGTGACCCCAGCCTTAGGGCCCTTGCACACAACCGTATGTTCTCCGAGACATACAGTCCGTGAGTGGGTCCTATGTCCCGGAGCGGCATCGATCGTGCACACCGGAGCTGTGCACGTCGGGCCGCCTGGGGGACTACTGTCCCGCACTAATATGATTTTATGAATGCGTTACAATGAACCCGCAGGCAGCCCGACGTGCACAGCATCATAGTAATCTAGGATGCTGTGCGCTCCCGTGCGCACAATCGATGCCGCTCCGGGACATATGGCCCGCTCACAGAACGTATGTCTCGGAGGGCATACGGTCGTGTACAAGGTCCTTAAGTCAGTTCTATTAATTGTCAGCAGCACATCCCTGACTACACATCTTTCATCCAAATCCACTGTCAGACAAGCGTTCGCTCATTCATTGGCTAACGGGCGGCACGGTTATATGGGCCAATTATTGGAAATGAGCGTTCCTATGAATGCTTGTTCCCAATAATTGGCCCAAAAAAATGTAATCATGAGTTACCAACCAATTCCCATGACGTAGCAGTTCCACCACTAGTGAGATTTTAGTGCAGGTCTGCACAGATGGCATAGTTCACATGACTGGAAAGGACATCAATCCTTCGCTAACAGAACAATTTGCACTAAAATAAGACTTGGTGTGGAAACAGCCTTCGTCTATCCATTGGAATATAAATAAAGATGCACCGAGAAGCCAAGTCAATGGGGCCTTTTTTCTTTTATTTCCAATTTCTTTGGATCACTAGGTAAATGAACTTACATAAAAAGCAATCCAATTCAAAAGCCAAATGCTTGGACACTGGTAAATGCAAAAACAACTCCGCAGGTCAGGCGTATGTGGCCAGTATACAATTATCAGCCGCTCTCCAGTAACTAGGCTTAATACTTTCATGCCCGGTTGTAATAGCTTTCAACTGCTAAACAGTGAATGTGTTTGTATTGTTCTGTGGATATGGCAAATCCTTTGTGAAAAAGGAGAAAGAATGAAAAAAAGAAAAAAAAAGGAAGGGCAAATCAGTATTATCCTGTCTCCTCTTGAGGTAATTCAGCCAAAGTTATGCAGTGCTAGCCGGAACATATCGTTTGTACAGACCCAGGCATCTTGTACGTTCTTTAGTAGAAACATTTGATGAAATCCAATAACTGGGTCGTCATCGGCCTGCAAGAAAATACAAGAGATTAAGCCTCGAAATGCGGGAGCCTACTGAACAGCCACACTGACCAGATCAGGTGTCTTAGAAAGCAATACCTTTATTTTTTTCGGTTCTGTTGAGTAAATCATTTTCCCACCTTTTGCGGTTATACACAGGGATTTTATTTTTGTTTTGTTTTTTTTTAACACTTTTTTGTTTTATTATTTATTTATTTTTTTACATATAACCAAGATGTGCAAGGAGGTATCTCTGAAGGAAGAGAACCATCTCTCTAGCGCCACCTCTGGGAAGTGTCTCCCTACGATTATAGCCAGGGTTGAACAAATCGGGTTTGGATTGCTGTATCCAGATTCTGTTAAAAACTTGGAGGTCTTTCAGAAGTTTCAGCAAATATCTGAAGATTTACTTAGTCTCTCCTCTATCTAGTGTCACTTCATTTAATCCCATAAATTACTGTATCAAAATAGCGTCGTCGGCTTAGTGCCTCATTAACAAAGCCAAGTTCGGCTTCATATTTTGATACAGTAATTTATGCGAACAAAGTGAGACATGATAGAGGTGAGACGAAATAATGCTCACGGTATTTGCTGAAACTTTGGAAAGACCTCTGCGGAGGACGCATATTTTAAAGTAGGACAGAGCTCATATTCTTAACATAGTTTTTAAATAAATCGGGTTTGGATACGGCAATCCAAACCAGATTCGCTTAACCCTAGTTATAGCCATATATCCCTCCATAAACAGCCGTTTCGGGGTGCTTGCCCCTCATCAGTTTTGGTGTAGGATTCTGCCTGGCTCAGTTTGATGCCTTGAATGTGGCTTAGGCAAGGCTTGTTTGCAAGTAGGATTTTGACTCAGACAGCCGCTTCCATGAGGTGACGCTAGCGAGATGGTTCTCTTCCTTAGGAGACACCTCTTTGCATTTACGTTACACAGCATTGCCAATACGTCTCCATACCATGGAGTACTTCCAGCAAGGCTCCATACAAGACTGGTCACCTTAAGGAGAATAACCACCCTGCACAAGCCTTTATAACCAGAATATGTAAAAGGAGAAAATATGTAAAAGGAGAAAATATGTAAAAGGAGAAAATATGTAAAAGGAGAAAGAGTTATGTTGGCTGGGGATAGGGCTAGAAGCTGCGGTGTGGTGGCTTTTATTTTTTTTTTTTTAGGTCTTTTTTATTTTCTTTATTTTACACTTTGTTCCCCCATTAGGTCATTTGCATCTTGCAGTACATTTAATATTACATTTTTTTTTACATTGTTTGCCCATTTCCCCTGTAACTCCCGGCTGACATAGTAGCCCCAGTTACAGGGAGAATACAGGCCTTGGAGAGGTTTGATAAGACGGTTCCTCCTCACTGCAGAGCTGATCAGCCCGAGACCAAGCAGCTTGTGAAGACGCCTAGCCCCCAGCAATCACATGATTAGGATCGGAGCAGGATGCAGCATTGCCGCTTCCTGATCTGTATACACAGTGCTGATTGAGTGCTGTGTATACAGTGATAGGGAAGGCAGGGACTGTCACTGCTTTCTCTATGGGGAGCCGAGAAGTCACTGACAGCGGGTTCCCTGCTCCTGCAGCTGTATGATTAGCATGCAGCTACTTACTCTGCAAGGGTGCTCCTAAAGTGATCAGACTCCCGCTGATCATATGGACGTACAGACAGTCGGAAAGCGATCAATCAATACCGTCAGCACAGGAATGCACAACCTGCGGCCCTCCAGCTGTTTAAAAACTACATTTCCCAGCATGCCTGGACAGACTACAGCTATTAGAGCATGCTGGGAGTTGTAGTTTTGCAAAAGCTGGGAGGGCCGCAGGTTGAGTATCCCTGCTGCAGCATGTGAACACATGAAAACACAGCGCTCAGGTTTATAAAACTTTTTATCCATTACCTGAAAGAGCTTTCATCCTGCAATGTCCGTCATATGCAGCAGATTTTGTTCCAGAAATTTCTGCAACTAAAAACTAGCATCACTGAACTGCATGGGGTTGTCTTGGAGGCAAGCCCAAGGATCTCTGTGCAAACCGCATTCAGATGAATGTAACTGATTTTCAGACGTAGAATTTTCTGCATCAAAATCTGCCTTGTGTGAAGTAAACTTTAAATGGGGCATCTGTCAGCAGATTTGTACCTATGACACTAGCTGACCTGTTACATATGCACTTGGCAGCTGAAGACATCTGTGTTGGTCCCATGTTCATATGTGTCTGCATTACTGAGAAAAATGATGTTTCATTATATGCAAATGAGCCTCTAGGAGCAACGGGGGCGTTACCATTACACCTAGAGGCTCTGCTCTCTCCACTCAGGGGGCCAGGCATTATGACTTTTTTACTGCCTGGCCCTATCAAAGTGTAAAGGTGCAGCAGTTGCAGAGGAGCAGAGCCTCTAGGTGTAATGGTAACGCCCCCGTTGCTCCTAGAGGCTCATTTGCATATATTAGGTCATTTTTCTCAGCGATGACGGCACATATGAACATGGGACGAACACAGATGTCTTCAGCTGCCAAGCGCACATGTAACAGGTCAGCCAGTGTCATAGGTACAGAACTGCTGACCGATGCCATTTAACAGACTGCTTTTTTTTTTCCCCAGTTCCTTTACAAGAATTACTTACCTCCAGTTCTGGAAAAAGCAAATATCAAAGTGGACCTCCAATGAAAACTAAATATTTCACAATGCTCTCAGAGCCACTATCCACGTGGAGGCTTAGCCTTCTAAGCAGAGCCATTTGTTCTACAGACCTCTCCTTCCCAGTACACCAACCATAGGCACCCGCACCCAGCGACTGTTCCTTTAAATCTGCTGGCACACATTATCCCAGCCGCTCTCCTCCTCCTCCGTGTCACAGCTCTCCCTGTCAGACTGCAAGAACTAGTGCAGAGGCTGCTGTGATTACAACACTTTTGCTAGCTAACATTTTCCTCTACAGAAACAAATCTTATAATCCTCTGTTAAAAACCTTTAAAGGGGTATTCCCATCTCACAAATGTAGTTTGTATAGTTAGATATAACCATACCAATATTATTACTAATAGAATGTATTTATATAAAATGGACCGTTTAGAAGATTTCTCTATTTGTATATCCATTGCCCCACACACATCAGTCAGGCCGTTGCCCCTAGTTACGACCACCGTGACCATGTAGTAGTGGTGGCCGGCTTGCTCCTGTTCAAACCCGCTCTGAGGTAACTGCTGTGTTGTGTACGCACATTGCATGAGAATGCAGAGACACATCTTAGGGTACTTTCACATCTGCGTTTTGGACACTACCAGTCCAATGGTCAGGATCCGTCCAAAACGCAGACTTTATAAACGGATTCTGCTCCATAGAGATGAACTGATCTTGGAACAGGATCAATTTCTCTGCATTTTGGAAGCGCAGACAAAAATGCTACAACCCTAAGATGTGTCTCCACATGCTCATGTAATGTGCGTTCACAATACAGCAGTTACCTCAGAGCGGGATTGAACAAGAGCAAGCTAACCACCACTACTACATGGCTGCGGTGGTCGTAACCAGGGGCAACAGCCTGACTGATGTGTGTTGGACAATGGATATACAAATAGGGAAATCTACTAAACGGTACATTTTATATAAATACATTCTATTAGTAATAATATTGGTATGGCTATATCTAACTATACAAACTACATTTGTGAGATGGGAATACCCCTTTAAGGTACTGTAGGCTTCGTTCACATCTCTGTCAAGCAGATTTCACAGAAATCAACATTGCCGGATCCTCTAGTTCACTGCCGGATCTCCACGGACTGTAATGAGCTCCGGCGCTGATCCAGTCACTTTCCGGCAAAAATTCTGGGCTTTGAAGTTATGAATGAATTGCTAGCAGTTTGCAATGAAGGTCCAGATGGGTGTTACCAGCTGGGCATGTGTCCCTGCACTGTGAAACACTGGCAGCACTCACTGGATAGTGTCAGACTGTGTAAGGACACACCCCTAACTAGCCACCCATCTGGATCTTCATTGCAAACTGCTAGTAATTTGGTCAATTCCTTCCTTACTGCTAGCAGGAATAATAAAGGAACAGCTTAACAGTCGTAAGGAGAAATGCTCCAGAATTGTTAATACATGGGGGATGCAAGTAGTTACTGAAACAGACATGTCAGGGGAGGAGACAGGTCCTCCATCTCCTCCTCTGACCCACAATAAGCCTGGATTCACATACCCATGTCCTTGAAGTATCACACATATGTATTACTCATGAACACTGTACTTTTGTCTTGGATACCGAAATTTCACAAATACATGATGTGTGAACCCAGTCAAATAGGTTTTCCAAGAGGTCTTCATGAGTCGCCAACAATTTTAGATACAAGGAATTGTTTTAAAACAAGAGATCTATCTGTTCACCCCCACCGCACTCCAGTGCTGCCCACCGGCATTGCTTCTGACACTGGAGCGATGACTGGCTGCAGCAGGAGAACTAATCGCCGCAGTGCTGAAAAAGAAGGACTGCAGTGGCGGTGCTAAAACAGAGGCAGAGAGAGCAGAAGTCTGCGTCTGTCATTTTATAACCATCCCTGCTGTTATCTACAGTAAAAGGTTTAGGGTCTTGGAAAACCCCTTTAGGCAACTTTCACAGTCAGTATATTTCATCAGTATTATTTGTAAGCCAAAACTAGGAGTGGGTCCAAAATGTGGAAAGGATAAATCTTTCCATTATCTTTTCCCTCTCATACTCTTGGCTTACTAATACTGCTGCTAAACAATGACCATGTGAAAGCGGCCTTAAAGGGGTTGTCACTTCAGCAAGTGGCATTTACTATGTAGAGAAAGTGAATACAAAGCATTGACTAATGTATTGTGATTGTCCATATTGCTTCCTTTGCTGGCTGGATTCATTTCTCCATCACATTATACACTGCTTGTCTCCATGGATACGACCACCCTGCAATCCATCAGCGGTGGTCGTGCTTGCACACTATAGGAAAAAGCACCAGTCTATGAGCACTCCCACGGTCCTGGCCACCAGAGGCCGGTGCTTTTCTCTATAGTGTGCAAGCACGACCACCACTGATGGATTGCAGGATGGTCATTCATAACCATGGAAACGAGCAGTGTATAATGTGATGGAAAAATGAATCCAGCCAGCAAAGGCAGCAATATGGAGAATCACAATACATTAGTAAGTGCCTTGTAGTAACTTTCTCTACATGATAAATGCCACTTGCTGAAATGAGACACCCCTTTAAGTAGATTGCTGGTAGTATACATGGGATTATGTAGCAAATGTGGCCATGTAAAGGTTTTTTATAAAATTGGATTCTATAAGCAAAAAAAAAAAAAAAAAAAAAAAAAGTACTTCTATCAGTCTACCCCTAGTCACTAGTACCCAGTACTTACTGACAGACTGACCATAGGGTCAAAAGTCTAAAAGGCAGGTTACTATTTTTATACAAAAAATTCAGAGCCAGGTAAGTAGATTCAGTGTGAGGGACCCAGGCATATGGAGGACATTTTTTAGTCCCGGATAACCCCTTTAAGCTACACGGTGGACATCTTAAAGGGAACCTGTCAGCAGATCTGTACCTATGACACTGGCTGACCTGTTACATGTGCACTTGGCAGCTGAAGACATCTGTGTTGGTCCCCTGTTCATATGTGTCCGCATTGCTGAGAAAAATGATGTTTTATTATATGCAAATGAGCCTCTAGGAGCAATGAGGGCGTTACCATTACACCTAGAGGCTCAGCTCTCTCTGCAACTGCTGCGCCCTCTGCACTTTGACAGGACCAGGTTTGATGACATTTACACTGCCTGGTCCTGTCAATGTAGAAATCGTATGTTTTTTTTTAAAAGAAAGTAAAAGTATAAAAGAACATACTTCTCCCTTTTGTATCCACCCCGTATTTGGCTCCAAAAACTGCATGAATCCAGCCATAAAAAGGGAACGGCCATCTTTGCAAACATTGCTTTTTATCGTTCCAATGCCCTTAAGACATTTTACTTCAGTTTGCAAAGCTGCTGTGTGTATCCAGCTCCTGTGCAACAACCAACAAGCGAACCCTGTGTAATCAGACAGTCCGCCTTAGGCCACGTATGCGCTGTGAGCTCCGGTGGAGGAACAGACTGCTGGAGTTCACGGTATACCAACCAATGTGCACCACCAGATCTACAGTCACTGTAACGGGATTCCCCCACTTTCCGGTATATATGCCAGCTTTCGGCCAGACAAAGAAAAATGCTGCGTGTAGTATTTTTCATATGGCTGAAAGCTGTCATGTATGGCGGATACAGTGAATTACGGCAGACTGTTCCGCCGCCAGAGTTCAAAGTGCATATGTGAACCCAGCCTTCCCTCCGTCCTACCAATCATGTTTTAGTAGGGGACAGACATATGGCAATATGACCGTAGGATCAGGCGGGAGTATGTTTTTAGACTGTTACCATGGAGACAACTAGGCCTGCAAAGCGGCTGTAGACAAAAGCAATATAATATTAGATTATGTGCAATTTCACCTAATTATTTTTTATATTTTAGATACACTGGAGCCAGACAAATTTGATGCGTAGGTGGCTACAGCCTTAAACACATTTTATTCCCTTCAAGCAAGTCACAAATCAACCAAAAGCAAGCACACACCTCTCATCCGGAACGGGAATCACTTAAAGGTTGTGAAGGGCTAGCCTGAAGACCTCATTGGTACACACCCAAGCACCATTAAAACATTTCAATAAAAAGATTTGCTGAAATCCCAGGATTTGGTCATCATCTGCCTGAGCAGAAGGTATGAATAGGAAAAAAAAAAAGACGTTAAACAGAAATGAGAGAAGCAACAGGATAGAAGAAAAGAATGAAACGTTCATGTAAAGGGCGGTGGCTTCAGTCAGCAGGACACCAGCAGTTACAGCCAAGACAGAGAAGGGTTAATGTCCCACCACAAAAGCTGTAGATAGAAAACCATACAAATTCAGAAACATGCACGTACAGTGATCCCTCAAGATACAATGGCCTCAGAATACAATATTTTCCACATATAGTTATGTTTTCTGACCCATCGTAAGTGGAAACCAGACAACATACAACGTCCTAGACTCAGATCCAACCAATCAAGGCCACTCCTCTGGTACAATAGCTGGATTAGGCCATTTTCACACCTGCGGCACGGGGCTCCGGTAGGCTGTTCTGGTGGGTGAACAGCCCGTCGGATCTGTGCTGCCGCAGGTGCACGTGTGGGGCCGGAACTACGCTCACTGTAATGGGGGCGGGCCGCGGACCAACCCCTGCTGAGAGGCGGCCGGAACGAAAATACAACATGTTGTTTAGCTGACTGTTATAAGTAATGACTTGTCTTATCTGTCTTAGTTATCTGCTTATCTTTCTTAAATCTTCACGTTCTCTTATCTTGGATGACATTTTGGGGCTTTGGAACCGATTACTCAACTTACAATGGTTTCAGCATACAATGGTCGTCCTGGAACCGATTAATATTGTATCTTGAGGGACCACTGTGTATGTATAGTAAAAGACAACTGCACCTCCTAGAGCTTCCCTCGATTCCAGCAAGATGCTGGTTGGAGAACAAAAACATAGTAGTCCCACGTACGGCCATGTTCACACCTGCCTCAGAGGGTCCGTTAGGGGCCTCAGTTACAGCATCCGATAAAAATGCTGAGGGCAGCATAGTGTAGTGACAGACCCATGAAGACAGCCACAGGACTGACCCCCACAGATCAGATGATTAAGAGGGCACCATGGTGTATAACATGTGACCACTGCAGCCAACCGCTGTCCTCAGAGGTCTACCACTAAGGACTGATTGGCTGCAGCAGTGCCATTCTGTACACCTGCACATTACTGAAATGCAGGTATACGGCATGTGACTGCTACAACCGAGGTCCTCAGAGGTAGACTAATGTGGTCACGTGTTATACACACTCACATACCTGCTGCAGCGGCAGGAAGACCAGACCAACACTGCAGAAACGGGCAAGTCTAATGTGATTTATTTTATTTTTTAAAGGGTTTCTGTCACCAGTTTTTTCGGTATGAATCAGGCTGACATTAGAGATGTGCTAATGTCACCTGATTCCAAATATATATCTGTTTTATTTACTGGTGCCCCCATTTTTATATAAAATGAACTTTTATTTTATGCTAATAAGGCTCCTAGGTGTAAGGGGCGTTACCCCTGCGCCTAGAGGCTCTGTTGATTGACAGGACCAGGCAGAGAAGAAACACTCCATTCACCATAGCTTGCAAGGACCTTCAATGATGTCATGACCATGTGATCAGTCACATGGTTAGGATCACACAAACAGCCTGTCTCCTCCTAAACCATGTGACTGATCACATGGTCATGACATCATTGAAGGTCCTTAAAAGCTACGGTGAATGGAGTGTTTCTTCTCTGCCTGGTCCTGTCAATCAACAGAGCCTCTAGGAGCAGAGGTAACGCCCCTTGCACCTAGGAGCCTTATTAGCATAAAATAAAAGTTCATTTTATATAAAAATGGGGGCACCAGTAAATAAAACAGATATATATTTGGAATCAGGTGACATTAGCACATCTCTAATGTCAGCCTGATTCATACCGAAAAAACTGGTGACAGAAACCCTTTAAACTATTGCTGGGCCTGTCCAAGATTTAATTTAATAAGGTGCATTCCAGTTACTACAGGTCGTCACCTATGCACTGGTTAGGGAATAACTACTGATCAGTGACTGAGTACTGGGACCCCCATTAAGGGCTCATACACACGGCCATATTTTGAGGTCCGCAAAACAAGGATCGCGACCGAGTGCATGCCACCATTTTTTTTTTTTACTTCTGTAGAAATGTCCCATTCTTGTCCACAAAACAGACAAGAACAGGACAGTTTGTGGGACCGTGGAATGGAAGCACAGATAGCACACCGTGTGCTGTCTGCATCTTTTACAGCCCCATTGATATAAATGGGTCTGCATACGGTCTCCAGAAAAATGCGGATCGGATGCGGACCAAACATTCGCTCGTGTGAACGAAGCCTAATCTGACTCCTATATCCCTGTCCTGATACTTGCCAGGAAATAGCCCAGTCAAGTCAAATCAAGAATAAAAGACACATTCACCGGTCACATGGCCTAGGCGCAGCTCAGCCCCATAGAAGAGAATGAGGCCGAGTACAACCACTATACAACGTACGGCGCTGTGCTTGGTGAGCTGAGAGAAGGCCGCAGTGTTACTCTTCTTCTGTACATTACAGTCATTATTATTGGGGTTGTTCTAGCACTCACTGGGGGTCATATCCAGGCAGTAGGACATACAGTGTTATCCTCCAGTGTTTCAGATGAGACAATACTTTAACCATTTAAAATATGTACTAAACCGGGCTGTGTGTTTAAAGGGGCAAAATAGGGGTAACATTTATAGGAAAAGGTTTCACTGTGAGAAAAAAATAATTAAAATAAAAGATGCCATACTCCCCTATCTCCCACATTCTGAAATGGGAGCGGTGGGAGATAGAAGTGAGAATGGCTTCTTTTATTTTATGTATCCCCCTTGTAGGCCTTTCCCAGTAATTTTTACTCCCCATACAACCCCTTGAACCAAGAAACGTACTGAACAGCATGCGCTATTTACACAGTCTGCTACATGCACTAGAGGGTCGTTTCTCCATTAGCCCTCTGCCTGTATGTATATAACTTCTGTAAGAGATAACCAAATCACATACAGGAATCAACAAGCTATCCAAGTGTGTGTTAGACACACCAACAATAACCCCTACAATACACACATATATATATATAGTGCCAACACACAATTTGCGCTAAAATAAGTAAATTTTATTAAACATAAAATAAAAGATGGTATAAAGACCATATCAATAATATACTTCTATCACGGCAGAAATAGCAGAAATAGACGGATGAACTGGTATCAAATAATCACAGGTAAGTAAAATGTTACACCACCACCCTCCAAAGGTATACAAATAAAGTGCTTAGTGCAGACAAAAACCACTGAGTGTGGTGTGATCCACTCTGGTCAGGGTGCAAAAAAACTTTACATCACAGGCCAGACATGTAAGCAACAATCAGAATGATAAAAGGCATAATACCGACCAGTTGATCCGCGACCCCAACGTACATTTCGCGCTGTGGCTTCCTCAGGGAGTATGTTGTTCCACTATATTATGTCCTATTTATACCCACACCAATTGATTCACACATTGTTTCACGTGTCCCACCACAATACCTGCGCTCCACAATGGAACGCATCACATCACTTCCTGTCTCGCCAAGTCAGTCTCCAAATGGTGTTTTCCTGGTAACAAAACTCAAACCAATGCTGGATAGTGCCAATTAGCTACTGAGATATGCCTCTGAGGCATCCCAAAATAATAAAAATCATAGTGAAATCGGAGTTACATAGATCCTAATGCCCCGCAGCGCCCGAACTCTTGCGAGAGGCGGGGCGACGCGGGACCACGTGACCGCCGCTGCGCTCCACAATGGAGCGCAGACAGCGGAAAAAGCCGGCCGGCTTCTCATCCCTATAAGATGCAAGAACTCCAAACACCTCGTTGTAAACTTGCCATGTCATGGGCCGCAAATCTCAATCGGGGGAATGCCTAAACTGGCAAACAATTCCTATACCCATAAGACACAAAAAAATGAATAAAACTAATATGTGAAAATTATAATATATCAGTGTATATAACTCCTAAATAAAATAACATATTACCAATAAATATATATGTGCATGAACCCACTTGTAAAATAGTGCATGCACATCCATATATGTATATACATGTACAGGTGTGCATCCAAGTGGAGTGAAATGTAACATTCAAACAAATCTCATATATAGAGATAAAATATATCTCATGTAAAAAATATGTGATAAGAGTGTAAAAAAAAAAAGGCACTGCCTTTTTTTTTTTTGCCTTTTATAGGCTCTGACAATTCCTGTTCACATAATTACATGATATGTGTCACTCATATTCATCTTTTCATCGGTATTATGTTTGATATATTGGTCACATTTTTATATATATATATATATATATATATATATATATATATATATATATATATATATATATATATATATAT
Organism: Rhinella marina; assembly: GCA_900303285.1. NCBI lineage: Eukaryota > Metazoa > Chordata > Amphibia > Anura > Bufonidae > Rhinella > Rhinella marina. The sequence continues at coordinate 887,348 of ONZH01019298.1, read as the reverse complement.
ATATATACACACACACACAGTGTAAAAAAAAAAAAAAAAGTATGTGTGTATATATATATATATAAAAATGTGACCAATATATCAAACATAATACCGATGAAAAGATGAATATGAGTGACACATATCATGTAATTATGTGAACAGGAATTGTCAGAGCCTATAAAAGGCAAAAAAAAAAGGCAGTGCCTTTTTTTTTACACTCTTATCACATATTTTTTACATGAGATATATTTTATCTCTCTATATATGAGATTTGATTGACAAAACAAACAAACTCAAACCAAAATTTACTTATTTTAGCGCAAATTGTGTGTTGGCACTGTATGTATATAAGTACTACTATCCAGTCCACATATCCGCACAGACTATGGTAGTAGATGCCACCATTAGAGAGTACTTACACCATTTTACAGCGCTTCATAGCGGTCGTTATGTTATTTACGTATTACAGCACAATTCCTGCCAGCGGTATAACCCCTTTCACACCTCTACACAACCATACAGCTGAAGTGACACCCACAAGCAGGGGCGTAGCTAAAGGCTCATGGGCCCTGGTGCAAGAGTTCAGCTTGGGCCCCCCTTCCCTCGGTGCTTTGTGGCCAGGGGCAGGGAAACACATAGCCTTCGTGCTGGGAGAGCCATAAATTGAAATGGCAACCCTCCAGGCCTAACCCCTTCCCCCCCAGCCAGAGGTGTAACTTGACCAGCATGCACTCTCTATAATACCGGTGTCTTCTTATGCACCAGAAGGGTCTTTGGGCCCGGTAACGACTGCTACCTCTGCACCCCCTATAGCTACGCCCCTGACCACAAGTCATGCACAAAAAAACACCACACAACATGGACCAAAATCTGTGTCTTGGAGGATTACCTTGAGCTGACCTACAACCATACTGATAATACAGTTGTCAGGTGTCGGCTGATGATCTTGTGAAGTAATGCTATGTTGGATCTTCTGAAAAGGAAGAGTCTACAAAGAAAAAGAATAAATAACCACGGTAAGATGTAACCAGGTTATCAGCCAATTATCATGACGATTCACTACTGATCATTGTAATGATAAAAAAAAAAAAAAAATGTATAGGTGCAAATATATAAATATAAATATAATACATACATAAGTGCACAAGCAAATGAACACGTGCAGCTCGGGAAACACGGCCCGTCTGACCCCAACCCATGACGATGTGAGTAAAGCACAATAGTCCCGCAGACAAAGAGGAACTAACTGCATTATAAATCACTATCATCCAGCGAGTTTGGGTGAGATGAGCTACGGTCAGTCCAGGAGATGCAGCCGACTCCCGGGCCATGTTTCCCAGGCTATACACACAATAAAAATATTGTAAGGTTTTTTATCTAAATTTCTCTGGTAGCGCCCCCTGCTGTTTCACCAGTGGCTGAAATTCTGGTTCTACAACGCTCAGTAGCTTCCCTGCTCCCATCCTCCTCTCAGTGTCAGTGTAAAGGCCCCTTTACACTGCACGATGTTCGGGCAGATTATCACTAACGAGCGTTAGTACAGATGCTCTAGTGTAAAAGTGCCGCTGATTACCCAATGAACGAACTAAATGCTTGTTTGTTGTGTAATAGGATTGTTAGTGCGGTCATGTAAAATAACCATATGCCATCAGCAGACGGTTCTGTCTAAGCAGCCTCAGCTGCCGGAAAACAATGATTCTGTAGGGGGACGAGCAATTAGCAATCAGTCCGCCCCATACTGTGGAGGAGATCGCTAGGTATAAATGAGGCAGTCTCCTTCACTGACGAGCACCGGGAAGGAACGATTCCTTCCCGACAATCGTCAGCCTCCTCTGTCAGTGTAAAGGGGCTTTTATTGAGAAACGGCATCATACACTAAGGCCGGGTTCACATCTGTGCTGCTAACTCCGGCACTGTAATCCGGTCACTGTATCCAGCGTATATGCCGGAAAGCAGCCGGACCCAATACAATCGGATGGGGATCCGGCAGTACACGGTGGTATCTGGCCATGCCGGATACGTGGAACTCCAGCAATCTGTTCCTCCGCCTGTACAGACCGCCGGAGTTCACAGCGCAGATGTCATTGTGGTCTAATCCATGGCCACTACGTGGAAGCCAACCCTTGAGCCAAACTTATTTACTGCCTGGCGAGTCAGTTTCAAGCAAAGACTGAATTAAGACATGGCCGTGCATTCCCATAATTCACTCCATTTAAGCCTACAGGAGCTATGGATACACAGTCTGACTCCCACAGACCTGGATGGAGAGCCAGAGACAAACGCAGCCAACTCTCTGTTCAATCTCCACCGTCGCCCACCAAGCAGATCAGGAAACAAGAGATCCCATGGGTAGGACCCTCACCCATTAGTTCCAATGTACTTACTGACAACTTCTCAATAATCATATCTTTGCCTTGATATTGCTGGCCTTCCCAAGTTAGACATGAAGCATCAGTCTGAAGGAGAGAAAAAAAAGAGAAAATTCCTAAGTACCCAAGTACTTTTCTGCAAAACATTACAGTATAGTATAGTAAAGCTTCTGCTCCAAATGTGCTTGTGTAATTAATAAAAATATGTGAAACGAATATTAAAGGGGTTCTCTCATATCAGCAAATGGTTAAAGGGGTTCTCCGGGCTCTTAATAGTGATGACCAATCCTCAGGATAGGTCATCAATATCAGATCGGTGGAGGTGTCAGCTGTATGAAGGCGAGGCGCGCGCAGTGTGCACGTGCTGTCTCCCTTCTCTGTTACTGCTTGCTGCTGCTATGTCTATGGCGATCAGCAAGAGACGGCACCCAACTTCCCTTCATACAGCTGATCAGCAGGGGTGCAGGATGTCAGGCCCCACCGATTGGATACCCTGAACATAGGTCATCACTATTAAAAGTCCCCTTGAAAACCCCTTTAATACAAGGCACTTACTAATGTATTGTGATTGTCCACATTGCCTCCTTTGCTGGCTGGATTCATTTTTCCATCACATTATACACTGCTCATATCCAGGAGTTACGACCACCCTGTAACCTAGCAGCGGTGGTCGTGCTTGCACACTATAGGAAAAGGAGCCGGCCTAGGCGCACTCCCAGCCACAAGAGAGGCCACTTCTTTTTCCTATAGTGTGCAAGCACGACCACTACTACTGGACTGCAGGGTGGTTGTAACCATGGAAACGAGCAATGTATAATGTGATGGAAAAATGAATCCAGCCAGCAAAGGAGGCAATATGGACAATCACAATACATTAGTAAGTGCCTTGTATTAACTTTCTCTACAGGATAAATGTCCCTCACTGATGTAAGACAACCCTTGGGACATGAAGCTTAAAGGGTTTCTGTCACCAGAATTTACCATAGTAAACCAAGTGTCATTTGCAATACGCAAATGACACCTGATGACAGATCTTTTTGTTTTATACTTTTCTGTAAAGTTGTTAGTGAGAAAAGTCTGTTTTTAAAATATGCAAATTAGCTCCCCTAGGTGCAGTAGGCGTGAACCCCGCACCTAGAAGCGGCCGTAATGCCTCCTCTTACCCCTCCTCCGTAGCGTTGATTGACAGGGCCAGGCAGCCAGCTCTTTCGGCTCCCGGCCCTGTTCGAGTCCGAAATCCCGCGCCTGAGCATTGCGATCAGCAATCCGCGCGTTGAGCCGCCCAACTTCCTCAATGCGCCCGCATTGCTAATCGCAATGCGCAGGCGCGGGATTTCGGACTCGAACAGGGCCGGGAGCCGAAAGAGCTGGCTGCCTGGCCCTGTCAATCAACGCTACGGAGGAGGGGTAAGAGGAGGCATTACGGCCGCTTCTAGGTGCGGGGTTCACGCCTACTGCACCTAGGGGAGCTAATTTGCATATTTTAAAAACAGACTTTTCTCACTAACAACTTTACAGAAAAGTATAAAACAAAAAGATCTGTCATCAGGTGTCATTTGCGTATTGCAAATGACACTTGGTTTACTATGGTAAATTCTGGTGACAGAAACCCTTTAAGGGGACAGCTCCACTGGTTGAAAAGTAGCGGAGATTCCATAGAAATGAATGGGATTGCAGTGCGAGTCGCAAAAAGCCAACACTGCTGACTTCCTTTAGACTGCGCGGCGAATCCATTCATTTCTATGGGATCACCGCTACTCTGTGATCCTAGCTGCGACAGCTCATAAGGGCTCATGCACACAGCCAGTGCCGGCCCGTGCCCATATTGCGGCCCGCATACACTGGGTTCGCAATACACGGGCACCAGCCGCGTGCAGCCCGCATCACGGATCGCAGACTCATTCACTTCAATGGGTCCACAATCCGGGAGATGCGGAGCGGAGGCACAGATCGGAACACCACTTCTTTGCGATGCGGACCGTCGGATGCGGATCGCGGACCCCATTCAAATGAATGGGTCCGTGATCCGTATCCAGTGGCCCCACTCTCAGTGCCGATGCATTGTGGACCACAAATTACGGTCCACAGCACGGGCACTGACTGCAGACTCGTGTGCATGAGCCCTAAGGGGTATTCCCACCTAGTAACGTTAGCCAGAAGATTTATGATGAGTGGACATCTCAGCTTTGGGACCCCCCATTTCCGGTGAATTCAGGGGTGCCATCTGCATTTCAGATCGTCGTGCAGGGAAAGTATGAAGAGCAGTCGCCTGACTCACTCCTCTTAGGCATGTTATAGCTATACGCCATCATTTTCTGCTTACAGACAGACAGAAGAGTAGAGTGCCGCCTCTCCGTACACATACTCACATATATTGCTTTTAATTGTGATCTATCGCAGTCAAAGAGCCGATAATAATGTTCTACAAAGCTGCAGCCAATCTGTTCCCAAATCCGCTTGTCAGCCATTCTGAACGCTTACACAACTAAACCTAGAAAGAAGAACAGGAGAGCGGTGAGTAACCTCAGATGTATACAGCATATACCCCGATACTGCCCAGAGCTTCAGGCACACGACCATTGTTTGAATCCGTGCCCCGAGCCGATCGCACACAGACCCATTCATTTCTATGCGGGCAGCACATGGATGCCATCTGTGCGGCCGTTCCGCAAATTATAAGACGTGTCCTATTCTTGTCCGTTTTGCAGACAAGAACTGGCAGTTCTATTAGGAAAATGCGCCATGCACACGGCCGGTATTCTTACGTTGAGAAATGCAAAATACATACGGTCGCGTGCACGACCCCTATGTCCAGAGCATCATTTTACAGAATAAGGGCTCATGCACATTACCGTATGGGGGGTTTTTTGCGGTCCGCTAATAATTCAGATGACGTCCGTGTGCATTCTGTGTTTGGCGGAACGGAACAGCTGGCCCCTAATAGAACAATATTATCCTTCTCCGTAATGCGGACAATAATAGGACATGTTCGATTTTTTTGCGGAACAGAAATACAGAAATGGAAGGCACAAGAAGTCATTTCCATTTCTTTTGTGGACCCAATAAAATGAATGGTTCTGCATACTGTCCGCAAAAACAAAAAGACACGGAACGGACATGGAAAGAAAATATGTTTGTGTGCACGAGCCCTAAGTCACGGAGCCGGACCTCTTGTATTCCAGGGCGAGGGTCCGACACCCCCAACAACCTGCTGTTTAGTTTTAGCTCCAGCGTGGTAACTACACAGCTCTGCCTGTAACTGCAGCACTGCACCCATTCACCTCATAGGGGACAATGCTGCAGTAAGTAGCTCTGACCCCACAAAATGGTCTGAACTGTGTAGATTCTGCACCAGAGCTACTGGTGGGTGTGCAGTGTGTCGAAACCCCCCGCCAACCTGATATTGATGCTCTATCCTTGCGATAGGCCAGCCGTCAATATTAAAATCCCCGAATACCTCTTTAACCCCTTGGGGCTGTAATACTTTGAGCCTTCTTTGCCCAGCGTCAAGGGGTTATTCTGAAATAGGTAGGTTCTGACCTCTGGGACCTGTACCAATGGAGTGGTAGTCATTAGTGTTGGCCGAGCATGCCTATGCTCGGGTCCGCTTGGTGTTCGGCCGAACACCACGTGTGCTCAAGTGCGATGCTCGAGTATGCTAATGTGTACGAATTTGTATGCTAATGTTACGCATTGTACGCTAATGCGCACAAATTCAGTTAATTAGCGTACTTTAACGAGTGAAAGAGGAGAATTTGCGATTCTGACCTTTTCCTATGAACCCGACACCCTCTCCTCATCCGAGCAGGGCGTGCCTGGTCTTCTCCCATTGACTTACATTGTGCTCGGGTGCTCTGTAGAGCAATCGATCATCACCAAGCGTTCTACCAGAGCACCCGAGCACTTTGGTGCTCGATCAACACTAGTAGTCATCATGCTGCTGCTGCTTCATCCATCTCTATCGGTATCCACGTGCCATCTCCCACAGAGAGGAGCGCATGCTCGGCCACGGCTTCATACATACATGGGGACGCTGCACGGACCTCGCAGTATAAAGAATATTTAAACTTTCATTCAATGGGACGGGTACAATTATGACAATATCAGAAATAGAACAGGTTTGATGTTTTAGTACTTTTGCGGAATATTTTGCGGCCGATCTAATATTTACTGTTTGACTATAATTTGCCTTCCGCTGGAAAAACCCCTTTAACAAAAAGCCGATTCAGTCTAGAAGAGGGATACCCAACCTGCGGCCCTCCAGCTGTCACCTCCCAGCATGCCTGAACAGCCGACAGCAGGGCATGGTGGGAGTTGTAGTTTTACAACAGCTGGAGGGCGGCAGGTTGGGCATCCCTGCCCTATAGAAATGGACACTCCAGTGAGCCCGGTCCGGGGGTATTAGCAGCTGTACCCGTCTATCACTGTATTGTCAGGGAGGCTAAATTTAAAAAGGTGACGTCATCACTTGACAACCCCTTTAACGGGGCGGCAACTAAAGCTGCATTCACAAGGGCTGATTCACAAGCAAGTACAGGGAAGGAAGCCAGCGTCCCCGATAATTGCCTGGAGGTGAGAGCGGCATTTACCTGCAGCAATCAGTCACGTCACAAGTCTCTATGAAAACACCCGAAGGGCTTCCAAAAAGAAGGTACATTCCTTAAAGGGGCAGACCCAAGACAGATAGGTTAACCCAATCCACAGGGTCTGCGGTTGTCCGACTTCTGGGGCCCCCACCCATACTTCGTTTGGGGGGGGGGGGGGCTGTTCCCATTTGAATGGCGTGTCCACCATATCCTCCCCCTTACTTCCCATACAGTTGAATGGAGCACGCATCGTTCAAACAGGGGCCCCCATTCTACTGATCGGCAGGGCCCCGGCAGCCAGGGCAGGGAACAGCAACCTTTGGTACTCCAGCTGCTGTTAAACTACAATTCCCAGCATGCTCCATTCACTTCTATGGAGTTCAGAGAAGAGCAGAGTGAGACTGCATGCTGGGAGTTGTAGTTCCACAACAGCTGAGTGCCGGAGGTTGCCTACCCCTGTCCTAGGGGATAAGTATCTGTCACACAGGGTGGGAGAAAATAAACCGCTTAACGCAACTTCTGCCGCAGCCTTGGTCCCCATTCACACCGCGTACGGCGCTAATCCCAGCGCACACACAGGCCGTGTCCTTAAACGCAGTTTATACAGCGACTACGGCCACGTGACGCCATTGCTTTTACGTTACTGCGCTCAAAAGTGAAAGCAACGTCAAAAATCCAAACCCGATTTAGACGCAATTGAGTCAGTTTCTCTATTCTTTTTAAGGCCTCATGCAGACGACTGTATTTTTCAGATTTCTGTATCCGATCTGTGTTTTGCACATTTCTACGGGTCCGCAAAAAAAAAAAAACGGACTGCACACAGACGTCACCCACAAAGGGCTAGAACACATCCTATGTGGACCACAGACCCATCGAAGTCAATGGGGTCGCCAAATTAAAAAAAAAAAACGGACCCGTGTATCCGCAAAATGGAGATTTATGTGGGCATGAGGTCTTAACAGACAAAATTTTCCAATATATGAAAAGTCATAAAAATTTACCGCCCTGCGCCTACCAGCGGCCACATGGCCAGTGATTGGTCAGCACCTGTGTGGCAGCAGGAGGTGAAGCTGCCATTTTTCTGAAGCCCAGACTGCACCTCCTGACTCCATGCAGCCTCTAAGACGCAGGGCTGGGAAAAAGTTTTTTTTTTTAAATTTGTGAAAGCCATTCATTGACTTCCAGCCTCCCATCCCCCACGCAGACAGCCCTGACAGGAGAAGTTCACCGCAGCGCCCCCCATGACAGCGCGGCCGGGCCCAGAAACTTCTCTATGACACTCCGCTCCAGTCACCGGCTGCAATGGTGTGACACAGTAACCGGGGCCCGAGCTCTCCTCCCTCCACCGGCGCAGGCCCCGCCATGCTTTTCATACAATGACAGGAGACAGTAGAGGGCCACACAGCCCCCGGCCAAACTGGCGCCTACCGGGGGGCCCACAGCTGTACGGGAGAAAGGCAGGCCTGAAGACCGGGAGCTGAGTTTCCGCTTACCCCTCACGAGGTCCTGCTCTGCAAGGTCCCGACGAGCGCGCAGCTCCCGCCACCGCCCTCCTCCTCAGCGAGTAGCCGCCCCTCCCAGCACTGAGGGATGCCGGGACTTGTAGTCTCTGCGGTCGGCTGGCCGCGCGGGCTGGCATGTAGCTGTATGGACGGACAGAGCGTATTTGCTGAAATGACGTCAGGATGACGTCATTTCTGAATAAAAATTGTGATTATCGGATTTAAGAGTAGTTTCTGCAAGGCAAGAAGACTCTGGGCAGTACAGCAAGGGATTTCTCCTCACCTAGTTTACAGGAAATCAGCAGCACAGGAGAGACTGACCACCCCTGCCTGGTGGTCTGGACCGAGTGGGATCACGTGACACAGCTCCTCATAATCAAAGGGTCCAGAATGAAGGAATGTAACTACGCAGAAGTTTAAAAAAATGGCACTGCTACTGAGTTCCAATTATGTGTACATAAAAACTTCGGAGTGCTCCTTTAAAAAGATTGAGCCACCAAAAATATTATACATTTAAAAAAAAACAGCACCTGGATCTGAATACTTTTGCAATTGCATTTAGTATAGCCACTGATTTATTCAATAAAATGTTTCTGTATAGCGCCACCTGCTGTTTGTTCTTTTCTTTATTCCTCCGTCCACCTCAGTAAGGCTTAGTTTAAATCTTGAGCTGTCGCCAGCTGTATCAGCTATGATCGTTACAGGGAGAGAGCTGCAGCAGAAAGGACACATACCCTGAGCTGTGATAAGGAGAGAGCTGCAGCAGAATGGACACATACCCTGAGCTGTGATAAGGAGAGAGCTGCAGCAGAAAGGACACATACCCTGAGCTTTGATAAGGAGAGAGCTGCAGCAGAATGGACACATACCCTGAGCTATGATAAGGAGAGAGCTGCAGCAGAATGGACACATACCCTGAGCTGTGATAAGGAGAGAGCTGCAGCAGAAAGGACACATACCCTGAGCTGTGATAAGGAGAGAGCTGCAGCAGAATGGACACATACCCTGAGCTGTGATAAGGAGAGAGCTGCAGCAGAATGGACACATACCCTGAGCTGTGATAAGGAGAGAGCTGCAGCAGAATGGACACATACCCTGAGCTGTGATAAGGAGAGAGCTGCAGCAGAATGGACACATACCCTGAGCTGTGATAAGGAGAGAGCTGCAGCAGAATGGATACACAACCCCTGAGCTGTGATAAGGAGAGAGCTGCAGCAGAAAGGACACATACCTTGAGCTTTGATAAGGAGAGAGCTGCAGCAGAATGGACACATACCCTGAGCTGTGATAAGGAGAGAGCTGCAGCAGAATGGATACACAACCCCTGAGCTGTGATAAGGAGAGAGCTGCAGCAGAAAGGACACATACCTTGAGCTGTGATAAGGAGAGAGCTGCAGCAGAATGGACACATACCCTGAGCTGTGATAAGGAGAGAGCTACAGCAGAATGGATACACAACCCCTGAGCTGTGATAAGGAGAGAGCTGCAGCAGAAAGGACACATACCTTGAGCTGTGATAAGGAGAGAGCTGCAGCAGAATGGACACACAACCCCTGAGCTGTGATGAGATTTTCCCATGTGTTTTTCAGATTTTAAACATTTATGGCATATCAACAGGATATAGCAAAAATGCCTGATGGGTTCTGGAGCCCTCACCTACCAGCACCCTCAATGGTTCATTGCCATCTCCAGGGGCACCTGTAACCTATCTGATCCCCCACCACTCTGTTCCGGCTCTGTGGCTCCCGGGCTGTCTTCACTGCACTTACAATCCCTGCCTATCCCTGCCAAGTTCCGCATGGCCGGGGTCAAATGCGCTTCTGCAGCCGAGGACTGGCCTCATTGCTGACGTGTTCGTAAGTGGTATGTCACTGTTGGGTCACATATCACTTGGGGATACATCACTGCTGAGGCTAGTGATTGGCTGCAGCGGCTCATGTGTCCCTGTTGGTGTGGAAGTTAACAAGTGGGACCAGAAGTTCAGTGGGACACATTTGCTAACGAGAGTGCACCTAGAAAATGTGAGTTATTATCTGTGCCTAAGAAAGGGACGTGGCGTAATGTGCAATTTAGGCATAAAAATGTCTCGCTCTAAGGCCCAATGCACATGACTGTATCCAGATCCGCAAAATATGGATGTGGTCCTTGTTGCATCCACGATCTTCATCTATTTAACTTGAAAACCTTTTTAAAACTGGGATCCGAAGTTGTAGAATGAAGACCGAAGTTCTTCACGACTTAATGAATTTCACCTCGGTGAAGCCCATACATTTTAATGCTGTACGGAAACAGATCTCCGTACAGTATTCAAACGAAGTTTTGAACAAAGCGCCTTTGGATTTATGATCCAAAGCAACACTAATCTCCCAGCCTGAGCCCCAGTGATAGATCTGGTGCAGGCCTGGATGGCCAGTTTAAATTTACACCATCAATTTTTGGCCCTGCCCATTGTTATAAGCCCCTCCTACATATAATAGGCCATCTGTCGCCTGCTGCGCCCCTTGGCTGTCCTCACCCAGCTCTGAATCCTCCTTCTGCAAATGGCAGGGGGTGGAGCTGGAGCATCTCCTCTCCTACATAACACCACATATCTCTTACATCCAGTGATGTCACCTTTGTTGTAGACATTCTCTTTCCTCATCTTCTCCATTCAGACCAGACCGCCATGATGATTTTTCAGCCACCTCCTGTCTCTGCAGAGATTGACAAACAGACATTAGTTTCCCAGTTTTCCATCATCTTCTGAACACCCTTTCCTGCCACCCCCAATAATGTGCCCCCCAATACTATACTGCAGAAACTGTCCCTGGAAAAATACTAGTACTACACAGATAGTGCCCCCTATAACAATTATTGGCACACTGTGCTCTAAAAAATAACTGCACCCAGACACTAATAGTATAAAGATAATGTCCCCCAAAAATAATTGTGCAAAGCTGATACTGTGCCAGGGTGCCCCCCAAAGTAACGGTGCTCCCCAAAATCCCACCAAGAGAAATAATTCTCTGCCAGACCACACTTAGTAGTAATAATGCCACCATAATGCCCATACTAGTAATCATGTTCCTCATAGCCCCCAGTAGAAGTAAAGCTCACCATAATGCCCCCTAGTAGTAATAATTCTCCTTATAATAGGACAGTACAAGAAGTACCCCCTCTTAGTGCCCACAATTGAGCTAATGTCCCCATAATGTATGCCAGTATAAAATACCCCCAATATAGTGCCCCAGTAAATGCCCCTATACTGCTCGTCTCCCCCTTCCCCATAGTGCCCTCCATAATATACCAGTAAAAAAAATGCCCCTTCTTAGTGCCCCAGCAGATGCCCCTATAGTGCTCCACTCCCCCATAATGTTCCAGTAAAAAATCCCCCTTCTTTGTGCCACCAGATGCCCCATAGTGCTCCTCTTCCCCATAGTGCCCCCTATAATGTGCCAGTAAAAAATACCCCTATAGTGCCACCAGATGCACCATAGTGCTTCTCTCTCCTATAGTGCCTCCCATAATGTGCCAGTAAAAAAAATGCCCTTTAGAGCCACCAGATACCCCCATAGTGCTCCACTCCCCCATAGTGCCCCCAAATAATGCCCCTATAGTGCCACCATAGTGCTTCACTCCCCCACAGTGCCCTCAAATAATGCGCCAGTAAAAAATGCCACCAGATGTCATAGTGCCCCCCCCCCATAATGCGGCAATAAAAAAAGGCCCCTTTAGAGCCCCCAGATGCCCCCATAGTGCTCCTCTCCCCCATGGTGCCCCCCCATAATGACACAGTAAGAGATGACCCCAGATGCCCCCCAAATGGGCCAGTGAGAAATGCCCCCAGATGGCCCCATAGGGCCACCCCCAAAATGGGCCAGAAATAAGTGCCCCCATAGGCAAGTAGGAAATGCTGTAGTGTCACCTGGTGCCCCCTATAATGTGCCATCTAAAAAAAACAAACAAACAAAATCAGGGGCGGATTGGCCATAGACCTTACAGGGAAATTTCCCGGTGGGCCGATGACCAGGGGGCCACCTGGGTCCTCCTCACAGCCGGCCAGTGGAAGTTTTTGGGGATGTATTTTTTGCTGCTGGCAGTATTTTGTGATGGACTGTGGTATTTGGCTCTGTTGGGGTGGTATAATGTGCCACAATATGGTATTGCTGGTCCTGCCTTCCATCAATTTGGACCCGACTTCAAAATGGGGCCACTTTTAGTATTTTTTCCAGGGCCACTTTAAGTCCCCAGTCCGCCCCTGAACAAAAAAAAACAACACTAATACTTACCTCCATCAGCAGCGATATGATGCAGGCCTCTTCCAGCCTGTGTCCCTGCTGTATGCTGCCTGGCTGCGATGATAATGACGTAATTGCGCCGCCTGAGCCGGCCTCTAATAGGCTGCAGACACTAGTGCCTCTAGCCTATCAGAAAAACGTGGGAGACGCCTCTCCCTCCCCTGCCGCAGCACAGGCATCTGTATCGCTGTCCTGAGGACGGCGATACAGATGACTATGGAGATGAGCGCTTCCACAATGGATACCTAGGGATTTTAAACGGAGCATTGTTGACTGTAGATGTTCTTCTAGCGGTTCTGCTGATTCTGCCACCAATAGGACGTCATCTCAATAGGGTATGCCCAAGACAGACCTCTGTATGAGAGCTGCCACTACCTCTGCTATTACTAAATATACGAGGGATTGAGGATATCCTGAACAGGGGAGAAACAAACTGACAGTGTTGAACCCCTGTGTTGGATGGGATCGCAAATCTTAAAGGGGTTTCTGTCACCAGATTGTTGCCTATGAATCAGGCTGACATTACAGATGTGCTAATGTCACCTGATTCTAATGCCCTATTCACACGACCTTATGAATGGGGACACATCTATTCCGCAATATTGCAGAATAGATGCGGCCCCATTCACCTCTATGGAAGCGGGCATAAAAAGATAAAGCAAGTCCTATACTTGTCCGCAACAGGATCCCGGCAAACAAGTGCAGCAGCCTGACCAGTCATCTCTACTGGGTAGACCACGCCATTTCCTAGAGTTGTGCCTGGATCTGCACAACATTATTCGGTAAGGTATTCTCACCTTGAGTCCTTATCTGGGAACCCTAAGGTATTTTACAAGGGAGCGCCCCCTCTTGTTTTTGGTTTTGCAGGTTTTTTGAAAAGGGACACCACCTTATGGTCCATGGGACCCTCTAATTGTGTTACATCCTCAAAAGGTAAAGAGGTACGCTAGAAACTTTTGAAACTTGGACACCTACTTTTGGGACTGTATCCCAGTCATTCCAATCCATTTCATCAAAGGGATAACACCTTTTCAGACCTCTTGAAGTAAAAGAACCCTTTTCTGGTCTACTCCACTGTGTTTTAATCATCTTCTGCATATCGTCAGGTACTGGGAACGCCGTTCTCCTAATGCTCCAAAAATGTCATCCTGAACAGACCAAGGTTTTTTTGGAACCTCAGTTTTAAAGGAAATCTGTCACATGATTTGACTGTATTAACCTAAAAGTATGGCTGTGTTCAATAAAGTACCTTCTCTCCAGCTGTAGTCTTGATCCTTTCCTTGGACTTTTGCTTTTCTTTTTCTTTTCGTTTTTCTGATATGCTAATTTCTTCTGAAGGAGCCCAGAGGGGCGTTACTATCGATAAAGTGAGCCCAGTAACGCCCCCCTCCTGTGCCCAGCCCGCCTTCTTATTCATCTAAAGCACTCCTCTTCAGGGCAGGAGTAACGCCCACATTAGCATGCCTGGCCGCCGCCTCCCTCGGCAACGGCACAGCAGCGATCACGTGATGCGTTCCACACCTCAGTACTAAGCTGCGGTGCGTTCCACAATACAGCGCTCACGTTATCTACTGAGGAGTGGTTTTAATAGCTGCCGTGCCGTTGCCGAGGGGGGCGGCGGCTAGGCATGCTGATGTGGGCGTTACTCCTGCCCTGAAGAGGAGTGCTTTAGATGAATAAGAAGGCGGGCTGGGCACAGGAGGGGGGCGTTACTGGGCTCACTTTATTGATAGTAACGCCCCTCTGGGCTCCTTCAGAAGAAATTAGCATATCAGAAAAACGAAAAGAAAAAGAAAAGCAAAAGTCCAAAGAAAGGATCAAGACTACAGCTGGAGAGAAGGTACTTTATTGAACACAGCCATACTTTTAGGTTAATACAGTCAAATCATGTGACAGATTTCCTTTAATAGTTGCTCTGATAGTTTTAACAGGCTCATCAGTATGCTCAGGGTTAGGCCTCATGCACACGAACGTTGTCCATTCACTTCAATGGGGTGGCAAAAGATGCAGACAGCACAACATTCCTCCATTCCGCTGCCCTCCAAAAAAAAATAAAAAATAGAACATGTCCTATTCTTGTCTGTATCATGGATAAAGATAGGACTGGTCTATTGAGGGCCAGACCTTCCGTTCCACAAAATACAGAACGCACACGGCCGGTATCCGTGTTTTGAGGATCCACGATTTGCAGACCACAAAACATGGTACAGAAGCCTTAGGCCCCATTCACACAACCGCATTTTTTGTGGATTGGATGTGAACCTATTCATTTCAATGGGGCTGCAAAAAATGCGGGCTGTCCACATCCGTATGTCTGTACAGCAGAACATGGTCCTATTCTTGTCCGTTCTGTAAGAACAGGCATTGTTACGATGGGTCCGCATTATGCATACGGCCATGTGAATGCACCCTTAAACAGCAATTTTTTTTTTGGAATCAAAATCCTCATCTGAGGAAATTTTTGCTAAAAATTTTTTATTATAAAATTTTTTTTTTACCTTCGTCAATGTCCTATATATTCAGGCCAATATAAGAATCATAAACCGGAGAGAAGCGTCCTAGTAGCCAGGGCGGACTGGAATGCCTCCTTATATCAATAGCCTAACTAACATCGCCAATGAATGTCTGAGCTTCCTGTGGCACCTCCTTAGGGTTCAAGCACATGAATGTGTGCGCTCCATGCTCGTGTTGCGGACAGCAAATAGCGCCCCACAATTCATGGGCACCAGCCATGTGCCTGCTGTTTGCAGATGCAGACCCATTCACTTAAATGGGCCCGCGATCCGCAAGATTCAGTCCGCACTGAACTCCGAATGTGTGGAGGCATGGATCGAAATCCCACTGAAGCGCTCCGTAGTGCTTCCACTCCATGCCTTCGCTCTGCATCTCGCGGACTCATTCAAGTGAATGGATCCACATCAATGATACAGAGGGCACACGGCCAGTGCCCATATATTGCGGACCTGAGGTTTGTGGGCCACAATAAGGACCCGGGGCACACATGAGTCCTCTTTGCAGGTAAATGTGTAGTAAAAATCGGACATTTTCTGGATCTAGGTTGTGTAGAGGAGGATGACTTCTTGTCATGAAGGTAAACCTGCCGTCAGGCTACTCGCTGGACCCTGGAGTCTTGGCTTAGCCGGGGGCACAGGAGGAGATAAGTATCTTCTGCAGTGAGGAGAGGTGATCTAAAGGGGTTATCCCATGAATAATGTCAAAAAATGAAAATCAGACATCATATAGTACAGGACAACCTCTAACAAAGCCAGAACCAGCCCTGCACCTCCCATGGATCCAGAGATCTCCCCATTCATTGCTCTGGTAGATTTCAAGCTGTCAGCGTAGGTTATGTGTCTTTTTCAGAGGGGCGTGTCCTTTCTGCTGCAGCGGGTGGCAGCTGAAGGATGGAACTGAGCATGTGCTTTCTTCTCAGTGACCAGGATAGAAAAATTAGAAATAGAGCAAACAGCAGGTGGCGCTATACGGATAGATTTCAGTGGATAACTCAGTGGCTATACAAAATTTCTAATTACATGAAATTACAAAAGTATTCAGATTCAGGGGCTGCTTTGAAAACTAAAATATTTTTTGTGGGACAACCCCTATAACGTGGTCCTAATCTGCTCCACCAAACATGACGTGTGGCACAATGTCCCATGTGATCAGTGTGAGATTGGTAGGAGCGCGTTTCAGCATCAGACAGGTCTACATTTCTGCCGGGGGGATTTTCACAGGGGAATCTGCAGAGCCCAATTCAGGAGGGAAGTACTCCCCAGACTCCGAATTCTGCCACCCGGGAAGCACATGATAATCCCTCGGGATAGGTCATTAGTATCTGATCGGTGGGGGACCCCTGTCAATCAGCTGTTTGAGAAGTCACCAGCGCCCCTGTGAGCACCCCGGCCTTCTCTCAGCTTTCCAAGCACAGCGCCATATATTGTATAGTGGTTGTGCTTGGTATCGCAGCTCAGCCTCATTCACGTCACGGGGGGCTGAGCGCAATACCAAGCACTGCCACTATGCAATATATGGCGCTGTCAATAGGCCAATTCACTTGTCCAATTCCCTTCACGGATCATGCAGAGAAAAATCCAATTTTCACACAAGACATGCTCATTCATCTCAGTTATTTCATGGATATCCACAGAGAAACGCTTGGAGGGGCAGTCTGTGAAAAAAATGACACAAGGACGGGCACCACTACAGTCACAAGCCAACGCAGAGAGGAGGGAAACTGCATTTTGTATCAGAACCAAACCAGAAGTGCAGTGGGAGAGGCAATCATGACGTCCATTGAGGCTATGAAGTGCTAGATGTGCCTCTGCAGCCAATCATTGGCCTCAGCGGTATACGTTGTGAGGCCACTAGGACCACTGATTTCTGTGGTCAGTGACTGGCTTAACCTCCTGAGGACATGGCAATTTTGCATTTCCGTTTTTTATTCAATGCCTTCCCAGAGCCATAATTTTTTTATTTTTCCATTCACATAGCCTTATGAGGGCTTGATTTTTGCAGGACAAGTTCTACTTTATAACAGCACCATTTTATGTATACAATGTAGTGGGAAGCTCTAAACAAATTCCAAATGGCATGGAATTGGGAAAAAAACTGCAATTTTGCCAGTTTTTCAAGTTTTGTTTTTATGGTGTTTCCTATGCAGTAAAACCTTCATTCTCCAGGTCAGTATGATTACAGCTATACCACTTTTTGTTCAATTTTTTCTTTGGAGGTGTATTGGCAAAAATGGTGAATTGGCCATTTTGAATTTCTTTTTCCATCACGCCATTTGCTATATAGTACAGGCGTTTTCAGATGCCATGATTTTTGTTTTAATTGTTTATTTTAGGGAAAGGGGGAGTGATCTGAACATTTATATTTTTTTCACTTTTTTTTAAGTCACCCTTAGATTTCCATTTGATTTTTTTATCCATTACAGAATACAGCATTCAGTTTATTCCAAATGCAGTGCTGCCATCTGCAGGCCTATATTGGAATATACCAGTGATATATTCACCTCAAGTGATATATACCTCAAGCAGGCTCCAGCCTATCATTGCAATTTAACAGCTTCCCTGATCTCAGCTTGGGGTAGGCTGTTACCGGCGTGGGAACACACAGCTCCCTCATTTTCACCGGGCAGATGCTGTGGTCTCTTTTGACCACAGCATCTGAGGGGTTAAACATCTGTGATCAGTGTTATTGCCGATTGCAGACGTTAACCCCTGTGTAAAACAGCAGAAAGCCAGTGGCTATGGCGTCCTAAAGACCGGACTACACTTATGGCAGATGTCCTGAAGGGGTTAAGTGGTCACATTTGGTATGTGGGTACATCAATGCTGCTGCCATGCAAACAAAGCCCGCCCATGAGGATCTGAGTGGTGGCACTGGAACGCCCAGGTCTGAACCAGTGAGTATACTTTTTTTTTTAAATCATTTTAACACCATTCCTGTTTTTTTCTAATATTCTTTTTCAATTTGGACAACCACTTTTAAGTGTCACTGGGTTTGTATAAAACTTTTGAGGTCACAGAGACATATCAAAGGTTTTGATCATTGTCAGTCTGTGTACTGACACAATCACAAGAAAGAGAGGTGCTCACTGCAGGAGTTAAAGGCTATGTACACCTTTGGGGGAATTTTTATTTTACTATTGCATTGTACTCATTTTGAGTTAAACATCATTTTTTAAATTGGTCTTTATTAAAAAATAAATAAATAAATATGGAGTCCTTTTTCTGTACAGAGCTGAGATGCTCTAGTAGCAGCCTTTAGATTTTTTGTCAGACCAGAAGAAGATAGACTCCTTATCTCTGATCTTATAAACACCCATTATAGATCAGTTCTTATCTTACTGATAAGAATGTGCCTTAAATAAGTGTTTATGACCTCTCAGTCATTTAGAGATAAGGTTTATTAGATGACGGCACAAAGTGAAAGTACCAGTCACAGAGCTAGAAAAACAGTTAATGGAACAGTTCAATATTTTTTAATAAAGGCCAATTGAAAAAATGATTTTTAGCCAAAATTCTGTAAAATGCACTCATAAGAAATCGCCCTTGAAGGTGTACATAGCCTTTAAGCTACATAGAAGTCTAGGAGCTCGTCTGGATTCCATCCCCTGCAGTACGCTATGCGATTGTTCAGCTCTTCTCATTCTAGGGATCGGCATTCAGACACCCCGCCCCCCCACCAAACAAAACCACTGATGTGTCTCTATGACATGTCAAAGTTGTATGAACACTCAGTGACCCTTTAACGCTATGTTCACCATCCATTTATACTAGATGCCACAACGCTTGGATGCATCCATCATATGATGGAGGGCAGTGTGAACAGAGCCTAAGCCTGTCTTTACCCCCCCAAAAAAAAGATACTGTAATTTTTCTACATTCCACATGTTAATTATCCGACATTTCCAATATGCGATACCATAATATCCTATAGGATACACCAGTCATGCTGAGGACTTACCCCCACCAAACACATTCTACCATCAAAATAAAGTTTTATTAAAAAAAAACAAAAAAAAAAACACATTAATTCTGATTACTAGACCAGTTTGCCAATGGTTCCATATACCAGAATACACCTCCGTAGTGCCTTTCTATAGGATAGAAACCAGTCTGACAGCGGCAGAGCCGGACATGAGAAATTCATCGATAAGTCCGTTTGACCCTTTCCTTCTTTTGCAGATGTGATAATTCAACCTATTCGGGGATCCCCTGAAGAAATACTTTGGGGGTCACCTCTTGGCAAATTTTTCTTTTTAGCCTTAAAGACAAATAATACACAAAACAATATAGATTTTTTTCCGAGTATGAATAAGTGCATGGCAAGGTGTGACGTTCACGTGTGTCTTAAAGGACATCTGTCAGCAGATTTGTACCTATGACACTGGCTGACCTGTTACAGGTGCACTTGGCAGCTGAAGACATCTGTGAGAAAAATGATGTTTTAATATATGCAAATGAGCCTCTAGGAGCAACGGGGGCGTTACCATTACACCTCGAGGCTCTGCTCTCTCTTCAGCTCAGCAATGCGAGCACATATGAACATGGGACCAACACAGATGCCTTCAGCTGCCAAGTGCACATGTAACAGGTCAGCCAGTGTCATAGGTACAAATCTGCTGATATCAGATGCCCTTTAAAGAGCATATGGCAAAAAGATCAACCCTATTAAGCCAGACACACCCTGCCTGGTTGGGGTGACTAAAATGAGCCCTTTCTCGCTGCAATTAGTGACATGAAAATGAGGTGTTCTGAGAACTGAGGGGTTGGCCTAGCTCCTTGGAGCACCGCTCCCCCTCCCAGTGAGATTCTCAGGAACAGGCATCCTCACCGCTCCAATGCCTTGGCCTGAAACCTCATACGTGCCAGCGAGGCAAGATCTTCACTGTACATGCACAGATGGTACTGCCACCGAGATACACGTAAGATTTCAGGGCCAGGAATAGGAGCAGTTAGGATGCTTGGCTCTGAAGGCCAACCCCTTGGTGCTCCAAGCACCTCATTTACATATCACTAAAAATTAAAATTTCTCTGCCTTGGTAACACCGGTTGGAGAGAGAGGCCTCATTTTAGTCACCAGTAAGCCTGGATAGATAGAGTTGATCATGGGGACAGACGCTCTATAAAGGTGCCTGTACACGTTAGTCTAAAAAAATAGGACTGAAATGGACAATTTCAACCAAAATGAATATTCGTCAGGTGGAATTCAACAACCAAGGTTAGTTTTAGACGACCGACAATAGACTTCATCTGGAAAAAAGTCGGCCATGTTTAAAATTTGGTTTCTTGAGTCCACAAACCATTTTTCCAAAAAATCCCGTGATCTTCTCCAGGTGTCACCCAACATCTACGGCCAGTTTGGAGGACAGTACCGGCCGACACGGCCTGAAACGTGTGTGTCTTCATCGATTTAACGATCGTTTAACCATCAACCTACTTCCAGCTAATGTGTATGGCCACCTTACGCTTCTCATCTCTCTACGGGTGCTGAAGAAAACCTCTAAGGAAAATGAAATGAACATTCAATTCCAAGCGTCTTCCGGTGTACAGAATACAACACACATGCAAGAGTTAAAAATGTAACTACGAAACTCATGTTTTTTTTTACATTTTTGTACCACGACGGAATTTTCTGTACATTTGCCGTAGAAAGGAACCATCTACCACAGCTTGGAGACCAAGACGTTTATCTCTGGTGGATGAGAAACACCTTCTCAGATCCACCAGACCATGGCAGCGGATGAAAGTTTTAGCGGTAGTGACTTAAGCCATCTTAGGTGTTGCCTTCAAGTTTTTTCTTGGCAGCGTTCATAGACAAGACCTTATCCTTCTGGCGGATCTCCTCTCTCAGCTTCACCTCGGTGAGTCTTAAATGTCTAATGCTGGACTTCATCTCCTTCATCTTCACCTCCATGAGGGCGATGATATCCCTCTGCTCGTTGAGCTTCCTCAGCAGCTCTTCCGTGGTGGTCCCCGAAGACATGGAGTAGGAGTGGTCGGAGAACTGAGGGGACGGGTAGTACTCCGGGATGGGGTAGGTTTCTTCTCCCACCACCACCACTTGGAGCTGCTGATGAGTAGAGGCCGGTGAGAAGTGCGGACTCAGTCCTGGTCCTACACCTCCGGAGTCCAGCTTCACTGTCAGGTTGACAGGGTTGGTTTCTGAACTTATGGATTCTCCCGCGCCCAAGGACCTTGCCATAGCTGCTGAAGCCTCCACGCTGCTTATGTCTGCCCCCATGCCAGGTGTGGTGCCAAGCAGCATCATCTCAGCGCCCCCTGCTGTCAGCTCCAGCACCTCCTGCTCCTGCCCTGGCAGAGCCGTTACCAGCACCGTTGTGGACCCAGGGGAGTAACCCGGCTGGTGATGCCTCTTCTTGGACCTGTCCCCAGCATTGCCCCTGCGGGTTTTCCTTTCGTTTACCCCCCTGAGGGGAAATATGGTGGGAACCTTAATGCTGTAAGACTTGCGCCCCCCGTGAAAGTGAAGGCTGCACACCCGGTGCCCGTTGGTGGGCTGAAAAGTGTTGAAGCAACCGGTGACTCCAGCCCGCGACACGTTCTTTAGCCATAAGTGTCTCAGCTCCGGATCTTTCGGGAACGTGTAGAAGTGCAGCCCTTTGTCCCGGTGAGAATTGCTGTAGCAGCCCGGCACGCAGCAGGTGAAGCCAGGCATCACTGCAAGTAACTCGCAAACATGAGAGATGCTGGGCACGGAAAGCGGACGGCGGAAACTACATATCCCATGAAACCTCTTACTTCCGGTACACGGACAGGGCCTTTGCAGAGAGGACTACGTTTCCCACAATGCAATGGAGTCTGTTTCCTGTGCGAGATATCGCGAGATTACGAAACAGCGGGAGCGTTTGTGTCTTTTTTTGCTTTTCTGGATAAGAGGACGGGGTAACGTATACAGCTGAGGAAGTGTAGTGAGAGGTGGGTGTTCATGTACTGTGCTAAATACCAAGAAGGAGAAGACGGACTGTGGGAGACGTGTATAAAACTAGGGTTGCCCCTAGCAACCAATCACAGCGCAGCTTTCATTTCTTAGTCTGCTCTTGAAAAATGAAAGCTGTGTTGTGATTGTTTGCTGTGAGCTATAAAGACAGCTGACAGTGACAGGCAGTGTTCACCATAGCAACAACAGCTGCACTTTCCAATGGCACCATTTAATCCCCTGTACTTGTACGGCGGAAGTTCAGTCTTTAAAGATGGTGTCTGCTCCCGAGTGACCCGACCTGCCATAACCACCGGTTTCTGCTGTTTTAAACAGCAGAGACCTAGGGTTAATGTCTGCGATCGGCGATAATGCTGATCGCAGACATTTAATCTCTCAGATGCTGTGGTGAACTGTGACCACGGCATCTGCGAGCACCAAAACCGGGAGCTGCATGCTTGGGAACCCTTCACCTAGCTGAGATCAGGGAAGGTGCCCTGTAGTAGTAATAGACCTAAGCCTATACAAGGCTTCCAGGCCGATTACTAGTATATTCCGATACTGGCCTGCTGGTGGCAGCACGGCATTGGAATATACTGAATCCTGTATTCTGTAATGGATATCCCTTACAGAATACAAATGGCAATCTAATGATTGCATATTATAGCCAGCCGGGACGTGCTTTTAAATGCTGTTTGAAGTAAATAGCATGGACAAGTTACCACAAAAAATTCCGTCAATTAGCGGTGAGCCGCTTGTGGATCTGGCTGTTGTGGCGGGCCTCGTATGTACGGAGCGCTACAGCGTTAGGGTCCACATCCGTTCCATTCATTTTCAACGGGGCCGCAAAAGATGCGGACAGCAATTCCATTCCGCGGTCCCGCAAAAAAATAGAACATGTCCTATTCTTGTCCGCAGCCACAGACAAGAAAAGGCATTTCTATTATAGAGCCGGCAATGTGCGTTCCGCAAAATGCGGAACGCACATGGCCGATGCCCGTGTTTTGCGGACATCTGAATGGACTCTTACACGTGCGTGCAGCTGAGCCAATGTCAGCAACGCCAGGCTGCTGATCCACATGACCAGTGCATCACGGATGGCACAGTGGGCATCATCAGTGCTATAGAACTGTCCATACTGGTGATCAAAATGGGCACAGCAGTAAAGTTACAGTACCTTTGTCCTAAGTACCCCTAATAAAGCGAAGCCAGAATTCTGGAGTGTCGCGCTTGATAATATTCTCGCTGGAGCTGCTTGTGAACATTACACAGTTGCTGTCTGCTAATTGTCATTTTTCTTGGAGCCATATCCACTGTACGCTCCCATTTCCGTGCAGATTTTTTACCAGTAGATTTTTAAAACTCCATTCACATGTATCGTGCTGTAACTTGCTGCCAATTTTCTGGGCAGAATCTGCGCCGAAGATCTGCAGTTATTTCACTGAATAGTGGGTTTAAAGGGCATCTGTCAGCAGATTTGTACCTATGACACTGGCTGACCTGTTACATGTGTGCTTGGCAACTGAAGACATCTGTGTTGGTCCCATGTTCATATGTGTCCTCATTGCTGAGAAAAATGATGTTTTATTATATGCAAATGAGCCTCTAGGAGCAACGGGGGCGTTACCATTACACCTAGAGCCTCTGCTCCCTCTGCACTTTGACAGGGCCAGGCAGTGTAAGTGTCATCTCACCTTAACCTGTCAATCAAAGTATAGAGGGTGCAACAGTTGCAGAGAGAGCAGAGCCTCTAGGTGTAATGGTAACGCCCCCGTTGCTCCTAGAAGCTCCTTTACATATGTTAAACAATCTTTATTCTCAGCAATGCGGGCACATATGAACATGGGGCCAACATAGAAACCTTCAGCTGCCAAGTGCACATGTAGCAGGTCAGCCAGTGTCATAGGTACAAAACTGCTGACAGATGCCCTTTAAAGGGGTATTCTCATTTTAGACAATGGGGGCATATCACTAGGATATGCCCCCATTGTCTTATAGGTGCGGGTCCCACCGCTGGGACCCGCACCTATATCCAGAACGGAGCGGGGAGCGCTGTGCCTGGAGGACCCCAGGTTTCCGGGGGTCCGGCCACCACCAGGCGCAGCTCCCCGCGCCACTCATAGAAATGAATGGGAGCCGGGCCGTGCATGCGCGGTGCGCTCCCATTCATTTCTATGGAGCCGACGGAAGTAGCCGAGCCAGCGCTCGGCTATTTTCGGCGGCCCCATAGAAATGAATGGAGGGCGGCTGCGCATGCGCAGTGCGCCCTCATTCACTTCGGGGGCTCCGTTCTGGAAATAGGTGCGGGTCCCAGCGGTGGGACCCGCACCTATAAGACAATGGGGGCATATCCTAGCGATATGCCCCCATTGTCTAAGATGAGAATATAACCCTTTAAATGTCTGTTTTTTCCTTTCCAGCTGATTTTAATTTATAAAAATTCCCTTTTAGGAGACATGGAGGACTCCACAGAAGATAACCTTACCACACGTTCTTTACTGAAGGGAATACTGGCCACGGAGCCAGTTCGCACACAAGTGACGCATCGGACTAAACAAAGGTAAATTACTCCAACACTTTCCCTTGAAGAGTGCTGCCACATGTCGCGCCGGCGTTGTGTTTTTGTTTTTTTTTTTGCAACAAACTACCTGCATTTATGCTGCATTTTCTTCCAGTAAAGGGAAAAAAATAAATCACACACCACACAGGGGTGCGGGTAGATTGCACAGAAGGGTGAAATCCACCCCAAAAATGGCCCAAACAATTGACATGCTGCGGTTTTCAATATCCACGCGGCAGGTGAATTTCTGTACAAAAGTTAAAAGCAAAGTGTTCCCGAGATTTGTGTGATCTCATTCAGTTTGCCGGTACTGTATTACACTGTGGTAATCCGCAACGTGTGCAGGTAGTCTAAGGGCTCATTCACACGACCGCTGGGTGTTTTATGGTCTGCAAATATCGGATCCACAAAACACGGATGCCAGCCGTGTGCATTCGCAGCCCCTGATAGAACAGTCTTATCCTTATCCGTAAGGACAGTAATAGGACATGTTCTATTTTTTTGCGGAACGGCCATGTGGACATACGGACATGGAATGCAAACCATTGAAGTGAATGGTTCCGTATACGGTGTACAAAAAAAAAAAAAAAAAACAATTGACATGGCAGTTCTCTCTGTAAGTGGTCTCCGCTCCGGCCAAGAAAGGTTGTAATAAAATGGGCTTTTGAATGTGGAGAGCCCCTTTAATTCTTCCTCACCTCAAACAGTTATTTGACAGTAATGTAGAGAGGTTTTTTTCTTAATTTTTTTCCAGTTCCATTTCCTTTATGCATTCATAAAGACGTCTAACTTGGGGCAGAAGATTGCAGCAGGACTGCTTGGGCAGAGGCCTAGCTGTTTCCTGAAATGCCATGGTGCGGTCACAGTTGTTTTTTCTGGCAGATCTATAATGTGGACATTGTTACAGCGCATGGATTTTAAGGTTATAAACCCGTCCCCCAGACGCTCGTACTTCACTGTTCTTTGCTCTCTTCATTTAATTGTCAATATCTTCTGACTCATTTTCTGGAAAAGGGCGTTTTTCAAATATACTGTATGTAACAGATCTGTTCTTTGATCCACAGCTTCTGGTTATACTTTTGTATGCAAACAGTTAAAATGCATTTAAAGAGGACCCCTCCCCTCCCCTGACTGTCTGTCTGTTTTAACATCTACTTGCATCCCCCTTACACTAACAATTCTAGAACCTCTATTCTTATGACTTTATCTTGTGCCATTACTGTATTATTCCTGCTAGTAGTTGAATGAACTACTAACAGTTTGCAATGAAGGTCCAGTTGGGGGGGGGGGTGTCCCTGCACAGTCTGACGCTATTGAATCAGTGCTGTAAAACTGTGCAGGGACACACCCACTGCTGGTAACACCCATCTGGATCTTCATTGCAGTCTGCTAGTAATTCATTCATAACTTCTAACAGGGATAATAAAGGAATGGTACAGTATAGAGTCATAAGAATAGATGCTCCAGAATTGGTATTACATGGGCAAAGCAAGTAATTACTAAAATACTGGGGAGGTGACAGGTCCTCTTAACCACTGGAGGAGGGAGGGCTGATTTAAATGGTAGCAACTAGAAACATGCAACTGGTCTTGTTTGAAAGCTGACAGTCCATGCTTTCATAAAAGACCAAAATGACAGCTAAAGTCCAAGCAATAGAGGAAAAATCACTGTTAGAAATCAAGTCGGGAATAATCGCGAGTAAAACCTGTTTATACTTTCACTTTCAGCTGCATTTACAGCATCCCGATATCTATCAGTGATGTCTTCCTCTGTCCTGAACATATTGCTGTCATTCTGGTATTGTCTGAAAGCTTGGAATGTCTGCTTTCAAACAAGAGCAGTTGCATGTTTCTATCGGCTATCATTCAGGAGGTAGCAGCATCTAAAGCAACCCTCCAGTTAGCTACTTTTCCCACTGCTGGAGCTGTCTCTGGCAAAACAGTTAGGGGGTTAAAGGGGTTCTCCATGCTGTCCAATATTGATGACCTATATATATGAGGATCGTTCATCAATATCAGATCCTGAGGATAGGTCATCAATATAGAACAGTCCGGAGAACCCCTTTAAGTTATTGGTGATCGACCTGGATGTCAGCCTCTTTCGGCGCTGGTCTATTGGTAGACAGTATAGAGATATATCACTGAGGACTCTGTAGGACCAAAGTTCTCAAAGACAACCACTTATCTCGATTGAGGGACCTCATCGAAGAACCCTCTTATTGAGTGTAAAGGGGTTATCCGCCTTCTGAAATAATGAATAAACAACATCAATTGTGCTAAAATAACAAAAAAATTTATAAAACATTATTTAACTCCCCAGTCCTCCTGTCACATCCATCACAGAAGCTCCGTCGGACCTCTAGCTTTTTTTTTTTGTACAAGTGGCTCGTACGTGACTTCTGAAGCCAGTCAGTGGTCTCAGAGGTCACTTGCCACACCACTGACATCATGGCTTTCATCACAGAGCAGGGATGTTACGTTACTGTTGAGGTCACATATTGGTTGCAGCTGTCATGTGTCAAGACCGGAGGGACCGCCAGAGAAATAAAGCAATTTGGAAGGGTAAAAGCGTACTTCGAAATAAAAAAAAAATGCAGAAACCTCACAGTGCTCTCAGATCCTTATATATAGTGTTTACGTGAAGGTGATTTTTATTGTCTACAATGTTACAGATACAGTGGAGCTGCAATTTACCTAATACTTGGCACCAACCAATGCTGCAGTGATCACAGGACTTTATTAACTTGCAAAGTTCCTCCTACAGATACACAGACAGCAATTCTCTGTTTGGGAAACATATTCAGGTTATTTAACCCCTTCCCTTAAAAGGACATAAATACAATAGAGTTTTGTCATGTGGATAGCACAGGTTCAGGACCTGAGCCTTTAACCATCCAAAAAATACACATGTATTTTTACATGTATTTTACACATGTATACACATGTATGTCATGACCATGTGATCAGTCATGGTTAGGATCACACAAACAGCCTGTCTCCTCCTAAACCATGTGACTGATCACATGGTCATGACATCATTGAAGGTCCTTGCAAGCTATGGTGAATGGAGTGTTTCTTCTCTGCCTGGTCCTGTCAATCAACAGAGCCTCTAGGAGCAGAGGTAACGCCCCTTGCACCTAGAGGCCTCATTAGCATAAAATAAAAGTTCATGTTATATAAAAATGGGGGCACCAGTAAATAAAACAGATCTCTAATGTCAGCCTGATTCATACTGAAAAAACTAGTGACAGAAACCCTTTAAAGGCTATGTACACCTTTGGGGGCATTTTTTTTTTTATTATTGCATTATACTTATTTTGGCCCAAAAATCACTTTTTCAATTGGTCTTTAATAACAATATGGAATCCTTTTTTGTGTACAGAGCTGAGAAGCTGTACTAGCTGCCTGTGGATTTTTTGTCCTTTCCGTCATCTGAGGAGCAGACAGACATATTATCTCTTCTCTCTGACCTTATAAACACTCATTAAAGCTCAATCCGTACCTTACTGATAAGAATGTGCCTTAAATAAGTGTTTATGACCTCTCAGTAGTTTACAGATAAGGGTAATTAGATGGCCGGCACAAAGTGAAAGTGAAAGTACCAGTCACCCAGCTAGACAAACAGTTAACCCCTTGTGACTAAACAGCTCAATATTTTTAATAAAGACCAATTGAAAAATATGATTTTTAGCCAAAAAAAAGTTAAATGCAGTCATAAAAAAAAGTTGACTCCAAAGGTGTACATAGCCTTTAACATTTTCTTTCAACCACACAGAGAGTGTCATAAAAAAAAGTTAAAAAAAACAATGGCGAAGTAGCATGTTTTTTTTTCTCCTTTTCTGCCCCCCAAAACTAAAACAAACGGTAATCAAAAATGTACAGTATATGTACCCCAAAATGGTCCTGGTAAACTTTTACATAAACTTTCTTTAAAAACATTGTAAATGTGTTAAAAAGAATATTTGTTATATACGTTAATTTATTTTTATTTTTGTAGTTTAACTAGTGAAATAGTCACTTGAAGTTCAGGTGCCTATAGCGCTTTTGGAATCCGTACACACGAGTACCGAAAATAGCCGAGCGCCGATAGACGTGAAAGGATAGGTGGCCGCTCTTGCATGGTGCGTGCTCTCCATCCACTTTTTTGAGAGTTCCAGAAATAGCTGAGCGCGCTCGTCTCTTTTCAGAACGCCGATAGAAGTTAATTTGGAGCACGCCACTCATGTGCGGTACGCTCTACTTCACGTAGGGGGCCCCGTTCTACAGATAGGTGCGGCTTCCACATGTTTACTGTGCCATTTCTAATCCCTTCTTATATATTTTCAGGTTGAGTCAGCGACCATCTACATCCTATGTCCATCAAGATGAGAGTTCATCATCCCCATCTATGAATCTGCGTAGTAAAATGCGAGAGAGAGTGAGACGTTCAGTTGGAAAATCGGTATATCAGTTTCATCTGAAGTATTTGGTTATTTAAAGGATAACATTATAATTCTTTGGGGGTTTTTTTGTCTGTAGGCACTGGAAGTTTCAGTTCTTAAAAGAAATGTCGAAACTAATTCCAAAAGTAAGCGGAAGTCGGCAAAGAAAGGATCTCATCCTATTATGCAGGATTTAGATACCATCACTCCAAGGACCTTGTTAAAAAAAATTATTCAAAATGGTACGTTTTTACCCTTTTTTTTTATCTGTTAGGCTTTTGGAAAGATTGCAAGGTGTGAATGAGCCCAATTAGTTCATTAAAGGGGTTGTATGTAATGTAATTAATATTGACGACCTATCCTTAGGATCGGCTGAGGTCTGACACCCGATACTCTCACTGATCAGCTGTAAGAAGAGGCCGGTGTTCTGTGAGTGCCTCAGCATCTTCCTAGGCCAGTGACATCACTGTATATTGGTTACATGGCCTAGTTGCAGCTCAGCCCCGTTCACGGAAATGGAGCTGAACTGCAATACCAAGCACAGCCACTATACAGCGTACGGCGCTGTGCTTGGAAAGCCGCCGGGAGCCCATTGCACTCACCAGAACTTCGGTGAGCGCAGTGGCTCCCTGAAACAGCTGATTGTCAATGTGATTATGATGACCTATCAATTCCTGTTCAATTTCTTTGTGCAGCCTTAAGATTCTCTAGTTCCAGACTCTGAATTTTTACTTTGTTCCATCAGGCAGCTCAACTGACGGCTCCTTATCTCTGCTCTCTGTCCTCCTAAACACTCATTATAGCTCAATTCTTATCTTACTGATACAAATGTGACTTAAAGGGGTATTCTCATCTTAGACAATGGGGGCATATCGCTAGGATATGCCCCCATTGTCTTATAGGTGCGGGTCCCACCGCTGGGACCCGCACCTATAGCCAGAACGGAGCGGGGAGCGCTGCGCCTGGAGGACCCCAGGTTTCCGGGGGTCCGGCCACCACCAGGCGCAGCTCCCCGCGCCGCTCATAGAAATGAATGGGAGCCGGGCCGTGCATGCGCGGTTCGCTCCCATTCATTTCTATGGAGCCGACGGAAGTAGCCGAGCCAGCGCTCGGCTATTTTCGGTGGCCCCATAGAAATGAATGGAGGGGGCTGCGCATGCGCAGTGCGCCCTCATTCACTTCGGGGGCTCCGTTCTCGATATAGGTGCGGGTCCCAGCGGTGGGACCCGCACCTATAAGACAATGGGGGCATATCCTAGCGATATGCCCCCATTGTCTAAAATGAGAATAACCCTTTAAAGGGGTTTTCCAAGATTTTTTGTACTGATGACCTATCCTCTGGATAGGTCATCAGTATCAGATCGGTGGGGGCCGACACCCGGGACCTCTGCTGATCAGCTGTTTTGACAGTGCCCCCCCTCCAGAATATACCAAGTGGCAGGTTGGGCATGCACACCACTGCTCCATTCATCTCTATGAGGCCTGCTGGAAATAGACTTCCTAAGGCCTCATGCACATGAATGTATTTTCTTTCCGTGTCCGTTCTGTTTTTGTTTTGCGGAACGATTCATTTCAATGGGTCAGCAAGAAAATGGAAGTTATTCCGTAAGCATTCCATTTCTGTTCCGCAAAAAAAATAGAACATGTCCTATTATTGTCTGCATTACGGACAAGGATAGGACTTGTTCCAAAAAATACGGAATGCACACAGACGTCATCCGTTTTTTTTGTGGATCCGTTTTTGCGGAGAGCAAAATACATACGGCCGCGTGCATGAGCCCTAAGAGGGATGATCGTTCGTATGTTGCTGAGAAAAAATGTGCACATGAGGGCTTCAGGGCCTAGCTCCTCTGTGTACCTCAGATCCT
The DNA here is from genome assembly GCA_900303285.1 of Rhinella marina. Taxonomy (NCBI): domain Eukaryota; kingdom Metazoa; phylum Chordata; class Amphibia; order Anura; family Bufonidae; genus Rhinella; species Rhinella marina. The sequence continues at coordinate 856,337 of ONZH01019298.1, read as the reverse complement.
CCACTTTCCAATGCTGGCCGTGCTGTAGCCTCCATTTCCATTAAGAATGACAGGGTATTTTTTTGGGGAATGCTGCAACTGATTTTCACAAGACACGTATCATTTTAATCAACAGGATTGACCCTACTAGGCAGCACGTCTAGTTCAGTTGGGTTGATCCTGCTGGCATAAGCTCTGTAGCTGGATGGCACTTAGTGATGAACATGGTTGCACCATGACTGATTATGTATATTGGGAAGATACCTTTGTAATACTTGTAAGAAATGTTTCCATTTCTAGAATTTCTGGTAAGACTGCTTACGTAAGTATAATGTATATGAGGGGCCCGGGCATTGTGGGGGTCATTATAGGGGTTGGATAAACCCTTTTAAGTCTCCTCGGTTATGTGAGAAAAACTTTCACACTTAGAGGCACATCATCTTACGGTCCAATCTCCCTCTTTGTCTCCAGAGGATGAAGTTTCGATACTTGTTTCTCAGAGGTCACAAGCAGCTGCTGCTGATGATAAACCACAAGAAGACACTCCGACTGAAAGATTAAGCAGGTAAGTTATTTTACAGCTGCCACAAAATGTTGATTGGAGGTTTATACATGGCAGCATATTACAGCTCTGAGGGACCAGGCACTGAAGCCGTCCTGTGCAGAGCTGCAGTACCGTACATATCATCCCCTTTTGTACGGGCTCATTCACATTTCCGTATGAAAATATGGATACGCAATACAGACTTTTATTTATTTTTTTACAATTTGTCTTCCGAGTTCCCCATTTTTCATCTATATTTGTTCTTTTTTTTTGCTAAAGGATTTAACTAATTTTGTGCTGGGTTTCTCGTTCGTGCTATTGGGGGACACAGGACCATGGGTGTAGCTGCTGCCACTAGGGGGCAGACACGGAGCCAAAAAGTAGCTCCTCCTCCAAGCTATACCCTCTGCTGCAGGGTTAATTGGTCTGTAGGGGGCAGACCTCCCTGCTTATGCAGAGCCTTTTTTTTTTTTTAGTTTATTTTCTCTCTTTTTCCTTTAGGTGGGAAACTGGGACAACTGTTTTTTACTGTTGTCCCCATTGGAGAGAGGATGAAGGTGGGGTGTTTTGGGATTTGAGTAAGTATCCCCTCCCCACGCTGTTTTCTCTCTCTTACTAGAGGTTCTGCAGCAGCGGCTGCTTGCCACATCTTTTTATTTTTAAGGGGTGTCCCTCGTGTTTTATTTGCATAAAACCACAAAAAGATAAAGTTTAGTGGTTTTTTTTGCGTTGTGGATTGCGGACCCATTCACGTCAATGGCATCTTCATCCGTAAAGGTTGTGCACTCTCGTGTGCATGAGCCCTTAAGGTTTCACTGCAGACAGCCAGACCCCCTTTCTCCTGCATGCCATGCACCCAGGTGATCCATAGCCCCACCAACCTCTGAGCAGGTTTCTCCCTGCACTGACTTCACTGAACCGGAATGTCCTTGTTTGAGGACCCCTCGTTGGAAAGCCACCCCACAAAAGGCCCAGAGCAGAAGTTCTTTTACTCCTAGTCACCCTCCTCAGGCCCTTCTGTTTCTCCTCCTCCTCTGAAGGTTTTGTCTGACTGTGAGTTGTTGGAGTATGACTCAGTCCTTGATGCAGAGCAGCCCTCCAAAATCACCTTTATAGTGGACAGTCTGTTCACCACCATTCGTGAGCCTTTTAAGCACTCCAGTCTAAGCTAACAGCCACAAGGGGTTTTCCTTTTGCTGGACCAGGCATGTTCCCGAAGTCTTTCTTCTATTCTAAGGGATGGGACCATGTTTAAAGGATATTTTGCCTCTTCAAAGCGCCTGGTCCTTCTGTACCCCTTTCCTGAGGACCTGTGGTCTTTCTCACCCTATCTCACCAGGAATACTACTGTTCCTTTGGTGGATGGCTCCTTATGAGACTGAAGACCACTGCCTAGAGTCATTTGCCAGGTCTGCCTTTGAAGTTGGCATTCAGCGCTTAGACCAGTTTCTGCCTCTACTTGGGTTTGTAACGAAATGGGTTATTGACTTCACCATATTGTGTCTGGGACTCCATGAGAAGATTTGGAGTCATTAGCTCTGCAGATTTCCCACTGGGGAAATATGAGATTTCTCACTGTTCCTCTGGCTCAAGGCATAGGCAGCTGATCCATTTTGTTAGCACTCCCTTACCAGCCTTCTCTGCCTCTCAGCTATTTGGCTGAATATTAGACAAGATTTTCTTTGAAGCTACTAGTGGAAAGAGTACCCACTTGCCTCAAAACAAGACCTTTTTGCCGCATCCATCCAAGAGGTTGGGACCCCATTTCCAGACCTTATGTTGCTTCTCTCGCACATGCTCTTCTAGCAGAACTCAGCTCCTTCTCTTTCAGGTTTCCTCCTGTTACAAGAGAAAATTCTCTTCCGTGCTTCCAGATTGTTTCTTCAGGTCCCACCCTCTGAAGCAGGCCTCTTAGGCTTCTTCTTTCCTTCAGACCAGTGGACATTCTCCTTCTTCAAAGAGTCATTGCCCATTCCACCGGTGGAACATTTCAGCAAGTTTTATTAATTTCAGTCTGGTTGCATCGGTCCACCCAGTCCTGGACCTGAAGTTTATCAACTGATTTGTCCACATTCAGCACTTCTGGATAGAATTGCTTTGCTTGGGAATTGCCTCCATGGAACAGAGTGAAATCCACTCGCGCTTTCCAGCATTTTCTTTGGTTTGCGGCCCTTATTGACCACTAGCAGTTTGCTGCACTGCCTTCCAGCCTGGCATCTGCAGCTTATGTTTTCCTGAAGATACTTGCTCTGGTCATGGCAGTTCTTCTGTCCAGGGGAACTTGTTTGTCCATTATCTAGACAACAGTCTGGTGAAGGCGCCGACTTATTCCCAGAATCTGGACAGTCTCTGTATCACTCTGGAAACTTGGGTTGTCAATTACCCATTGATTGACCGACATAATGTAAAGTAAATGATGCACAGTATTATTACTTTGTTTTCCCTAAAATGATTGAAAATGAACACAATCTGTCTAAATGCATTTCCTCCTTTGTAGTTTGGGCAGTATAAATCTGAGTCTGCCAGATCTGCAAGACACCGAACACGTTACAGTTTTTAAAGCATCCAGAAAAAAGAGGAAAATGAGGGTTTCCGAATTTGAGAGAGAAGTTGACGAAAGACTGCCTAAAAACAAAGGTATTCATTGTCCTTAAAGGGGTTATCCCATGACCAATGTAAAAAATGAAAATCAGACATCATATAGAACATTACAATCAAGTTTTCTGTATTTTCATGACTATGAAAATAGTAGATTCACACTGAAGGCATCAAAACTATGAATTAACACATGTGGAATTATATACTTAACAAAAAAGTGTGAAACAACTGAAAATATGTCTTATATTCTAGGCTCTTCAAAGTAGCCACCTTTTGCTTTGATTACTGCTTTGCACACTCTTGGCATTCTCTTGATGAGCTTCAAGAGGTAGTCACCTGAAATGGTTTTCACTTCACAGGTGTGCCCTGTCAGGTTTAATAAGTGGGATTTCTTGCCTTATAAATAGGGTTGGGACCATGAGTTGCATTGGGCAGAAGTCAGGTGGATACACAGCTGATAGTCCTACTGAATAGACTGTTAGAATTTGTATTATGGCAAGACAAAAGCAGCTAAGTAAAGAAAAACGAGTGGCCATCATTACTTTAAGAAATGAAGGTCAGTCAGTCCGAAAAATTGGGAAAACTTTGAAAGTGTCCCCAAGTGCAGTCGCAAAAACCATCAAGCGCTACAAAGAAACTGGCTGACATGAGGAGCGCCCCAGGAAAGGAAGACCAAGAGTCACCCCTGCTGCGGAGGAGAAGTTCATCCGAGTCACCAGCCTCAGAAATCGCAGGTTAACAGCAGCTCAGATTAGAGACACGGTCAATGCCACACAGAGTTCTAGCAGCAGACACATCTCTACAACAACTGTTAGGAGGAGACTGTGTGCAGCAGGCCTTCATGGTAAAATAGCTGCTAGGAAACCACTGCTAAGGACAGGCAACAAGCAGAAGAGACTTGTTTGGGCTAAAGAACACAAGGAATGGACATTAGACCAGTGGAAATCTGTGCTTTGGTCTGATGAGTCCAAATTTGAGATCTTTGGTTCCAACCACCGTGTCTTTGTGCGACGCAGAAAAGGTGAGCGGATGGACTCTACATGCCTGGTTCCCACCGTGAAGCATGGAGGAGGAGGTGTGATGGTGTGGGGGTGCTTTACTGGTGACACTGTTGGGGATTTATTCAAAATTGAAGGCATACTGAACCAGCATGGCTACCACAGCATCTTGCAGCAGCATGCTATTCCATCCGGTTTGCGTTTAGTTGGACCATCATTTATTTATGAAGAGGACAATGACCCCAAACACACCTCCAGGCTGTGTAAGGGCTATTTGACCAAGAAGGAGAGTGATGGGGTGCTACGCCAGATGACCTGGCCTCCACAGTCACCAGACCTGAACCCAATCGAGATGGTTTGGGGTGAGCTGGACCGCAGAGTGAAGGGGCCAACAAGTGCTAAGCATCTCTGGGAACTCCTTCAAGACTGTTGGAATACCATTTCAGGTGACTACCTCTTGAAGCTCATCAAGAGAATGTCAAGAGTGTGCAAAGCAGTAATCAAAGCAAAAGGTGGCTACTTTGAAGAACCTAGAATATAAGACATATTTTCAGTTGTTTCACACTTTTTTGTTAAGTATATAATTCCACATGTGTTAATTCATAGTTTTGATGCCTTCAATGTGAATCTACAATTTTCATAGTCATGAAAATACAGAAAACTCTTTGAATGAGAAGGTGTGTCCAAACTTTTGGTCTTTACTGTATATCAAGCTGACAGCTCAAGGGGAGTGACTTTTCTGCTGTAGCTAAGGGGGCGTGACCATGCTCTTCCTATCACAGCTCAGGAAGCGTGTCCAGGCCCTGCCTATCACAGCTCAGGGGGCGTGTCCATGCTCTTCCTATCACAGCTCAGTAGGCTTGTCCAGGCCCTGCCTATCACAGCTCAGGGGGCGTGTGCATGCTCTTCCTATCACAGCTCAGGAGACATTTGAAGGATGGAACTGAGCATGTGCGGCCTTCTCAGTGAGCAGGTCAAAGAAATAAAAAAAAAAAACTGGTGGCACTATACAGATTTTATTGAATAACTCAGTAGCTATGCTAATTTTTTAATTACATGCAATTACAAAAGTAATCAGATCCAGGTGCTGGTTTGAAAACTGTAAAATATTTTTCGTGGGACAACCCCTTTAAATCATATCTATAGGCAAAATCATTTATCAAAGAAATGAGCTGCTCGTGCCTTTGCTATTTCATGGCTTTATGTCCAAACTTTCAGTATCCGATTACACAGATCAGGGTTCGGCAACCTCCGGCACTCCAGCGCGCTTCATTCACTTCTATGGGAGCCCCGAATACAGCCAAGCAAGTGTGCATGCTGGGAGTTACAGCTGGAGTGCCGGAGGTTGCTGACCCCTGGTATAGATCATAAAAAATGAATAATGTTTGCCATTTACACGCTGATAAAATATGATTCAGTGAAGAGTTGTGACGTTTACTTACTTAGTATGGTGCTACCCGATGCTCATATAGTATATCAATGTACACGTCCACCTTAGTGAACAGCCGTGGTGTAACACCAAGATGGTGTCAGAAGCTAGACCTGCAAAGGGATCGACTTCAATATAAAAAGGGCTTCTCTTCATGAGACGACCTCTTTAAAGAGCATCTGTCACCATGATCAACCCTATAAAACCAGACATACCGCGGTTGATCATGGTGAATGACATGAGCCTTCTATGGCTGCGTGTCTGTGAAGGCTCATATTCATCGAGGTCATGGTATATCAGTACTCATAAGTCAGAGCAACTGGTCTTGTATTTTTTTTTCTTGAAGACATTTCACTAGTCATCCAACTGGCTTTCTCAATTTCTGATTGAGCCAGTGAAATGTCTTGAAGGAAAAAGTACAAGAACAGTTGTTCTGACTTATTAGTACTGATATACCTCTATGACTTCAATGTGATACACCGTTGCAGTGGAATTCACATTTCTATTCCTATGTAAGTGAGGTGCTTGGAGCACCGATGGGCTGGCCTAGCTCCTTTGAGCACCACTTCACCTCCTTCACTCCCCCTCATGTCCTGATTGACAGGACCAGGCAACCTCCCTGTTCGGATGCTTGGCCCTGATATCTCGCACATGCAATGCAGTTCATGAAGCTCTGCCCTGCCCTGAGATCTGAAAATCTCGCCGGGCACATGTGCGTGATTTCAGGGCCAAGCATCCGAACAGTGAGGATGCTTGCCCTCTCAATGGAGACATTAGGGGGAGTGGTGACGGGGAAGAGGAGGAGATGAAGCGGTGCTCCGAGCAGCTAGGCCAGCACCTTGGTGCTCCGAGCAGCTAGGCCAGCACCTTGGTGCTCCGAGCAGCTAGGCCAGCACCTTGGTGCTCCGAGCACTGTATTTGCATAGGAATAAAAGAATGAAATTCACAGCAGTGCTGTATCCGATTGCAGCCATAGAGGGCTCATTTCATTCACCATGACCAGATTTATAGGGTTGATCATACTGACTGATGCTCTTTTATATTTAAAATTGTAACCCTTCGATTACAATTTTGGAAATACAATGATTTTGTTTCATTTAGTCCAAATTCTGATATTTTTATATCCGCTGTACATAGAATACTCCATGCCAGCGTTGGAGGTAATATTTATTTGACAGTTTGACCAAAGGAGGGGCGGCAGAGACCGTTTTGTGTATTGGCTACCTGCTTTGTGCCCCTTCTGAGAGTCTTAGGGGGACATGTTGTAAAGTACATAGCTTCATGTATAACTTGTCTCTTGGTTGCTTTAATCTTTTTTTTTTTTTTTCCTAGACAAGCAGAACATTTCAAATGATCCAAGTGATAATTATGATGTTCCTTCTTTATTTGTGAGCTCCTACACAATATCAGGGTAAGATACGTTGTGTCATTTAAATGATTAAAGGGGGTCTGTCACCAAGAAATTCACTGTTAACCCTTTTGCTGTCCGAGGTGCAACTCTGGTTGCCAGGGCAATTTTTGCCGTTTATTTTACGGCATTTATTTGACTCGCTTAGATAGCACTGACATATTCCGCATTCAGACATGGAGCAATGCAGCGGGGACCAGGTAAGTATGAACCCCACCGCAGGTTCAGCCACTCTGAAAAGTTTAGTCTTGTATAACCCTCTCCTCCCACCTCCGTACTGAATAGTCTCATTCACATGAATGATGCAGCACTGAACCCGTCATATTTTCATCATTTCAGGTCAGCGGAGAATAAACTGGATCTTTCAGCTGCACCAGAATCAACTTTCAAGAGAGGCTTACTGCGCAGGCCGAACAAAGTATGCTTGGTGTCGTTAGATGACTTTGAGCAAGGAGTAGAAGACAAATACCAGCAATTAAAAGGTGGTTTCTTTTATAAACTTTTGCTATTAGTTCATAGGAGCAGACCGGCGGGCTCAGCCTCCGTCTATACAGAACATGCCGGCCTCCTTTTTTAATTGTGTCTAATAGGTTATTAAACAGCCTGTAGGAAATAAACCCTAGTGGCAAGTGACCGACTCCAAAGCTGGCACTGACGTTGTTATAGGGCAGGGATCAGCAACCTCCGGCGCTCAAGCTGTTCTGAAACTACAACTCCCAGAATCCTCCTTTCACGTCTGTGGGAGTTACAAGAATAACCAAGTCAGTTTGCATGCTAGGAGTTGTAGTTTCACAGCAACTGGAGCGCTGAAGGTTGCAGACCCCAGTTATAGGGTGTATTCACATGTGAAGCTATTGATCGGGTTTTGTTCGGCAGTGTTTGAAGCCAAAGACTTTGATCCCATGTGGTTGTTGCTTCATCAGCTGCCCCCCCCTCCCGCCAAGGGCCCCATTGTCCTACCTTGGCCAGGAGACTGCAAGTTAAAGCGGTTGTCCGGGTTCAGAACCCAGAATTTCACCCAGACAGCCTGCCTGACAAGAGCATCCGATGCTCTCCTTTGTCCTCCGCTGAATCGCGCAGGGCAAAGGCATTTTGTGAATTTCCGTTGACGTCAACGGCACTGATTGGCAGGCTTTAGCGCTGCCCTAGCCTGGAAAACGGCTGGGGCAGCGCTAATGCTGGCCCATCAGATGTAAATAAAAGAGCCCTTGCCCTTCTTGTGGTATACCATGTTGACAATATACTTCCACCACACTGCCGCTGGGGGTAAAGGCACCCTAAAGTTAAAAAGGAGGGGCTAAAATTACAAACATATTGAAATGTACACATGAAATACTTTTATATGATTTCTTTTTACGTCGCTGTTCCTTTAGGCTCCCAGGAATGCTTCATTGAACCTCCTGAAGGAGACAAATCGGACGCAAATGAAATGGCTCTGCTGAACACAGTGCTGTACGCTCAGTCTTTACGTAAAGAGGCAAACGTCTCGAAATCTGACAGACAACAAAAAGGAACGAGGAAACACTTCATTTCATCCCATGAAGAGATAAAAGAAGCAGATGATGAACTTTTGGAGCCTGAAACTAAAAATCTAAATGCAAATGTTCACCCCATACGTGGTGCACAGATTCTAAAAGATAAGACTAACGATGGCTTTAGAGGAGTCCATGGTGAAGTTATTGATGACACTGATGAAGGAGAAGCTAATGAAGATGGTGAAGAAGTTGAAGCTGGTGGTAAAGAAGTTGAAGCTGTCAGTGACATTGATGAACAAGCTAGTGGTGAAGAAGATGAAGCTGGCGGTGACATTGGTGAAGAAGTTGAAGCTGTCAGTGACATTGATGAAGAAGTTAGTGGTGAAGAAGTTGAAGCTGGTGGTGACGTTGGTGAAGAAGTTAAAGCTGTCGGTGACAGTGGTGAAGAAGTTGAAGCTGTCGGTGACATTGATGAAGAAGCTAGTGGTGAAGAAGTTGATGCTGGTGGTGACAGTGGTGAAGAAGTTGATGCTGGTGGTGACAGTGGTGAAGAAGTTGATGCTGGTGGTGACAGTGGTGAAGAAGTTGAAGCTGGTGGTGACAGTGGTGAAGAAGATGAACCTGGTGGTGACAGTGGTGAAGAAGTTGATGCTGGTGGTGACATTGGTGAAGGTGGTGGTGAAGAAGCTGCTGGTGATAGTGGCAAAGAAGACGTAGCTGCTGGTGACAGTGGTGAAGAAGATGAAGCTGCCAGTGACAGTGGTGAAGAAGATGAAGCTGCCGGTGACAGTGGTGAAGGGGAAGCTGGTGTTGATCTCAAAGATGTTCAAAGTAGCATGCAACAAAATAAATCCAGCCTGATTAACCGCACTAGAAAGTCAGCAGGTGTCAGTGAATATTCTCACCGCGTGCAACAGACAAGGCTCGATGAAGAAAATGCCGTGCAAATAGCAGAATCTATTTATGTGCATACAGTATCAAGGCCAGAGGAAACTTCTGAACCTTCAGAAAGCAGTGATGTTGAAAACTTAGATGTCGCCATAAACCGTGGTAAGATTTATGTTTTAGTGTACCTGGCATATGTACCGGTAATACATTTAAAAGGGTTTTCTCATGAAGACAGCTCCTGTCCCTATTCCTTGTTAGGTTATATGAACATAGAGGGACTCCCACAAGCTAAAGTTGGGAGCTGCTATATATGAATGGCTTCCATTCTGGTAGACTGAAGCCGTCTTTGTATTTCATGGATGGCCACCATGTGTTTTTTCCTGGCTGTGGCTTCACGTGACATAATTAGCTTTTTGCTGTGAGGCACTTGCATTTTGAAAGAGGTTTACGCTGATGAAAAAGCCCTATACTATAAAGAAGTTGTTTCACTTCAGCAAGTGGCATTTATCATGTAGAAGAAGTGAATACAAAGCTCTTACTAATGTATTGTGATTGTCCATATTGCCTCCTTTGCTGGCTGGATTCATTTTTCCATCACATTATACACTGCTTGTCTCCAGGGGTTATGGCGGCCGCTGAAGAGCAGATACGAGGTGACTGGGATGGAAGCTGCTGTGAATGCCTGTCTATGCAGAGAGAGGCCATCGCTTTTTGTGATAGTGTGCAAGCACGACCACCGCTGGTGGATGGCACTATGGTCATAACCCCCTGGAAACCAGCAGTGTATACTGTGATGGGAAAATGAATCCAGCCAGTAAAGGAAGCAATATGGACAATCACAATACATTAGTAAGTTCCTTGTATTAACTTTCTCTACATGATAAATGTCATTTGCTGAAGTGATACAACCCCTTTAAGGCCTGACCGTACACTTAGGGCCCTATGCACACAACCGTATCCATTTTGTGGTCCGCAAAACCGTCCGTGATACCGGTTGTGTGCGTTCCATATTTTTCCATTTCTCTTGTCCTGCCCTATGTTAAAAATGCCTATTCTTTTCTGCAAAATTGACAAGAATAGGACATGTTCTATCTTTTTTACAGGACAGCGGAACAGATATACGGATGCATTTTTTGCTGTCTTATTGAAATGAATGGGTCCACATCCGATCCGCAAAAAATGCGGCTTACATACAGGCCAAAAAAACGGTTGTGTGCATGGGGCCTTAGCTTTTGTCCGAACGATTGTTTGGCCATTTCCTATTCCTCCTGAATACACATGTCTGAGTTCAGTGCGGAGAGAGGATTGAGCTTCTTCTAGCACCCTCCGGCAGTGTCTTGTCTCCTGTGGGTATGCAGCCCCCATGCACATTTGATAGCAGGTTCAGCGACTTTTATTCAGTGCATATGGGCATCTTAATATGAGAAAATTGCATAGCCTGTGTGTCTGCCATCACCAATAGGATTTTTGTTTTTTTCAGGAATGGCCAAGAAGAAAGAAACTAACAAGCTGATGCTTTCAGAATTGCCAGAGACGCCAGCTTATATTAAGTCTGCTCGCTTTGTGTAAGTTTATAGAACATATTTCAAGGGGTTGTGTCAAATTTTGAAGTTATACACTAGCCACAAGATAGGAGACAACTAACTGATCAATGGGCGTCCTACCGCTCCTAAGAACAGGGGTCCCGAACCCCCCGATTTGATGTGGCAGCGGGTCGAGCATGCTCCCTGCCATTCATTCTCTATGAGACCGCTGTACAGCTCTAAACTATTTCCTGCGGTCTTATAGAGAATGAATGGAGTGGCAGGGGGCATGCTCAATCTGCGGCAGATCGGGGGAATGGGAACCCCGTTCTCAGGATCGGTGGGGGTACCAGCAGTTGTACCCCAACCGATCTGTTTATTTATCCCCCTTCCTGTGGATAGCGGATAACTTCCAAACTTGGCTTAACCCCTTTTAATAATTTTTTGGATAATATAGTTCTCCATTAGCTAGAACCTCTCGTATATCATCCTGTCAAAAAAAAAAAAAACTAGAGCCACTTTCTTTTTTTTTTTTTTTGTCCTTCCGTTCGGTGCTAGGACCACAAGGTGTATGATCATGTGGGAGGTGCTGTCATTGAGCTCCTCCATGCTGACTTTGCAGCCTACACTTATTTTCTAGTTGGTGATGTAGGGATATAATCATGATTTGGGACTGTCTGAATTTTTTGTCCACTTTTTAACAAAACCTTAGAAAATTATTAATATTATTATTCTCAACAAATTTCTGGGGTTTTCAGACCCAAAGACCCTTAGAATATAAGACCCCAACACTAGTTAATTTCCCTGCTGAGTGGCAGTCGCATTTAACCACCAGGATTGCCAACCAGAATTTTTAATTTTCTGGACAATTTATCCCAAAATCACAGACGGACAACATTTTTCATGGACAAACTGGAAAACTATAATGAATGAATGAAAACTATGATGAAAGATTATTAGTGATACATGTCTATAGCTGAATAATATATACTGATAAAAACTCATTACCAGCATTTACTGTGAGCTGTGAAATGATGATAATTACCACTAAAATAATTAGTCAATTACCACCAGCCTCAAAAAAAATCACGGACGTACCTATTTTTCTTTTTCATGGACACAGGAAAAAAGGCACCTATTTTTTCAGACTTTCCAAAAATTTCTGGACGGTTGGCAACTCTGCTAACCTCTCTGTAGGCAACTGTAACACAGCCCAATGAGATTAATTAAATGAAACTATTTAAACTATTAAAATGAAACTAATTAAATGAAGCTGCAGTGAAGGGAGAATCAGACACTTATTCCCCATGGATACGGATGTGTTATTAGGTTATGCCCACATCTACATTTTAGCATTTTGGTACTCTGTTCTGACAGACGAGCAGTGCACTGGAATTACTGTATCCGGCTTAGGCCTCTATCACACTAGCGGCAGCACGGATCCAGCAGGTGAAGGGTGCCGCCGGACCCATGCTGCCGCAAGGAACCGCGCTCCGGCCCCACACATGTCACACAGTACATACACACATACAAGTACACATACATACTTACATGCTCCCGGCAGGTCACCGTAGCGCAGGAGGAGCAGAACGGCGCACATAAAGGACGATTCCCCACAGCGCCCTCTGCTGCCGTCCTGCTTCTCCTGCGCTGTGGAGACCTGCCGGGAGCATGTAAGTATGTATGTGTATTTGTATGTGTGTATGTTTATGTGTATGTATGTATGTGTGCAGGTGACGGATCCGTCATGAACTCCATTGAAAGTTAATGGAGGACGGATCTGTTTACCATTGTGGCACACCGAACGGATCCGTCCCCATTGACTTTAATTGGGGGTCATTCCGGATCAGTCTTGGTGCGGATGCCTGGACCGGAGAGCAAACCGCAGCATGCTGCGGTTTGCTCTCCGATCTGAAGACGGAATAGAATGCTTCTAGGAACATTCCGTTGTCTTCAGTTCAGTTTTGTCCCCATTGACAATGAATGGGGGCAAAACTGAAGCGTTTTATTCCGGTATTGAGCCCCTATGACGGAACTCAATACCGAAATTATAAAACGCTAGTGTGAAAGTAGCCATAGCTGTATATTGCAGGGGCCCACTGGATTCATGTTCACTATAATGGGATCTGTTGGGTGTCCGTCGAGAATGCCGGCTTTCTGCCAGAAAGAAAACGCTGCATGCAGGAAGAAAGCAGACATTCATGCCAGAAACTGGATGGATCCCATTATAGTCAGAGGAAATCTGGCGGGCCCTAGTGGTGTCCTGCTATGCCGGATACAGTAATTCCAGTATACTGCCGGGACAGACTACCAGTATACTATAACACCGATGGGAACCTGGCCTTAGTGGGAGAACCTTTAAGGTTATTTAGACTTACAGTATTTCTCGTGTTTTTTAGAAGCACAGCTAAACCTGCTGTTAGCAAGAAGATCCAAAGGAAAAGAAGCCCAAAGGCTAAGAAAACGGGATCAGTGTTCTCCAGCAGCCAAATAAAGCAGATATTTACTCATCACTCTCAAGTACGAGTCTCCAAGGACGCTTTGGAAGATGTGGAAAAATGGTAAGCTTTAGGTTCTAGCTAGAGATGAGCGAGCATGCTCGGCCGAGCGTACTTGGGAGCAATTTTCGAGTAGTAGCGTACGCATTTTATAATCTGTACGCATCTTGTAATTTGTACGCATTAGTGTACAGATTAGAAGATGTGTATGCATTAGTGTACAGATTATAAAATGCGTACGCTACTACTCGAAAATTGCTCCCGAGTACGCTCGGCCGAGCATGCTCGCTCATCTCTAGTTCTAGCCTTTAGGTGTTGATCTACTTGACTACTAATATTGAATTTTGTGCACTCTTAGGCTGTTGTCCACTGGGGCTATATAATTGTGTTATGCTTAGCGGGGCTGGCCATGCTAAAAGAATACAGGCTAAATAGGCACTTAGTCCATGCTGTGCCACAGTAATCTCACTTACCGTTCACCTGAGCTTTGTGACGTCCACCGTGTAAATATCCCACGGCCGCCACGTTTAGTAAAGTGACTGCTTTCTTATCCATCCATGGGTGCAGCCTCTTCTGTGCAAGCACCAGACAGTTGTTGAAATAGACCTGCAACTGCGCAGAAGTGGATAGGTAGTAGAGGGTCACATGATTAAACTACGTGGCTGCTGCCTTTTTGGTTCCCGTGGACACCACAGTGGGATGGGAAACTGGGAGCCCTGTGTCACATTCCTCAGATAGAGGTGTGATTACAGCATGGACTGTTCATTTAGCCTGTGCTCACCCACTGTCATTGTGCAGAATTTTCAGTCTTGGAGATATTCTGTAGAGAACAAAGGAGTTCACTTCTTATCGGTTCCATTTTTTGCATAGATCTCTATCATGCAAGCATAACATTAAAGGGGTATTTCTATCTCAGACAATGGGGGCATATCGCTAGGTTATGCCCCCATTGTCTCATAGGTGCGGGCACCTCTGGGACCCGCACCTACATCGAGAACGGATCCCTGCTGGCTGTGGAGGGGGCACTGCGCATGTGCAGCCGCCCTCTATTAATTTTTTATGGGGCCACCAAAAATAGCCAAGCACTAGCTCAGCTATTTCTGTTGGCCCATAGAAATGAATGGGAGCTGTGGCCACGCAAGCACGGTGTGCTCCCATTAACTTCTATGGGGAGAGCGCTTGGCAGTGGCTGGACCCCGGAAAACCCAGGGTCCTCTGACCACCACCTTCCCTGCTCCATTCTCGCTGTAGGTGCGGGTCCCAGAGGTGGAACCCACACCTATCAGACAATGGGGGCATATCCCAGCAATAGATGGGAATACCCCTTTAAGTTGGGTTTACATGGGCCGACGAGCAGCCAATTATCGTCTGCTTGTTAGGGGGGGAGCGGGGAAGATCTGCATTTACATGCACTGATGACCTCCACAGTATGAGAGCGTGCGATCTCTGTTGCCCTGATTCTGAAAGTGTCAATCAGGGCCCGCCATTTTGTTTCCATTGTTATGTCTTCTGTGCCGAATGTGTCTAGAAGACTGACCTCTTCATTACATAAAACCCCCTATGCACAGGAACAATGCAAATAAATTATTTTCCAAGAATAATTATTATATATTTTTCTATCCCCACAGTTTAGATCTGTATGTGAACCAGCTTGCCGTTGATCTGTCTACATACACCGCTCATGCCAACAGGAAAACAGTAACACGTGCTGACATGGAGCTTCTTATGAAAAGGTGAGGGAAAGCTATAACCTCGTTACCAACTCTGTCATCCCTTTTCTTCAGAGACTTGGCCTCTCTCCTGGAGTTTCTCATACCTCACCAACCAAACATTCAGTGTCTCCCACTTACAAACCACACCCTCATCCTGCCCGCTCTCTGTCTGTGCCCATCAAGGCTCTGTCCTGGGACCCCTATCCTTCTCTATTTAAACCGCCAGCTTGGGATAGCTCATGGAATCCCTCAGCATTCATTACCACTTCTGTCCTAATGACACATTTACTGCCCTGCCCAGTTGACACTAGACTGCTGTCCAAAATCCCAGCTTGTCTATCAGCTATACAGTGCCTTGCGAAAGTATTCGCCCCCCTGGAACTTTTCAACCTTTTGCCACATTTCAGGCTTCAAACAAAAAGATATAACACTTTACATTTTTGGTGAAGAATCAACAAGTGGGTCACAATTGTGAAGTGGAACGAAATTTATTGGATCATTTAAACTTTTTTTGTAATAATAAAACTGAAAAGTGGGGCGTGCAAAATTATTCGTCCCCCTTGCATTAATACTTTGTTGCGCCACCTTTTCCTGCGATTACAGCTGCAGTCTCTTGGGGTATGTCTCTATCAGTTTTGCACATCTAGAGACTGAAATTCTTGCCCATTCTTCCTTGCAAAACAGCTCGAGCTCTTTGAGGTTGGATGGAGACGTTTGTGAACAGCAGTTTTCAGCTCTTTCCACATATTCTCAATTGGATTCAGGTCTGGACTTTGACTTGGCCTTTCTAAGACCTGGATACCTTTATTTTTGAACCATTCCATTGTAGATTTCGCTTTATGTTTGGGATCTTTGTCTTGTTGGAAGATAAATCTCCGTCCTAGTCTCAGGTCTTTTGCAGACTCCAACAGGTTTTCATCCAGAATGGTCCTGTATTTGGCTCCATCCATCTTCCCATCAGTTTTAACCATCTTCCCTGTCCCTGCTGATGAAAAGCAGGCCCAAACCATGATGCTGCCCCCACCATGCTTGACAGTGGGGATGGTGTGTTCAGGGTGATGAGCTGTGTTGCTTTTACACCAAACATATCGTTTTGCATTTTTTCCAAGAAGTTGGATTTTGGTTTCCTCTGACCAGAGCACCTTCTTCCACGTTTGGTGTCTCCCTAGTGGCTTGTGGCAAACTGTAAACCAGACTTTTTATGGATATCTTTGAGAAATGGCTTTCTTCTTGCCACTCTTCCATAAAGGCCAGATTTGTGAAGTGTTGGACTGATTGTTGTCCTATGGACAGACTCTCCCACCTCAGCTGTAGATCTCTGCAGTTCATCCAGAGTGATCATGGGCCTCTTGGCTGCATCTCTGATCAGTCTTCTCCTTGTTTGAGATGAAAGTTTAGAGGGACGGCCGGGTCTTGGTAGATTTGCAGTGGTCTGATACTCCTTCCATTTCAATATGACGCTTGCACAGTGCTCCTTGGGATGTTTAAAGCTTGGGAAATCTTTTGGTATCCAAATCCGGCTTTAAACTTCTCCACAACAGTATCCCGGACCTGCCTGGTGTGTTCCTTGGTCTTTATGATGCAGAACCCTGAGACTATCACAGAGCAGGTGCATTTATACGGAGACTTGATTACACACAGGTGGATTCTATTTATCTTCATCAGTCATTTAGGACAACATTGGATCATTCAGAGATCCTCAATCAACTTCTGGAGTGAGTTTTCTGAACTGAAAGTAAATGGGCCGAATAATTTTGCACGTCCCACTTTTCAGTTTTATTATTACAAAAAAAGTTTAAATGATCCAATAAATTTTGTTCCACTTCACAATTGTGACCCACTTGTTGTTGATTCTTCACCAAAAATGTAAAATGTTATATCTTTTTGTTTGAAGCCTGAAATGTGGCAAAAGGTTGAAAAGTTCCAGGGGGCCGAATACTTTCACAAGGCACTGTATGTATAATCTGTTTTCCTTTATATATATATCTCTCTATCCTGTACTGAACCTTTCAATAAACTTTTCATTAATCAGTAGTACAGTGTGCGTGCATGAGGAATAACGCTGTTTCTGGCCACCATATCACTTTTATCTGCCATTTTTAGCAGTGTTCCTCTGAAGGAGGGGAGAGAAGCACGCACATATCACCCTGTCTCTCCTTGCTTCTGAGGAGGGAATCAAGATGGGCAGCGAGGAGAGATCACGCTATGTGCGCACTTCTCTTCCTTAGTCTAGGGATCGGTAAGGATCTCAGCGCTCAGATCCCTACCAATCTAAACTTTTGATACGTTTTTTGAAAAGTTAAATGACCCGTTTATTCACTTTATGTCCTTGTTAGTAATATCTCACTGACGTTTTGTATTTTACGCTTGTAGGCAACGTTTGGTGACCGACGTCTCTTCTCTCAATGTTCTCATTGAAAAACATTTACCGTTGGAATGCAGGGCACTCCTAATTCCATGTGCAATGAGTGGAAACAAGGTGTTTCCAAAAATGTGACCTCCTCCGTCTGAAATATGGTATTCTTATAATATATTGTAAATAGTAATGTTTGATGTAAATTTTTAAAGACCTTTTGTACATAATAAAATATCTGAGTTGCGCCTCTTTCTGTTACTAAGTGTGATTTTTGTGCTTGATTATTTCCTTTGAAAAAAAAGAGTGGATTTCCACTTTATAGACAGTTCATTTGATGCTATGGATCCTCCAACGATGAGCTGGGTTATACATAAGAGGATGCACAGTATTCAAGCAGATTCCTCCTCTCTGATCCTGCAGAGTACTTTTTAGTACTGGGATATGTTGTGTTCCTATTTTGTAATTTTTCACCTATCCTATATACAGTATGCTTTGTGACAGTATCGTGAATGTGACATCTGCACGTCACTGTGTCACTAGCAAAAACAGACCCTAAGGCCCCATTCACACGACCATATGAATGGGGCCGTATCTATTCTGCAATATTGCGGATTAGATGCGGACCCATTCATCTCTATGGGAGCGGGGAGCCACCACACGGAGCTAGCTAAAAATATAAAGCATGTCCTATACTTTTCCGCACGGACAAGTATAGGCATTTTGAATGGGGCCGTGCGTTCCGAGCGGTGCGGCGCCCCCCGTATTATTGCGGTCGTGTGAATGGGGCCTAAAAGCTTATTAATATTATCTTTAAGAGAAAACACAAGCATATTTTTTTTACCTCTTTATTGTCCATATCTTACAAAGATCAGGTTTTTGACAGTAAGGATATAGCAGTCTGCAGCGCTGTTCTTACAAGGCAAAAACACTGGAACCTCGACAGACCCCATTAAAAGTCAATGGGATCTGTTGAGTCAGGAGGACAGGTTTGCTACCTCGGTCATAGGTACACAGAGACTTATCACGGATGTTAGGTAAGTGGTCTCTGATTACTCAGACCTCTACCCCTATGACTGTCAGTACCATTGTTTTTGGACCACCGCTCCATTCAAGCCTCTCGCCGTGCTGGTATCGATTGGGGATCCCTGTTCTAGCAATTATTGGGTTCCTAGAGAACAAACACTTTTTTTTTTCTAATCTTCTATGTCCCTTTTAAGCAGAATAACACCAATACATTGTATTTAAACAGACATTTCAAGATCAAAATCCTTCACATAACCCATATATCATTGATTTGGTAAATAGTCTTTTGTCCTTTAAAGTGGTTGTGCAGTGCTGACCTATTCTCAGGATAGGTCATCAATATGAGATTGTCCGACTCCCGGGAGCCCTGCTGAGCAGCTGTTTGAAGGGGTTGCGGTGCTCGTGTGAGCGCTGCGTCCTCTTCTCGCACTAAGTTTTAGCAGCGGTGCGGTGTAATTACAGCTTTCTGTCTGGTTCACTTGAATGGGACAGAGCAGTTGTGATTACTGTACACCAGCGTGCAGGTAAACCATGAAGAGGACACTGATCACACCGGTGCCGAGACCCCCTTCAAACAGCTGATCGGCAAGGGTCCCAGGAGTCAGACCTCCACCAATCTGAGGATAGGTCACCAATACTGTAGCCCTAACAACCCCTTTAATATTTCAGATATCTTAGTTAAGTGGTCTCCATGTGTGGCATAAAAACAACTCCCACCCTCTGTCAGGGCTTGCTGGGAGCTGTAGTTATGAGACAGCTGGAGAGAGGTTGAAGACCTCAGTCTTAAATGGGTTGTCCCACGAAAAATATTCTACAGTTTTCAAACCAGCACCTGGATCCAAATACTTTTGTAATTGCATGTAATTAAAAATTCTGTATAGTTAATGAGTTATTCAATAAAATGTATCTGTATAGTGGCACTTAATTTCTTATTTCTTTGACCTGCTCACTGAGAAGGCCGCACATGCTCAGTTTCATCTTTCAACTGCCTTCTGAGCTGTGGTAGGGAGAGCATGGACACGCCCCCTGAGCTGTGATAGGGAGAGCATGGACACACCTCCTGAGCTGTGATAAGGAGAGCATGGACACGCCCCCTGAGCTGTGATAGGGAGAGCATGGACACACCTCCTGAGCTGTGATAAGGAGAGCATGGACACGCCCCTGAGCTGCAGCAGAAAAGACACTCCCCTTGATATAAATCTAGCAGAGCAATGAATGTGGAGATCTCTGGATCCATGTGAGGTACAGGGCCGGTTCTAGCTTTGTTAGAAAGGTATTTTCGTAGACTATATGATGTCTGATTATCATTTTTTACATTATTCGTGGAATAACCCCTTTAAGCTAATATAACATAGACTTTGTTCCAGAATCTTCTAGCTTCCATGTGTAACATCTTTATACTTGAGCCGCAGGTTCGGCTTTCTTTATGTTTATTGCCTCCAAATTCTGAAATAATTGTTTGAGAGACAGTGGCCTAGAGGTTTCCAGCTGTTCCTTGGTCACTTGAAAGGCTCGAGATAGATATCTCTCTAGTGTCTTGTCCTCAATGTCAGGATCCAGGGACAGAAATGCAGCTTTGAGGTCTTCAGGTTTAACAAGACTAAAAATAAAAAAAAAATGTATGTAGGTATATTTTATATTCATCTTAAAGGGGTTGTACCAACACCACCCCAACACACACTTGACCGTGAAAGCTTACTTATCAGCCCTGCTCCTTCTCCTCGCGGCCTGCAATGCTCCTCTGGGCTCCCTGACTGAAAACATCCAGTTTAACATCTCCGCAGCCAATCACTGGCCGTGGCGGTGACCGGCTCCCCTTACGTCATGACAAATGGTCACATGACGCAAAGGGATCCGGTCACCACCGCGCCTGCAGGCGATGTCTATCTGGATGTTTTCAGAAAGAGAGCCCTGAGGAGCATCGTAGGCAGGGGGAAGAAGGAGAGGGGAAGCAGGTAAGAAGGTGTGTCCGGACCCCCTGAAAAGCTCAATACATGACAGTAGATATACCATATATTTAGTGTTACCCTTTATACAGTTGTGGGAGGACAAGTGGCTGTGGTTAGCCTCTGGAGCTGATTGAAGCCAGATTTATCAACTGCAACTTTTTAAACAGTCACAAAAATTTACCCAATCTTACTCCTCTACTGGGGCGGCATATAAAGCAGAGTAATATCTTAATTTGGCGGAAAAAACATTTCCCCTCATAGTACCGTATTTTTCGCTTTATAAGATGCACTTTTTTTCCCCCAAAAGTAGGGGGAAAATTGCGGTGCGTCTTATAGGGCGAATACAAGTGAGCGCTTCCATTATGGAAGCGCTCACTTGTATGTATAAGGTGTCGGGACCCCCCATCAGACCTCAGATCAGCCCACCCAGCCACATAAGGTTAAAATAAAAACCTCTCTTACCTGTCCGGGTCCGGCGCTCCTCTGTCTTCTCCGGGCCAGCTCTGCACTGTCCTGACGTACTGCACTCAGTCAGGTGACAGTGCAGCGCCGGCCGGAGAAGGCAGAGGAGCGCCGGACCCGGATCGGAGCCGCAGCGCAGGACAGGTAAGAGAGGTTTTTATTTTAACCTTATGTGGCCGGGTGCGCTGATCTGAGGTCTGATGGGGGCACATTCTGCTGATCTGAGGTCTGATGGGGGCACATTCTGCTGATCTGAGGTCTGATGGGGCACATTCTGCTGATCTGAGGTCTGATGGGGGCACATTCTGCTGATCTGAGGTCTGATGGGGGCACATTCTGCTGATCTGAGGTCTGATGGGGGCACATTCTGCTGATCTGAGGTCTGATGGGGGCACATTTTGCTGATCTGAGGTCTGATGGGGGCACGTTCTGCTGATCTGAGGTCTGATGGGGGCACATTCTGCTGATCTGAGGTCTGATGGGGGCACGTTCTGTTGATCTGAGGTCTGATGGGGGCACGTTCTGTTGATCTGAGGTCTGATGGGGGCACATCCTGCTGATCTGAGGTCTGATGGGGGCACATCCTGCTGATCTGAGGTCTGATGGGGGCACGTTCTGTTGATCTGAGGTCTGATGGGGGCACATTCTGCTGATCTGAGGTCTGATGGGGGCACAGTGGGCTGATCTGAGGTCTGATGGGGTTCTGACATGGAGGGCTGATATGGGGGTCTGATGTGACGTCCTGAAATTTATGCGGGGTCTGATATGAGGTGTGATGAAAAATATTTTTTTCTTATTTTCCTGCTCTAAAATCTGGGGTGCATCTTATCATCAGGTGCGTCTTATAAAGCAGAAAAATACGGTAACTCTCTCCCATAGTTTGAGGCCAGTGTTTTCAAGAGATTGCTCTCCACTCTTCGTCTCGGCAGGGCGATGACAGACTACACAGCACCCTGTCCACACGGATGCGCTTTACTCTGACTAAGATCATCAAGCACACATCAGGTCACGTTGACGGCAGATTAAAGAATTTTTTATAGTTAATAAGCACATACTTGCTTCCAAGTTTATTTCTCAACTCCTGCAGATACTGCTTTCTCTCAGCAGAAAATTGGTTTCTGAGGATCGTGATAAAATTACTTGGATTTCCCTCTTCATCCTGTTTGGAAAAAAAAAAGTGATTTAACCCAGATGTCTTACACTTGTTTTTTCTTCCTCTTTGGTGTTTTTTTTCATAGCTATATAAAAGGGTTGTACTTTATGTAGATGCCATTTTTAGTGCATATACCTAACATTTAATTCACAGTTTTATTTGGGAAAGCAGGTTTATCTTTTGTTTCGGCATAAACTGATCATCGTATATTATTATAGATTTATTCTACGGGTGGTTACTGTCATGGCAATACCAAATATGTGTGTATTATTTCGTTTGGTACATGTATTTAATAAAGTTTATTTATTGTAAAAAAAATAAAAAAAAAATCACTTTTTTAAATTAGCTTTTTGACATTCCATATGTAGATTTTTTATTTATTTATTTTTTTAAGTTACACTATACCACAGTCACTGGAGACGAAACTTAGTGAAATGACGAGGAGGCAGTGATCGCATGGAGCTCCGCCTCCTTGTCTCACAGCTGATCGGTGGGGGTGCCGGGTGTCAGACCTCCGCCTATCAGATACTGATTACCTATCCTGACGATAGCTCATCAATCATAACGGCTGGACAAGTATGGGTATGTAAAGAATCTCAGAGTCTGCGCCGGCCCCTGGATAAATAGGGGTGTTTATCGCCTTCTTATTTAGAGGAGGAAATGGGCAATAACTGAATGATGTAATGCTGCCAAAGTGTAAATAATACTTTCGCACAATGATGATAATAAAAAGGTGGAGTCATAAATTTAGGACATGCTGGCGTCTAACTAGCGGGAGCCCTTGGGTAAGTGCCCCATACACCCAAGCTTTATACAATATAGTATTAAATGAATCAATAGAAACTTGGTATATTCATTAATATAATGTACTAAAAATGTAACAGTAAGGGTATGTTCACAGAAAATTCACAGGGGAATACATGCATTTTTTCTTAGCACATTTATTGTGTGGTTTTTGATGCATTTTTCTACTTTTTTTTTAAATCAATGGGTATATAAGTAAAAAACTGCATTTTCAGTTTGTGGCGTTTGGTTGGATCCGCACCAAAAAAACAAAGCAGAAAACGCACAGCACGGACGTATACAGAGCTGTTTTTTTTTTTTTATAATGCTTCCCATTCATTTCAATAGGAGATTTGCCACAGATTCCTTCCCAAGATAAGGCATGCTGCTTCTTTTTTCCACGTGGAACAAAAGTAAGTTCTTTTTCCCACAGAAATGAATGGGACGCTGTTTTGAATTTTCTTTTTTTTTTGAGCTGATTTAGAAGCAGAAACACTCCAAAAACAGCACCAAAAAAACTGAGTGAACTTGGCACTAAGGGCTCATTCAGATGACCGTATTAGTTTTTGCGGTCTGCAAATTACGGATCCACAAAACACAGAAAGCGGCCATGTGCATTCCGCATTTTGCAGAATGGAACAGCCATCCCTATGATAGAAATGCCTATTCTTGTCTGCAATTGTGGACGAAAATGGGACATGTTGTATCTTTTTTGTGGGCCACAGAACGGAAGTACATCGTTTGCGGCCCCACTAAACTGAATGAGTCTGCACCCGTTTCACACTGAACGGATACGGACACAAATATACGGTCATGTGAATGAGCCCTAATGCTGAAAATCACTATGAGAGTATGGAGAAAATTGAGATTTACCTCACTGAATAAAGACTTGTAATTAATGTTTTCATCTTCTGGCATCAGTTGAGAATCTGCAGTGTCCAAAAGTTCTTGAATTTCATCCGAGCTTTTTGATGGAAAGGCTTTTCTGAGTTGGAGCCTGTGGAAAAGAAATACAAACCTAAATCCACTAGAAAAGCACTAACTACAAATATGCTGTAGTGAGAAAATACTGAGCACAGGGACATTTTACTATGGCCTCTTTCACACAGCCATGACATGATCATCAGTGGTTCATGCATGAAGATGTCTGTGTTTTGCCCGTGAGTCTGTTTTTTGCTCTGTGTGTCGTCCCCATCCCATAGACGCCCCTAGGCTGAAAATTAGATTCCAGAGCACCTCCTACAAATGGTCTGTGAAAACCACCGACCAAAAACGGATGGCATCTGTGTTGTGTCCATGGTTTACATGGATCCATAGACTATAATGTGCATGAGGGATCAGTAATCACAGACAAAATAGGGCATGCTTCCATGCTGTCACCACAGACCCACGGTTTGTGGAAAATCACAGTGAATACACACATTAAAAGTTAATAGATGTGTGAGCGATCAGTGGAGACCACGGACAGTACACATCCGTGATTCACGTATGAAAGAGGACTAAGGTCAGGTTCAGATTCACAGCATCATTTGAGTATGAGACGGTAGATCTGGAACTCACAGCATCATTGATCAGTATGATGCAGTGAGTTCGGGCAAGCAGAACTACAGCCGTGTATATGGCCATATCTAATATACAGGGTGGGCCATTTATATGGATACACCTAAATAAAATGGGAATGGTTGGTGATATTAACTTCCTGTTTGTGGCACATTAGTATATGGGAGGGGGAAACTTTTCAAGACGGGTGGGACCATGGCGGTCATTTTGGATCCAACTTTAGTTTTTTCAATGGGAAGAGGGTCATGTGACACATCAAACCTATTGAGAATTTCACAAGAAAAACAATGGTGTGCTTGGTTTTAACTTAACTTTATTCTTTCCTGAGTTATTTACGCATTTCTGACCACTTATAAAATGTGTTCAAAGTGCTGCCCATTGTGTTGGATTGTCAATGCAACCCTCTTCTCCCACTCTTCACACACTGATAGCAACACCGCAGAAGAAATGTTAGCACAGGCTTCCAGTATCCGTAGTTTCAGGTGCTGCACATCTCGTATCTTCACAGCATAGACAATTGACTTCAGATGACCCCAAAGATAAAAGTCTAAGGGGGTCAGATCGGGAGAAGTTGGGGGCCATTCAACTGGCCCACGACGACCAATCCACTTTCCAGGAAACTGTTCATCTAGGAATGCTCGGACCTGACACCCATAATGTGGTGGTGCACCATCTTGCTGGAAAAACTCAGGAAACTTGCCAGCTTCAGTGCATAAAGAGGGAAACACATCATCATGTAGCAATTTCACATATCCAGTGGCCTTGAGGTTTCCATTGATGAAGAATGGCCCCACTATCTTTGTACCCCATATACCACATTATGGGTGTCAGGTCCGAGCATTCCTAGATGAACAGTTTCCTGGAAAGTGGATTTTTGTAACAGCCCCTTCACCACACCCCCCTTGTCAACACCTCGAAGGAGGAGGGGGTTGTGAATGGAGCAAATGAGAGTAGTTAAAATCAGTCACCAGCATCTGCCGACAGCTCTTATTTATAGTTGGCTTTACCGTGACCTGCCTAAGAATATTTCTGTTCCGAGTTTGATAAGAAAACTAGATTGCCACAAACTACCAACAAGTGATAGAGACATCTTCAGTTTTAACCCAGAAACAACCAAACTGCTAATTCCTATAAATTAGATATTTTTAGAGGATCCAGGGGTTGGGCAAAACGTCATATACTCTGCATTTATCATGCATTTGGACAAAATCAGCACTCATTCAGTTATTGCCTATTTCCTCCTCTAAATAAGAAGGCGATGAACACCGCTATTTATCCAGGGGCCGGCACAGACTCCGACATTCTTTACATACCCATACTTGTCCACGCATTATCATGCATTTAAACATGTTTCCTACGATGCCAGTACATATGTTCTTTTTCACTGTTTTTACATTATTTAGCATTATTAGTTAGGTTTATACCATACCTAAACTGGTCCCGTGTCAATGACCCAACATTTGAGCCGTCAGCAGTGGTGAGCTCCTTCAGAAGTTGTGAATGCACATGAAACAAGGCATAATACAAATCTTCATCCATCTGTAAACCAAACTTTCCATGTTAGTATACACATTTTTCATATGGATGGTAAACTAAATTGGATATTTTTGCATTTTACCAGTCAAAAAGGCTTTTTTTTCCATTACTGTTTCACAATAAGTGTATATACTGTATTTTTCGCTTTATAAGACGCACTTTTTTCCCCCAAAAGTAGGGGGGAAATGGCCGTGCGTTTTATAAAGCGAAAACTAGTGAGCGCTTCCATTATGGAAGCGGTCACTAGTATTCATTAGGTGCTGGGAGCAGGGAAGAAGCACTGCAAGCGCTTAGAATACTCACCTTCCTGTGCACGGTTCCGCTCTGGTCCGGCACTCTATTATCTTCCCCCTCCCCCCGGCGCTGCACTGTCCTGACCCCATACAGCGTCAGGAGGTAGTGCTCACTATCCACGCAGTCAGGTGACAGTGGAGTGACGGCAGGAGAAGACAGAGGAGCAACGGACTGGAGAGGAGCCGCGGCGCAGGACAGGTAAGAGAAGTTTTTTATTTTAGTTTTATGGGGCTGATCTGAGATCTGAAGGTCTGATGGGGGCTGATTTGAGGTCTGATGGGGCTGAGTGGGCCGATTTGAGGTCTGATGGGGGTCTGAAAAGGCTGATCGGAGGTCTGATGGGGGTCTGACATGGAGGGCTGATATGGGGGTCTTATGTGATGTCCTGATATTTATGGGGGGTCTGATAATGAGGATCTGATATGAGGTCTGATGAAAAATATTTTTTTCTTATTTTCCTACTCTAAAATCTGTGGTGCGTCTTATCATCGTGTGCGTCTTATAAAGCGAAAAATACAGTACTTCTAGTACATGTTGTGACAGTTATTAGGATACCAAATATGTGGGCGGTATAATATCATATATTGTTATATATAAACAGGGGTGGGGTGATTTGAATGTTTTGTTTTTTTATATTTTTAAATATTTTTTTTACTGTATTTTTAGCCTCCTTGGGGGACTTAAACTTTAGGTCGCTTATACCACAGACCGCAATCAAATAGTACTGCAGTCTATGGTAAAATCCTATAAGGCCTCTTACACACAAACTATACGGATTGCGTCAGGGTCTGTTCAAGGAAAAACTGATGGTTTTGCACACTTAATCAGCTTTGTCTGCGATTGTGTTCAGTGTTTCAGTTCTTTCCGTGTCAATAGAATCAGTTTTAGATATGTTGTACACACGTATGAACAAAAACACGTAACATCTAGAGATGAGCGAACGTGCTCGAAACGAGCACTGTACCACTCGGAGGACGGAAGCGGCTGCCTGCGCCCATGTGAGCGCAGGGGAGCCGAGCGGTACAGTGCTCGTTTCGAGCACGTTCGCTCATCTCTAGTAACATCTCCTAGCAACCATCAGTGAAAACCGCACTGCATCCAGATACCTTCTGATTTTCAGACAAGCAGGGTCAGACGGCGTTCCTTGGGCCCACCAGAGGAAATTATTCTCGGGGCCTAACGACCGTATCATCTATAAAGTCTAATAGGTTTTGATTCAAAGAAACAGACCCTAGTGGCAATTTACTGTCTCCAAAGGCCACTCCAAAAGTACACAGACCCACTGAAATGAATGGGTCAGGATTCAGTCCAGATGCTATGCGTTCATTACACGCATCTCATCCGGAAGGAAAACTTGCTCATGTGAAATTAGCTTTAAGCCCTACCACAGGCCAGGACAGAAGCTCAGCTATGGCAGGTCTGGGAGCCCCCGTGCCATCTAAGAGGTTAAAAGTCTATGATCAGAGTTGTTTTCCATCACAGACCCTGCTGGTGCATGCTAGTTGTGTAAAACAACAAGAATCCCCAGCTATGGCGCCCGCACAGCTCCTGAGCGGGCACCAGGTTTAAATACTCGACATCCATTGTACATGTATGGTGCATGTCGGGAAGTGGTTAAACAATATGTCATTTTTTCATGATATGATCGCTTAAAAGTTATATTTTAACAGTTGTACATATAGAAATAGAGGAATCAATACAGATAAGCAGTGAGATAGTCTGACTACTCACCTGACCCATAAGGACTCTGTAAAATGAATGAATTTGCTCATTTATTAATTGAATCCGACATGTCTGGTGCAGAGAATATGACCATTCAATGGAAGCCTCTCCGAACTTCTTCTGTAGATAGTTCATCATGAACTCAGAGAGAGAAGACTGTCTGCCCTTCTACAAGAAAGACAAGGTGGATAAAAGCATCGTGTCATGGGTGCGCAACTGTGCAAGACAAGCACAGGACCAAGGAATACAACTGGCAAGATTTTATCCAGGCATTAAAGGGGTTATCTAATGTCTAAAACATGTCCCCAAATGTCCGGGCCCCTCATATAGACTATACTAACGCCGCTCCCCGGCACCTGAATCTCTCCTGATCCCCGTACAGCCACCGCTGCATCTTCCCGCGACGGGGACTAGCCTCCCTAGAATTGTGGGTGATGCTAGGGAGGCTCATCCCCGTTATGGCTGCTACTGGCTGCTGCTACTGGCTGCTCCCCCTGTTGCCAGATGTTTTGATCCACATGACGGGGAGATGCCTCGCTGGCAGTGCATGGATCAGGAGCGACACGGATGCAGGAGAGCCGAATAAGTATAACCTATATGTGGGGTCCGGGCATTTGGGGACGTGTTTTAGACATTAGACAACCTGTTACATTGACCATAGTGTCTGATCTGCAGTCTCAGGATGAGATGAGCAGATTGATGTGTAGTTTTGTAGTAAGCCCCATAGATGTGAATGGAGCGGTGGCTGCACTTCTCATTCATTTCAATGGGACTTCCAAAAATAACACCGCTCGGCTATTTTCAACGCTCCCATAGAATTCCTAGCGATATGCCCCCAATGTCTAAGATTAGACAATGATGTTTTATTATATGCAAATGAGCCTCTAGGAGCAACGGGGGCGTTACCATTACACCTAGAGGCTCTGCTCTCTCTGCAACTGCCACGCCCTCTGCATTTTGATTGACCGGTCCCAATGTGATCACGTTCACACTGCCTGGTGCTGTCAAAGTGCAGAGGGTGTGGCAGTTGCAGAGAGAGCTGAGCCTCTAGGTGTAATGGTAACGCCCTCGTTGCTCCTAGAGGCTCATTTGCATATAATAAAACATCATTTTTCTCAGCAATGCGTGCACATAGGAACATGGGACTAACACTGATGTCTTCAGCTGCCAAGTGCACATGTAACAGGTCAACCAGTGTCATAGGTACAAAACTGCTGACAGATGCCCTTTAATTTATATGAATATTTTATATGAAAATTTAAAAATCTCGATCCATTTTTAGAAAGGCCTTGTGCCACATATGTGGAGTCTAGTATTAAAAATGATGTGCGATATCTTACCTGCTGGTCAATGGCAAATTTTTCTTTCCAAATTTCCTTTATCATGCCGTACACATCTCTTAGGCTTAATTGTAGGTTTTTGACTGGTCCTTCATGGCGTAGATGGATGGGAACATTATCTCCTATTCCCTAGAATGAATGACACCATGACAAATTTCAGCAACGATCAGCTCACAAGTTGTAAAGGACCATAATACAACATCTACAGATTTCTAAGAGTCCCTAAGGCATCGCTTTCTGACTTCATACAGAGATATTCACCATTTATTTCTTTTGATGTATAGCTTCCAGAGGAAAAAAAAAAAAAAAATTAAAAAAAAAATAAATAAATAAAAAATATATATAAAATGCACTTATACAGCGCTACTAAATTCTGCACCATCAGTATGTCTTTGGACACATTGTGCACTTTGGTCCCACAGAATGCCTACATGTCTTTAGCCGTCGTATAACAAGGCCTAAGATGAATATGATTCTAAATTCAGTGTCATGAGACATCAAAAGTAGACTGCTAATGTACAGCCATAAAATCATGCACCAAATAGGATACATTAGGGCGATACAGTCCTGCCTGCCAGTTGAGGTAGGTATGTAGAGGTAATAACGCTGCAGCTGCAAGCTTGCTCACTTGCATGCAACGGTTTTTGTCTAGCCGAAACCCGTCATTTATGCCAGAAAGTGGCCGGACCACCACTAGACCCACTCATAGTCAATGGGGATCCGGTGGTGAACTGTAGAATCCGGCAATGCCGGATCCGGTGAACTCCAGCAGGATGTTTTCTGCCGGAACAGCCTGCAGGATATGCTTACCAGAGATATGAACGTCACCTAAATCAGACACTTCATGGTAATCACAAGTGTGATGCTATGGAGTCCTAACCTTAGGCTCTCTTCACACCGTTATTAGGTAGGTTCTATACAAGTTTCCATAGCCTTTCGAGGGGAAGATTAATGGAGTCTACAATAGTAGCAAACAGACCCATTTTAAAGAGGACCCGTCCCCTCTCCTGACATGTCTATTGTATCCCCATGTAATAACAATTCTGGAGCATCTATTCTTATTACTAGGTTGTGCCATGAATGAATTACTAGCAGTTTGCAATGAAGGTCCAGATGGGTGTTACCAGCTGGGGGTATCAGAGTCTGACACTGGCAACACTGACTGGACAGTATCAGAATGTGCAAGGACACACCCCCAACTGGTAACACCCATCAGGAGCTTCATTGCAAACTGCTAACTATTCATTCATAAACTTCTAGAAGGAATAATAAAGAAATTGCACAACATAGAGTAATAAGAATCGATGCTCTGGGATTGTTATTACATGGGGGATGCAACTTGTTACTAAAACATGTCAGGAGAGGGGGAGGTGAGAGGTTCTGTAAGCCAGATCTGTAACAACCATAGTCATTATAGAATCCATGATGCCAGTGTGAACAAAGCCGATTCTGAAAGACATATTTGCAGAGAATATCATACTAAGCATGAAGACCACTAAAAAGGAACCAATAACAGGTTTTTCCACTGCAGCTAGATATAAAATATCGACAATCAATTCCCTGGAGAACACCTGCCCGTCCTTGGTTTACCCTAGAGATAAGACTCACAATATTTCATACCATGCCTGGAAAGAAATCCTTTTCTTTGAGAATTTTTGTGCCCAGTTCTGTCAGTAACACGTCCACCAGCTGATCACTGCTCTTTCCCTCAGATATTTCTGACCATCGTTGGAAGACTTCAGGAAAGATATCTGCAGAAAGTTCACCAAGTTTTTAATAAACTGTTCTTTATATATATATATAAAAATGTCTCACGTTGTATGATAAATTTGATGCACGGCCAGACGCTTTTGTCTAACTCTATGCCAATTAGGCTAGGGCTACAGCCGTCGCAGCCAGGATCGCTGAGTAGCAGGGATCCCATAGAGATGAATGGGATCGCCGCGGTAGTTGGTTGGATTTCTTGCGACTGAGCAGCGATCCCATTCATTTCTATGGGATCTCCACTATCCTGGCTGCGACGGGTGTCGCCGTGTAGCCTTAGCCTTACCGGTCATCTTAGATTGAGACAGCATTTTAAGCCAGAATTGTGGTGCAATTTTGGCGCAAAATGTGGCATATAGTACCACACCGATTTCCCACAAAGCCACATCCCATTTCCAATAAACCATACCCAATGTTGTACTAGGCTCAGATGATTTCTCTAAACTCCACTCCCCCAGATCTTGGTCTCCTGCTTCCTTCATATAGTACATACAATATCTGCCTGCAGCCACCACTAAGGGGAGCTCAGTGCACAGTAATTTATACAGTTACCACTGAAACTATTGGAAGCCGTAAAACAAAAACACTTTACACTTAGCTCCCTCTAGTGGCAGCTGCCGGAAACTGCCATTGATCTATGTTGGTCTATGAGTTCTGCATCATAGTATAAAATTTCTGCAATGCCCAGATTTTGAAAGTCTCACTTAGTTGATACTTTATTACGCTGTGGATTTGCCGCACAAAAATCAGAGCAGAAAATCCTTGAGTAATATACATGTACAGCTTCAAAGGAAAAAAACTCAACATGGAAAATGCACAAAACAATTTTAAAAATATACCGGTATTTTATCTCATAATACAAGTAGAAATGAGGAATATATAGAGAACTATCTCTATGTGTCCCAGACCAGGGGGATCAGCCTTGTCCTCCAGACTGCCGTCTTATGCCTTTACTCTTCCTCCTCGTCCTGTACAGTTACTATATTACCAAACACAGACTTTTTAATACTATAAAGTCCTCTTCATTTAGCATTGCTGAAACTGCTCACTCACTCTGAATTCCTAGAATCCATATCCAGAGACAAGAAGGATTATCAGGTCACTGAGGGATCAGGTTACATGCTGCCCATTAAAAGTCTATGGGCAGTTGAGAGGGTAGCACAGGAGTTAGCTGCTGAAGGAAGACAGAGGCAGAGTGATACACACGGAGACATTCCTGCTGCCTCTAGTAAATATTCTATCTCACCCCAGTGCAGGATTCACAGCTACACTGCTCAGTACTGCTGTATAATGACCTCCATGCTGCTGCATCTGAAGATGTGAGACACAGGGGAGCAGGATTTCCTCTTCTGTATGTGTGCTGTGTATGGGAAACATCATAGCAGCTATTCTCCAGCTCCTCCTCCTCCATGGGCAGCATGATCCCTTAGAAGAGCGGCCTCCTCATTGGAGACCACTTACAGATTCTACAGATCAGTAAATTTAGAGTTAGGGAGCAAGTGTGAGAGGGAAAGAGCCGGCTTTTTCCTCTAATAAGATATACTACAAATTTCCTATCTTCACTTGTACTATTGATTTATGCAAAGTTGTCTATAATCGGAGGTAGACTTTAAATTACAAGGAGAGAAAGAATGATACAAAGAGTATACATACCAACACATTTCTCCCAGGCTGGTCTAGGGGTTCTACTTCCCTGAAGATCTGCCACCTCCCTGCAGAAAGAATCGCGTTCCTGTACAACCTGTTGGTTGATCTCTAGAAGTGACTGGTGTTCTCCCTGTAGCTGGGAGAGGTCCTTCTGAAGACGTTCTATCTGCACCGATAAAGATGATTAAAATACTTTTAAATGCTAAATACTGCAGATCATAGGTAAACACGCAATCCGTGAACCTCGGGAGTAATCAGGGGTGCACCACCAATGAGGCCAGCTGAGGCGATCGCCTCAGGCTGCGCGGCAAGAGGGAGGCAGCAGAAGGGCCATGGGCAATGAGTGTTTTAATTGTGGCAAAAGGGTTAGGTTAAAGAACTCCCGCAAAAATTTTTATTCTCTGACCTGTTAGAAAGGTGCATGATATAATCTGTAGTGAATGTCATTTTCTTATCAGAGGCTGAAATTGAGAGTTTCCACTCTCTTCTTATTGTAGCTGGGTCATGTGACCAACTCCCTGACCTCCAACTGACCCAGGACAGCAAGCCAGTCACTTCTCTATTCATTCCTATGAGACTGAAAGTGAGGCTCCCATAGGAATGCATAGAGAATTAGACTTCCTGTCCACACATAAGGTGCTGTGTGAGTTGCTGGGTCTAATTCCTAGTCACATGACACAGATAAGAAACTTCAGGATGATATAACTCAAAAAATTTAGCTACAGTACTGGTAAGAAAATCACATTCACTACAGATTACATCATGTACATTTCTAGCAGGACATGGAATAACATTTTTTGCGGAGTTCTTCTTTAAGAAATTGGCATGGGGGGGGCACCGATTCAGTTTTCGCCTCAGGCAGCAGAAAAGCTAGGTGCATCCCTGGGAGCAACACGCCATGTCTATAGGGAATTTGTATGTCATACTCTCCGGCACTCCAGCGGTTGTGAAACTACAACTCCCAGCATGCATACTTGCTCTGCTCTTCTCAGAACTCTCATAAAAATAAATTGAGCATGTTGGGAATTGTAGTTTCACAACAGATGGAGTGCCGCAAGTTGCCCACTAGGTGGGGTACTTGGTTTAGGATCCTTTTAAAAGGGCAGATGAAGTGCCCATAATGAGCGTAATCAACAACACAGGACGTCAGTCGCAGCTCGTTGATTTCATTTTCACTTTCGTAGGAACACTTGTTAGCGATGATCTGGCAGTGTAATGCTGCCGCTGATTACCCGATGAATGAACAAATGCTCGTTCATCAGGCAATTGGAATCTTTCAACATGCTTAAAAATCAATGATTGCCGGCAGCAGATTGTGCTGTCTAATCACTCCTCCACATACTTTGGAGGAGATTGCTGCATGTAATAACAGTGGTCTCCTCCACTAACAAGCAGGCGATTGCCAGCAAGAAATGCTTCCTTTTCGACAAGTGGTTGACTAAACTGCTAGAGTAATACAAGCCTTACAGTGTTTACGTGGAGATGTGCCGACAAATGGTCATTTTTTTATCATATTTCTGTCTCTGTGAATTTCCACATGGGTTTTCTAGGAGTTCAGTACGGATGACCTAGCCTCAGGATAGGTCACCATTATGAGATCAGTGTGAGTCCGACTCCCAGCACCCCCGCCGATCAGCTGTTTGAGGAGGCTGCAGCCTGCTCACAACTTACCAAGCACTGCGCCATACATTGTATAGTGGCTGTGCTTGGTATTGCAGCCCTGGCCCGTTCATTTGAATGAGACTAAGCGGCTAATAGGCCATGTGACCAATGACGTGATGACACTGGCCTAGGAAGATGCCGCTATACTCACTGGAGCAGCATGACCTCTTCAAACAGCTCTTCAGTGGAGGTACCAGAAGTGGGACCCCCACCGATCAGATATTGATGACCTATCTTGAATCTCAGAGATGAGCGAACGTGCTCGTAACGAGCACTGTACCGCTCGGCTCCCCTGCGCTCGCATGGGCGCAGGCAGCCGCTTCTGTCGCCTGAGGAGGATGGAAGCGGCTGCCTGCGCCCATGCGAGCGCAGGGGAGCCGAGCAGTACAGTGCTCGTTACGAGCACATTCGCTCATCTCTAATCCTGAAGATAAGCTATTGAGCTCCAAGAAAACCCCTTTAGAAGGCATCTGATGACATTTACTGTTATGAAGACTGTAAAACCCAGACAAATACTATAATAATAATAATAATAAAAACACTATACACGAATGTCACACTATACATGTACATGGACTCGCCTTTTCTTCATATGCAGCAACTTTTTTTTCCTGATTCTCAAAGTCTCTTCTGGGAACAACATCTCCATAATCAGCTTTTAATGTGTTCAGGAGAACTTGCGTTTTTGTGAGATCATTGCGGGCCACTCTTAACGCCACGGCTAAAGTCACCGGGTCTTCTCCCTGCTCTTCTGCAATACAAAAGATCAATTTTTTTTAATATTTTACTTATTTTGTATATAGGGCTGGGACATAACTATGTGGAGTGGAAAGGCAGTGGTCACACTTATGGCCAGGAGACGGAGAGCTTCCTACTGCCTCGTATGATGAAATGTCAGCTAAAGCTTGCAGAATTGTGAATGCAGCTCTGGAGTAAAATATGGGCTGTAACTCAAGATCAGTACAGGATAAGTAATGCAATGAATTTCCAAAGTTACTCACCTTTTTATAAAGATGACATATCAAATGGATATAAAGCCAAAGAAGAGCATGCCGGCAGATGTCAGGTGGTGACAGTCCAAATGTTCTTTTAATATTTCAGAACTGACTTTTAGTGTTGAGCGAATTAAAGCTAAATAAATTGACTTCGGTAAGAATTTCAGGAAAAATTAGATTCGCTGCGAAGCCAAGTTTCCTTGTGCTTCGTGGTGATTTTGTCATGGCAGCAAAAAAAAAAACGCTCAAAAAACTCATCCATTTGCTCGTGGAGGGGCCGTCATGGCCATCTTGATTGAATAAACCATGCAAAATCTCGCATGGGATGACGTATAATGTCACCACGCCAGCCGGGCACAGTGACATCATCAGTGTTCATCATCGTCTTCAATCAAGATGGCCGCGACACCCTCTCTGCGAGCAAATGGATAGGGTGAGGATGTTTTTTTTTTAACTGGATTAACCCATGAAAGCCACAACTGCAGCATCAGATGAACGCGGCATCTGGGGTTTCAATGATGGGGGACGCATCAAAGAAATGCGATTCGTGACAAAATAATTCATCAACAATCAGATTTCTTTGTGTAATTCAGCAAAGCAGCCGAATCAAATTTTTCAGAACTGCGCTACTTACTATGATCCTGGGAGAGCCTAAGGTCTTCTTGCTGATACTTCAGCTCATTTATATCCGATACAAGAAGTTTACGGGCGTCACACTCATTCCTGTACATTAGGTATACCTTTTCCATCTCTTCCTGCAGTTTGGAGACCTGAGGGCAAAACCATCATCAGCACAGTTATATCAGGGTAAGCAGCATATGGACTCCGACAAGTCACAGTGCAAATCACACCTCCATGCTTCCACATGGACCACGGATCCATGCAGTGAAAATAAAGGCAAGCATCATTCCGGTCAGTGTCCTATGGGACAAGGACCTGCAAACCACTAAAGACAATGGTCTCTACATGGACATGCCTCCTTCACTGAGTTTTAAAAATCTGCTGCAGAACATGGATGTTTAATGTAGCCATCTGAATTGATTCTTAAAGGGGTTGTCCCACAAAAAAAAATATTCTACATTTTACAAACCAGCACCTGAATCTGAATACTTTTGTAATTGCATGTAATTAAAATTTTTGTACAGCCAGTGAGTTATTCAATACAATGTCTCTGTATAGCGCCACCTGTTTGTTCTTTCTTTTATTTCTCTGTCCACCTGAGTAAACGCTGAGGAGGACGCACATGCTCAGCTTCATCCTTCAGCTGCCATCAGTTGTATCTACTGTTAGAAGCTGTGACAGTTACAGGGAGAGAGCAGCATCAGAATGGGGCACACACCCTGAGCTGTGATTGGGATAGAGCTGCCACAGAAAGGACACGCTCCCTGAGCTGCCAGCTTGGAATAAATCTAGAAGAACAATTGAAACAAATGAATGGCGTAGGGTTTAGGGATCTCATTAATCATGGGATAACCCCTTTAAGAGTAGTTTCACACACTATTTTTTTGGAAAAATACCACTGCAGTTTATGATGCAGTTTTTTGAGCCACAGTCAGAAGTGAATCCAACAAGAAGTATAAATCCTTCTGTTATATATTATTCATTCCTTTACAATCCTCTTCTGGCTTTGACTCAAAAACTGCAGCATTAAAAAATGCTGTGTATGAAACCACCCTACAGGTAATTCCATAGAAAATAGACTTTACTCTTTTCCAAAAACAGCGCCACTCTTCTTCACTGGCTGTGTACGGTACTGCAGCGCATACCCGTACAAGTGAATACGAATGAAGTGCTATACAAGACACAGCTCAGGTGCTTTTTCAGGGCAAAAAAGGGGGATATTTTCTTATCCTGGACATCTTCGATATGTTTTATTGCAATATAACAAGAAAAGATAACTAATATTACCTGAGCCTGTAAAGAGATTTTCTCTTCTTTCAACTTATCAATCACTTTCAAAAGATTGTGTTTTTCCATTTTCAGAGTTTTTACTTCGAGTCTTTCTTTTTCATAAATGTCTTGAATCTTCTTATCACAACGTTCAGATACAGAAACGAGCATGGTCTTCAGGGGTTCCAGGGCTCGGATCTGTTCCCTCTGGTGAGCTGTAAAACAGTTTAGAAATCTCTAATTATCTCAAGCAACAAAATTTTACAATTGTCTTTAATTCTCCCCCCCCCACCCCCCCAAAAAAAACAAAAAAACAGAGATCTGTGAAGTGAAGTACACTTAGGCTACTTTCACACTAGCGTTTTTAAATTCCGGTATTGAGTTCCGTCATAGGGGCTCAATACCGGAAAAAAACGCTTCAGTTTTGTCCCCATTCATTGTCAATGGGGACAAAACTGAACTGAAGACAACGGAATGCTCCTGAAAGCATTCCGTTCCGTCTTCAGACCGGAGAACAAACCGCAGCATGCTGCGGTTTGCTCTCCGGTCCAGGCATCCGCACCAAGACGGATCCGGACAGGCCCCCAATGCAAGTCAATGGGGACGGATCCGTTTGGTGTGGACACACCAGTAATCCGGATCTATCCTCCATTGATTTGCAATGGGGGGTCATTCCGGATCCGGCTACATACATACATACAAACATACAGACATACATACTCACATACTCCAGGGACGCCGGCAGCATGTCTTCACGCGCCTCCTGTGCGCAGCTATGACGTTTCCCCACTGCGCCCAGCAGAGGGCGCTGTGGGGAATCGTCATCACTGCGCGCAGGAGGCGCGTGAAGACGTGCTGCCAGCGTCCCTGGAGTATGTGAGTATGTATGTATGTATGTATGTCTGTGTCTTGTTTCAATGTGTGTCATGTGTGGGGCCAGAGCGCTGCTCCGGCTCCACACATGTATCAGCGTTAGCACGGATCCGTTGGCACCCTTTAGGTGCCGGATCCGTGCTAATGCTAGTGTGAAAGAGGCTTTACCTGCTCCCTGCCGGGGTCCCAGGTTCAGGCTGTCATCACTGCACCATTCCCGGCATGTAAACTTCCAGCACAAATGAATTCAAGTGTGCCACTGACAGGCCTCAGTGGTGGCGTGTCACTGCTAGGTCATGGACATATCACCTCTGAAGCCAGTCATTGGCTGCAGCAGAGCATATAATCCCATCCGTACAGAAGGTTTACTTGTGGGGACTGGAAGAGCAGTGGAGACAGCCTGGGAACTAAGAGCCAGAACTGAACAGTGGAGAGGAGGTAAATATAATTCCTTTTAAAGGTCCCACTAGGGGGGTGGAATTTTAAAAAATAAATTGTCAACAACCCCTTTAATGGCATTTTCCAGGTTAATGATATTGATAATTGATCAATATCAGATTGGACCCCCACCGATCAGCTCCATTCTAAGGGTAGTGGCCATACTGGGTTACCGCAGGTCAGCTGTCATTCAAGTGCTAAGGTCTGTATTTATGTAACTAGACCGTCTCCATCAATGCCATAGACTTTTTTTAATTTTTTTTTTATACAAATTATTACAAAAATAAATACGTACAACATATACATATCCATACACTATACATAACAATAATAATTTATTATAACCCCTTGTGAGATCCCTCCCCCCAACCCACAATCCCCAGCCCAGCGGAGGAAGAGTGACAGAAAAAAAAAAAATCACCTAATCTACCTCCTCATACACCTTCATCAAATTCATCCATGCAGAATAACTTGGAGCGTGAGGAGCTAGCCAATTTCTCATTATCAATAGACGTGCTCCAAAAAGCATCCTTTTTTTTAGTTTCTTTTGCATTTTTATTCTTGGTTCGTCTCCTAAAATGGCTATTAGAGGTGTAAATTCTACTCTATTTCCAATTATTTCTTCAAATACTTCACTCCAGAAAACACTTATTTTGGGGCATTCCCACAACATATGGACAAATCCTGCTCCCCCAATGCCACATTTGGGACAGTTTGTTGGGACAATCATTTGTTCTCTTCCCAATTTTAAACAAGAAGCTGGGAGTATAATACAAGCTATTAATGATGTTAAATTGCACAATTTTATGATTCAGATTAGGGGATACTCTCCTCACATTCCTATATATTTTTCCCATTGTTCTTCAGTTATTTCCCCCAACTCACTTTCCCATTTTTCACAACTTTTTAATTTTACCTGTCTCTGTTTCCACTCTATAATCTGTCTATAAACATATGACAATGCTTTTCTCCTCTCACTGCCACTCATCACTGATTTCAGTAAATCGGGCAGGTCATATGTCTTATACACAGTCATATTCTGAACTCCTTTCAGGGCATTTCTCAACTGATGATATTCTATCCATGCTCCTCTTGATAAATTATACTGTAGTTCCTCCTCCCAGACCCTTATTCCCCCCCCATATATCCACAATTTTATCTATACCTTTATTTTTCAGACTCTTGAGAACACCCAGTTTATTTAATTCTCCTATTTTTTTATTATACCAAATCGGTGTTTCTTCTAATACCACATCTACTCCTATCATGGCCTTTAAGTGTTGCCAAATTTTTTCAATTGTCCTCACTACTGGATTTTGTTTCCAATTAAATTTCCTCATTTGCTCCGATTCCAACATTTGAAATAATGATGTACACCTCCCCTCTGACTTATCAACCACATAGCGGAAAAAAACATTACTTTTCCACGTCATTAAATAACATATTTGAGTCGCCAAATAATAAGCCTGAATATCTGGAAACTTTATTCCCCCTTTTTCCCAAGTTAGAGTAAGGTATTCCTGCTTTATTCTAATCTTCTGTCTTCCCCAAATAAGTCCAATAAAAATCTTCTTATTTTCCTAAACAGATTTTCTTCAAACCATATGGGACAAGCAATGCCATAGACTTTAAAGGGGTTGTCCAGCTTTTATCAAGTGATGGCCCATTCTCAGGATAGGCCATCACTAGCTGATCAGCAAGGTCCAACAACCTGCAGCCTCACCAGTCCCAGCGGTAGGACCCCCATCGATCTGATATTTAAGCCATATCCTGTGGATAGTGATAAAGGGGTATTCCAGTAGGTACGAGTTAAAGGGGTTCTCCGGTAATTAAGAAAATGAAAATACTTAGATATTACTTTATAATAAATATATTCCCAAATACCTTTCATTAGTTATAATGGCTCGTTTTGTCTGGGAAGCAATCATTAGGAGAAACAAAATGGCTGCTGTCCTATTAGTACACACAGAACCTGTCCTAATCACACAGGAGGACAAGTTACTTCACAACACTGAGATAACGAGCCGCCTCATCCTCCTCTCTGCTCGTCAGGGATTATGATTCTGAATACAGGTTAATATGATATTTAGCTGAGTCTTTCTGGGAATGAAGGTCATGAGGTACAGGGCGTTGTGAAGTAAATTGGTTAGGACAGGTTCTGTGTGCACTAATTGGACAGCGGCCATTTTGTTTCTCCTAATCATTGCTCCCCAGACAAAAGGAGCCGTCATAACTAATGAAAGGTATTTGGGAATATATTTATAATAAAGTAATATTTAAGTATTTTCATTTTCTTAATTCCCGGAGAACCCCTTTAAGTGATGGATTATCAGAGAACAATGAAAATGGGGATTGGCTCGTCGTAAGAGTTCTTTCAGTCTTGGCTACCTAATCACATCGCTGCCCTGTTCGGGGACTTTTACTTCTTTTCTAATTATTAGCTGATTTCTGCAAGAAAAACAAGATAATCTCGCAGAAAATATATTCTAATTCTGGACTTAAATAGACAAGAGCCTCCCAACATAAGGGAATCATGTTTTCTGGGTGTGTTTACATTTTTTTTTATAAATTTTAAATAAAAATGTTAGATGTTAAAATAAAAATATTGTTCTGGATGATCATACTCACCAAGAGTGACTTCATACTCATTTTTAATGGCACAGAGTAACGGTTTGTAGGTCTTAAAATCCTCCATGAAATAATCAAAGACATCTCTGTAAGGCTAAGGAGAAACAGAAGGTGTAAGTCGATTTCTTGGCCATTCTGCATCTACGGACCTTTACAGAGGGTACGAAAAAGTCAAATCTGTAGGACTGTGGGAGTCCGTGTGTTACATGTACAATACAGAGAGTTAAAGAGAAGCTGTCCCCTCCCCTGACATGTCTGGTTTAGTAACTACCTGCATCCCTCATGTAATAACAATTCTCTTCTTATGACTGTTGTGCCATTCCTATATTATTCCTACTAGATACTATGAATGAATTGCCAGCAATCTGCAATGAAGGTCCAGATCTGCGAAAAACACTCCTTACTGAGAGCTGTTTTTTTCCTGCTTCCAATTCATTTCAATGGGAGATTCAGCAACTGATTCTGCCCCAAGAAAGGACACGCTACTTCTTTTTTCTCAATTTTCTTTTTCACACGTGTGCAGTGAGTGCAGCTTCCTACTGAAATGAACGGGAGGCTGTTTTGAGCTGATTTGGAGCTGATTTAGGTGCCGATTTGAAGCTGAGGCAGAAACGCTCCAAAATCAGCGCCAAAAAACTCAGTGTGAACTGGCCCTTAAAGGGGTTGTCTCACTTCGGCATGTGGCATTTATAATGTAGAGAAAGTTAATACAAGGCACTTACTAATGTACTGTGATTGTCCATATTGTCTCCTTTGCTGGCTGGATTCATTTTTCC
Source organism: Rhinella marina (assembly GCA_900303285.1). Taxonomy (NCBI): domain Eukaryota; kingdom Metazoa; phylum Chordata; class Amphibia; order Anura; family Bufonidae; genus Rhinella; species Rhinella marina. The sequence continues at coordinate 814,434 of ONZH01019298.1, read as the reverse complement.
ATCACATTATACACTGCTCGTTTCCATGGTTACCACCACCCTGCAATCCATCAGTGGTGGTCGGGCTTGCACACTATAGTAAAAAGCACTAGCCCATGTGAGCTCCCAGGGTCCCGGCCACCAAACAGGCCGGCGTTTTTTTCCTATAATGTTCAAGCACGACCACCACTGTTAGATTACAGGGTCGTCATAACCATGGAAACGAGCAGTGTATAATGTGATGGAAAAAATGAATCCAACCAGCAAAGGAAGCAATATTGACAATCACAATACATTAGCAAGTGCCTTGTATTCACTTTGTCTACATGACAAATGCTAGACAAAAATGCTAGACTTGTTGAAGTGAGACAACCCCTTTAAAATAAATTTTAAAAAAATCTAAAGATCAAAATAAACAGTGAAATGATAAGACTCTGCAGCCACCACCAGGGGCAGTTAAAGAGTTAACTGCACACTCTTCAATTATTGTGTAAGGTTTTGTGGGGGTATCACAAATTAAAAACCAAAGATCACAGTCAAAAAGTATTTTTGCATGGACCAGTTACCTATACAAGTTAGTTTCTGATAACTGGTGCGTGTGCATGTGCCACCGAGCACCCAACAAACAGGCAAAACCCTCGTAGGTCAGCAGCACATGGATCTGTATAAATAGGGATGTGCTGCTAACAATGAATCTATATCAGGATGAACAATCGCACTAACGATCATTCTTCCCCTATATAGAAGGCATGAGTTCTGCATGTAAATGAAGCTCACATGAACGAGCAATGATCAGGAATGATAGGTACCTGTGCATCTTGTAAATGTTAATTACAGTTGCACTGACACAGGCACTGACTTGTGGCCCTCCAGCTGTTGCAAAACTACAACTCCCAGCATGCTTGAACAGCCTACAGCTATGAGCCTACAGCAGTGCATGGTGGGAGTTGTAGTTTTACAACAGCTGGAGGACCGCAGGTTTGAGCATCCCTGCTGTAACCTGATGTGTAACTGACCTGTAACCTTAGTTCTTGAGAGATTACTTTGGCTGAATCCAAAGATTGCAGTTCTCTTCTCAAATAGGACTCAAGCTTTTCCAGATATCGTGGCTTGGACACCGTGCTGGCGTTTTCTTTGCCTGACCTGTTAAATGGGACATAAGAATAATCCAAGTTATGTACGGCCGACCTGTTCCATGTGCACTTCGCAGCTGAAGGCATCTGTGTTGGTCCCATGTTCATATATGTGTCTATATTGCTGAGAAAAATGATGTTTTAATATATGCAAATGAGCCTCTAGGAGCAACGTGGGCGTTGTCGTTACACTTAGAGGCTCAGATCTCTCTGCAACTGGCACACCCTCTTCACTCTGATCGACAGGGCCAGGCATGATGACATTTTCACTCCCTGGTCCTTTCAAAGTGGAGAGGGCACAGCAGTTGCAAAGAGAGCAGAGCCTCTAAGTGTAACAGCAACTTCCCGTTGTTCCTCATTTGCATATATTACAAGTTTTGAAAAGGAGAGGAGAGAAAACAGTTAGAACAAGGCATTTTTCTCTGATAAGATATATTACAAAGTTTCTTCTATTCGCCTGTAGAATTCCTTTATGCAAAGCTTTCTGAAAGTACAGTGACCATATAAACACGTATGTCTCCTGTTAGAAAAGGCCATCCATGTTTAATTGGTGGGTGTGCAATCCCTGGGAGCTGCAGCCAGGACCGCAGAACATTCAATCATTGTTTACATAGACACATCCATTCATCTGTACAGATGGCTGCACCTCGGACTGCGGCTGAAAAAACAAAGTCAGCACCTCCTAACAAAGTGAAATAAATGGGCAGGTGCAAATCTGCTGTGACTGCAAAGAAAGCAAATACAAAAGAAGCCGCATGGCTGTGAGCGAAAAGATATAAGCAGACACTGAAGATATGCACTGCAGCTATATTAACTCAATTAATATCAGTCTCATAGGAATGACTAGAGAATTAACTGACTTCCTGTCCTGTGTCAGATGGAGATCAGAGTGTTGGTCACATGACACAGCTGAGGATCAGAAAGGAGGTTATAACTCAAAAATACAGTCTCTGGTAAGAAAATTACCTTCACTACAGTTTACATTATGTACTTTTCTAACAAGTCAGAGAATAAAACCTTTTGTGGGAGTGCTTCTTTTAAGAGGTTCTTCAGGAATTAAGAAAATTAAAATACTTAAATATTACTTTATTATAAATATATTCCCAAATACCTTTCATGAGTTATAATGGCTTGTTTTCTCTGAGGATCAATCATCAGGAGAAATAAGATGGCCGCCGCCCTATTAGTACATACAAAACCTGTCCTAATCACACAGGAAGACAAGTTACTTCACACAACTGAGGTAAAGAGCTGCCTCATCCTCCTCTCTGCTCTGCTTGTCAGGGATTATGATCCTGAATACAGATGATAAGATCTTCAGCTGAATCTCTGTAGGAATGGAGCTCATGAGGAGACAAAGTACAGAGAGGATGGACAGGACAGACTGTGGTAATGGAGACAGCATACAAGAGTTGCTGCTCTTTACTTCACCCTCCTCTCTGTACTTCATGTCTCCCAATGAACTCCATTCCTACAGAGATTCAGCTGAAGATCTTATCACCTGTATTCAGGATGATAACCCCTGACAAGCAGAGTAGACAGGAGGATGAGGCAGCTCTTTAGGTCAGTGTTGTGAAGTAATTTGTGTACTTGTGTGTACTTATAGGACGGCGGCCATTTTATTTCCCCTGATGATTTCTTTCCAGACTAAATGAGCCATTATAACTAATGAAAGGTATTTGGTAATATATTTATAATAAAGTAATATTTAAGTATTTTCCTTTTCTTAATTCCTAGAGAACCCCTTTAAGCCCTGGGAAACCCTAAGGCTGGGTTATCACGAGGTAGCTGCATTCCGACAGCTAATGGGCGCACAAATTGGCAGGTTAACGTCACCTTCAAATTCATGCGGCCTCTGAAAACCCGGCCTAATGCTCCATCAGAAAACCGGAGGGTGCATAATATGGACAAGCTATTCTACTAACCTGGTACAGCGCAGATCGGATTCTGCACATGGTTTGTGCTTTTGGGTGATGGTCTGTCCTGCTCCATATGCTGGCCAGGTAGAAAGATTACCAATTGCTGAATTTACAAGACTCTATAAGAAAGTCCATTTAAAAACATTAATCATAAATTTTATTATAAGAGTATTACTACAAAAAAAGTAGAATATTTACTCCAGAAATCATGCTGAATGTTCAGTGCTTTAAAGCTTACCAGTACTTGTGTAGGCGTCAGGATGATTTTTGTCCATATAAGTGTATGTCCTAGTGACATATTAAGGGCATCTATCAGCAGATTTGTACCTATGACACTGGCTGACCTCTTACATGTGTACTTGGCAGCTGAAGGCCTCTGTGTTGGTCCCATGTTCGTACGTGACTAACATTGAAGTCAGTGGAGTAAGGGTAAGGCTGCACAGTGACAATGGTCGTGCAACAGTCCCATAGAAATGAATGGGTTTTCAATGTGAGTTGCACATGTGCTGTGACTGCGACCGCTGAATCACAAAAAATCCAACACTGCTGCAGGGGTTGCAGTCATGGCACAAATGCGACTCTTGCTTCGACCACGTCCATTTCTATGGGATTACCGATACACCGCGATGCCCCTGTGATCCTGCCCGTAACTAGTGTCGACATGAAGCCCTACCTTAAAAATCGTGTGTGACATGTGACACAAAATCCAGCAGAGTTAGATATTATGCGACTATCGCGTCGCAGCATGTCGTGTGTCGCACCGCAACAGCATTGGCATATATTACACAAAATGTCGCTCGACACATGTCGCCGTGTAGTCGTAGCCTTACTCAGGGCAATTAACGGGAACAAACATTTGTACTAATGTTAATTTCCTATAACTGGCTCAGACCTTGGCCCAGAAGGACTGGCTGCAGCGGTAACATGCCGGACACAGTTGCTTACAGGTACGTCACTGCTGCAGCCTGAAAACATCAGATTCGGAGGTGTGGACTGAAGAGCAGCGCTGGAAATAGCGGGGGATTAAAGAAGAACTCCCGCAAAAATTTTTATTCCATGTCCTGCTAGAAATGTACATGATGTAATCTGTAGTGAATGTCATTTTCTTACCAGTAGCTGAATTTTTGAGTTATATCATCCTGAAGTTTCTTATCTGTGTCATGTGACCAGCAATTAGACCCACCAACTCACACAGAGACTTATGTGTGGACAGGAAGTCTAATTCTCTATGCATTCCTATGGGAGCCTCACTTTCAGTCTCATAGGAATGAATAGAGCAGTTACTGGCTTCCTGTCCTGGGTCAGTTGGAGGTCAGGGAGTTGGTCACATGACCCAGCTACAGTAAGAAGAGAGTGGAAACTCTCAATTTCAGCCTCTGATAAGAAAATAACAATCACTACAGATTACATCATGCACCTTTCTAACAGGTCAGAGAATAAAAATTTTTACGGGAGTTCTTCTTTAAGTGGTGAGTATTTGTTCCTTTATTATTTAAACACAGGGGAGATTGGAATACCAGCCAGACAAACCCTTTAAGATACTTACTGTGGTAATCTTGGGTTGGGCAACATAATATACGTCAGATATGTCTCCTCCTTGATCGCTTCTTAATGTGGGAATCGCAGGAAACTGCAGCCTTTGGAAAATTAAAAAATTAATTAATGTTTAATGCGTGAATGGGTAAACTTGCATATAGCACAATCAAATCGTTCCCCAAGCTAGGAGGTGGAGGTGGGCCCGGTATGGACTGAGTGGCGCTCACTTCTGTGAAGCAATCGAAATAAGGCCACAGAACAAGGCCACATTAATTCCAGGGCACAGTAAATACAAAAATCATACAAAAAAGTACAATAAACATGAACTGACAGCCTGGTACAGCTGAGGAGAGGACTCTGCCCACAAAGACATTTAAAAAAAACAATGTCAGGAGTGGATGGTAAAAGGATGGGAAATATATGGCTAAACACAAATGCAGTTTTTGATCTAAGGCCAGAAATGGAATCAGCAGGAGGGAGGAGGAGAAGTCCTTCCTTTACTGTATACTATATATCTATATATCTCTCAGTCCTTTTAAAACCGATCCTGGCTTTAGCTCAAACACCACATATATGTTTCCACACTCGAGGAAAGATCTTACTATTTTAAATTCACTCCTAGATTTTAAAAACTGCATAATAAACTGCACCAAAAAAGGCACATGAGATTTCACCTTTAGACCCCGTTCACACAGGGGATTTTGGCTGGCAGACTTTGGGTCTGCTGGCAGCAGTGCTGAAACTGTTTCTGGCTGTTTTCAATGGGAGTTTGCGCTGCACTCAGGGCGGCCTGGCTTACTGTTTTTTCTTGGTGTGGTGTTCACGTGTAGCTTTTGGTGCAGTTTTTGAGCCAGCGCCTGATCTCTCTTTTCTATCCACTGCTGTGATTGGCTAAAAAAATGCATAAAAAACTGCATCAAAACTACTCGTGTGATTTCAGCCTAACTCCAAAATAAGAGAAGGAGATACATACTATATAAAACTAGAATGGCACCTTTGTTCTCAGCACTATAGCAACATCATATGAGGCACTACAATGCATGGGAGAGCTGGAAGATTGGGATGAATAATATTGACCGAAACAACTTTTCCTTTTCTGTAATTTTTTCCCAGTTTATGACCAAAATAAAATGATATAAAAATCCTGCAAGAAAAAAAAAAAAAGGATGTTTAACCTCCTCCCAACAGCCGCTGTACATGTGTCGGATGTTGGGTCTTGAAAGATTGAGGCATCATAGCCCCGGCTGCCTGCTGTCTTACACAGCAGATAACTGCTAGTAGAGTCCACGATTGGAGACAATTCCAATCACAGACTTTTAACCCCTCAGATGTCATGGTCAATTGTAACCAGGGCGTTTGAGCAGTCATTTACTAGGAACGTACCACTCCCAGTGACTGCGCTCATCCCTCCCACGACAAGATCGCTGGAGCCCTTAGGTTATTATAGCAGCCTGAGGCCTTGTGAAGACTCCCAGATGCCATAGTTTATATATATATATATATATATATATATATATATATATATATATATTTTTTTTTTTTTTTTTTTTTTACTTCATTTTTACCTGCCTTAGGGGGACTTGAATATGTGATCGGAAGATCACTTTGTCCATAGACTGCAACAGCTTACCATTGCAGTCTGTGGGAAAATCATTGCCTGTGGCGGGGCATTTGTATTAGGCCCCGCCACAGGCAGGACTTAATAGTAACTTAAAGGGTCACTGAGATTTCACAAAACTTTTGGTATCATAGCAGCAAATCTGAGGGGGGTCTGAGTCAAAGCAGGAGACAGAAGCTTGTCTCCTGCAGCAAGGAGAGAGGGCGCCATGCAAGTACTTCTCTCTCCTCATTCTAGTGATCAGTTGGGGGTTTCAGCACTCAGACCACCACCAATCAAAACCTTTGATATGCTGCTATAACGTGTTAAAAGTTTTGTTAAAGTTCAGTGATCCTTTAAGTTTCTATTAAGTACTGCCTGTGGGAGGTCCTAATATGAACGCAGTGATTTGTCCACAGACTGCAATGGTAAGCTGTTGCAGTCTATGGTAAAAGCGATCTTCCAATCACATGTTTAAGTCCCCTAAGGGAGCTAAAAATAAAGTAAAAAAAAACAACAAAAAACTAAATATAAAACATACAAAGATAATTAAAAATTCACCCCCTTTTCCCATTTTACATATAAACAATAAATAATAATAATAATAATAATAAAATACATTTAAAAAATAATAAAATTTAAAAAATCTCGGCATCCAAAAATGCCCAACCTATTAAAGGGGTCACACCAGGAAAAATGTTCTACGGTTTTCAAAGCAGCCCCTGTATCTGAATACTTTTGTAATTGCGTGTAATTAAAAATTGATTATAGCCACTGAGTTATTTAATGAAATCTATCTGTACAGCGCCCCCTGCTGTTTGCTCTTTTTCTAATTTCTCTGTCCTGCTCAATGAGATGGAAGCACATGCTAATTTCCATCCTTCCAGTGCAGCAGAAAGAACACGCCCTCTGAGAAAGAACACGGCCCCTAAGATGACAGCTTGATATAAATCTAGAAGAGCAGTGAATGTGGAGCTCTCTGGATTCATGTGAGGTACAGGGCTGGTTCTAGCTTTGTTAGAAGGAGATTGTCATGTCCCATATCTGGGATGCCCAACCTGCGGCTCTCCAGCTATTGCAAAACTACAACTCCCAGCATGCCCAGACAGCCTACAGCTATCAGCTTACAGTAGGGCATGGGGGAAGTTGTAGTTTTACAACAGGTTGAGCATCCCTGTCCTACATGATGCCAGAGTTTTAGTTTTTTCATTAAAGAAGAACTCCCGCAAAATTTTTTATTCTCTGACCTGTTAGAATGATATAATCTGTAGTGAATGTCATTTTCTTATCAGAGGCTGAAATTGAGAGTTTCCACTCTCTTCTTATTGTAGCTGCGTCATGTGACCAACTCCCTGACCTCCAACTGACCCAGGACAGCAAGCCAGTCACTGCTCTATTCATTCCTATGAGACTGAAAGTGAGGCTCCCATAGGAATGCATAGAAAATTAGACTTCCTGTCCACACATAAGGTGCTGTGTGAGTTGGTGGGTCTAATTCCTAGTCACATGACACAGATAAGAAACTTCAGGATGATATAACTCAAAAATTCTGCTACTGGTAAGAAAATGACCTTCACTACAGATTACCTCATGTACATTTCTAGCAGGACATGGAATAAAAATTTTTGCGGGAGTTCTTCTTTAATCATGGGATAAATCAGAAAAAAAATCATGGGATAAAAAAACTGAAAAAAAAATCTAACTGAATTGCCCTTTTTTGTTGCTTCATTGTCCAAAGAAATGTCATATTAAAAATAGGACATACGTAACCCAAAATGGTATCAATTAAAACTATAGATCGTCCCGGAAAAAGGAGAAAAAGGAAATGTAAAAAGATAGCGGTGTTAGAATATGGTAATTAGTGCAATGGAGAAACACACAAAAAAAAAAAAAAAGCGGAAAACGGCTGCATCACAAAGGGGTTAAAAAAAAAAAATCAACTTTCAAATGCTGCCTTCCAAAGTATTGCTTCTACACCCCCAGTTATAACAGGGTTAATCCTTCTAGATTTGCTGTTTGGTTGGCACATTACAATAGAATGGTTTTGTCGGAGTAATACCGCCATATTATATCTCGGCAGTAGCTCGCCGGTCACCCCCATGCAGTCCTTACTTACACTGATTGGTCCTTTATTTCACTGTTATTTTTCCCCCTACACCAGGAAGTTGAAATGTAGAAATCCGTCTTTTCCCCCCCATGTCTCCTTTCCACTGACAGATGGATTGTAGGTCACTGACGGATTATTCAAGATTATATCTACAAAGAATAGGCCAGGCTTAAGTCCTCCCAACCGCAGTACACGTTTCCAGCGAAACTGAAAATAACGTTTATTTTAATAAAATGTCCTTTGCCCTTCAGCGTCGCTAATTTATATCCTAAGCGGAAGGACGTGAAAGTGACGGTAATGAGGATAGCGGTCTAATCGTCCAAGCATCATTTACTAATGAAAGGGTTAATCCCTAAAGCCATGGTATCAGTGTCATCAGTGAGGGTCCGACCTCTGAGACCCCTATGGATCCTGAGAATGAGGCCTCCTGCACATTTTTTGCGGTTCAAATTCGGACCCATTCATTTCTATGAGCCACACGGATGTTATCTGCGCAGCAAATTATAGAACATGTCCTATTCGTGTACGTTTTGCGGACAATAAGCATTTCTACAATGAGATCTGCGGAAAAATGCGGGATGAGGGACGCATCTGTATTTTGCAGATCCGTGATTTGCAGACCGTGAAAACGATATGGCCTGAGGGTGCCCGAGGACTAGCTTAGGCCTAATGCACATGACTGTATATATTTTGCGGTCCACAAAATGCAGTTCTGCAAAATACGGATGATGTCCGTGTGAGATCCCTGTTGCATCCATTTTTTGCTGACCCTTAGACTTCAGTGGTGACCTTCAATGTATTTACAGCTTCATCATAACTTTCATGTTTCATCCATGAAGAATCCATGTTTGGTCCGTGTGTCCGTTTCTCCTTGTACACGTTGGCAGCACAGCACAATACCACTACATGTGAACCCAACCTAACGGTGTCCAGTAAGCTCCCTCTAGTGGTAGCTAGTATAATATCATTTATTTAAAGAAGAACTCCCACAAAAAATTGTATTCCATGTCCTGCTAGAAATGTACATGAGGTAATCTGTAGTGAATGTCATTTTCTTACCAGTAGCTGAATTTTTGAGTTATATCATCCTGAAGTTTCTTATCTGTGTCATGTGACTAGGAATTAGACCCACCAACTCACACAGAGACTTATGTGTGGACAGGAAGTCTAATTCTCTATTTATTCCTATGGGAGCCTCACTTTCAGTCTCATAGGAATGAATAGAGCAGTTACTGGATTTCTATCCTGGGTCAGTTGGAGGTCAGGGAGTTGGTCACATGACCCAGCTACAATAAGAAGAGAGTGGAAACTCTCAATTTCAGCCTCTGATAAGAAAATGACATTCCCTACAGATTATATTGTGCATCTTTCTAACAGGTCAGAGAATAAAAAATTTTTGCGGGAGTTCTTCTTTAAAGAGGACCCCTTACCTCTCCTGACATGTCTGTTTTAGTAAATACTTGCATCCCCCATATAATAACAATTCTGGAGCAACTATTCATCTATATTATGACCCTATGTTGTACTACTCCTCTTTTATTCCTACTAGAAGTTGAATGATGAATGAATAGACAACAGTCTACAATAAATGTCCAACTGGGTGTTACCAGTTTGGGGTGTGTGCACAGTCTGACACTGGCAGCAGTGATTGGACACTGTCAGACTGTGCAGGGACACCCCCCCAGCTGGTGGCACCCCAATGGACCGTTATTGTAATTCATTCATATATTCCTACTAGGAAAAAAAGAGAAATGGCACAACATAGAGTTACGTGAATAGATTCTCCAGAATCTTTGTTATTACATGGGGAATGCAAGTAGTTACTAAAACAGACATGTCAGGAGAGGGGACAGGCCCTCAATAATAAAAGGTTAATTGGCTTCCTGGAAATCTGTCCTAATGTCAGCCTGATGGGCGACCGAGCTGAGGGCAAACAATCTCCATAGAGCGCTGCACCAGGTCTTCTGTACTGCTTTGCATATGCAGAGGATTTGTAGAGCTGTATCAGAATAAACGAAGCTCTGACGCCTATAATAATTTACGAAAAAGTTAATCATAGAAAAAAAAAATAACAATAAGGTACCCCATGGTGATCTATGACATAAATATACATCATGTATTGCCTTGCCTATGGCTACATGACGTACTCTCACATCTGGAGGATTGCACGGGTTGTGATCAATGGTGGTGAATGGCCAAGGTCAGCTTTAACCCTTTAGTTGCTGCTGTCAATACTGACAGAGGAATCTAAGGAGTCTGACAAAGGGAGGGCTCTTTCCACCCATTGCTCCATGACGCAATCACAATGGCAGCTTGGTACCTAACAAGGGCCTCAGGTCTGCCATAGGCATCTGCGATTTAGGGTAGGTTCACATCTCGCTAAGGTAATCAAGTATCTTGCCCAGGCAAATGAACAAACCACCGGTATCTACCATACCCGGACACGGCCGGACCCTCATTGACTACAATGGAATCCCCGCTGTAGCTGGAACAGATTACCAGATTAGAGGAGATGTGAACGTAGCCTTAAAGGCTATAGACACATTTTCTAAAAATGTTCAGCCTTTTCTGAGATACACGGGTTAAAAATCAGTTTGTCTGCAAGCTGTCACTTTCTGTTCTCTTTGAATCCTGTCAGCTTCTGTAGCTCTTATCTCTGATCTCCTGACCTCATAAACACTTATTTAAACTATATTCTTATCAGTTTGATGAGTGTTTATGAGGTCAGGAGATCAGAGATAAGAGCTGAAGGGATTCAAACAAAAAGTGACAGCTTGCAAACTGATTTTTAACTCCCGTTTCTGAGAAACGGCTGTACATTTTTAATAAAGACCAATTGAAAACATGATTTTTAGCCCGAAATGAGCAATATTAAATGATAAAAAATGCCCCAAAGGTGATTTGGCTATCTCTGGTCCCGTAAAGCTGAATGAAGTGGTAGCGCCCACAAAAACAGGGGAACACAGGGCCCCCATTGTAGTGTTTGGCGGAGGCCCCAGAGACCAGACTCCTGCCAATCAGACAATTATCTCCTATGCTGTAGATAGGGGGATAAATTGTAATGGGACATCCCCTTTAACCCCTTAACACCTAATGCGTTGTTCGTTTTGCGGACAAGAATAGGACTTTTGTCTAGATTGGCAAAAAAAAAAAAAGCAGCATGCTCACAGCCGGGATCTGTGTTTTGTGGATCCTCAATTTGCGGACCGCAAAACACTAATGACCGGGTGCACGAGTCTCGAGGGAGTTTACGGCTGTGCTACCTCCAAGACTCCCACAGTCTTCATTGGAGAGGGAGCCTTGCACATGTACAAAGCAACTCCAATATTTAGCCTAGGGGCCCCACAACCATGATAGGGCCCTGAAGCTGTCACTATATTTGAGCAGGTGTACCACTTAGGCGTCTAATAAAGTGGGGTAATGGGAACAAGCGCCACATGATACACAGAAGAATACTAAACCTATAATAATAATAATCATAACATATAATGGTAAACTAATAATAATAACAATAATAAAAATAGTAAACAAATAAACATAAAATAATAAACATCTAAATACGTGGCAGTTCTATCAGTCCGAGCCCCTCCACACCTCAGGGCTGATACACAGGGATAACATGTTCCGCCACCAGGTGACCCCACAGGTGGTACCGGACCCGCCACAGCCGTGCACACACATTCAGCCGGCACATTGCGGTACCTGGCGCGCGGCAGCACCGTCACCCCGCCAGGCTCCATGGCTCCACCGTGCAGGCAGCTCCGGCCAGTGTACTGCCTGTTACCCTGGCAACCGAGGACGCGATGAGCGGGCGGAGCCTGGAGCTGCAGCTAGGAGCACTTGGTGGGTGGGGTCTGTGTCCTCGCCTCTGTCCCAGGTGAACCGCACCGACCTGCTGTTCACACTTTATATTAGGAAAGCAATGTGTGCCAGGGAAACTGTTCAGACCTATGCCGTCACCGCACTCCCAGCGTAGTGGCCTTACACCTCTGATGCCCCCATAACAGTGCCAACCACCATGTCCCCTTTAAATTGACTCTCTCGGCTCCCCTGATCTCTGATTTCCAGCTTTTCGTGACTCCATTGATGGTTCAGTGATGGCAGCAGGGACTGGTGTTTGTAGGACTGTGTCCACACCTGGCAGATTTCCACAGTGTCACATGTGGTGCAGATTTTGGATCTATGGCATGTCGATTTCCGCTGTGGACTTCACCTTTTGCCATGCATAGGGTCGGGGGCTTTGCTAGGCACACCATCTAGATGTTTGGTCCAGGGCCCTGAACGTTGTGTCGCAGACTATTCAGCTGTATCGCCGTCCTCAGGACAGAAATACAGTAATTACTGTGGCATAACATGGGAGTCAATAGTTCCCTGCCCTGCCGCTCACTCTCATAGGCCTGAGACCTATTAAAAAGTAGAACAGCGCAGACAGTTGCAATGTGATGACATCATGGTGACTGATTGCACTGGGTCTCAGGCGGCACAATGACATCATCACGGACACCTGGGTTCAGAAGCTGGAGACTCAGGCTCCAGGAAAAGAAAAGGGAAGATTGTACTGGGGGACATTATGACTATAAGGGTGCTTTATAAGTACTGGGGGTACTATCAGTGCTTGGGGCACTAAGGGTGCACTTTAATTCTGGAAACACTACAAGAGACATTATACCTACTGGGTCATTACAGAGAGACATCATGCCTACTTGTGGAACTACAGGGGCATTACACTTACTCAGGGCGCTACTGGGGGTTGAGTGGACATTATAGCTACTGGGGGTACTACAAGAGGATGGCATTATAACAACTAGGGGCATTACAGTAGGCATTATAACTACTTGGGCACTACAAGGGGTCATTATAATTATTGAGGGCACTATAGGGGCAGTATATCAACTTGGGGTACAAGAAGGGGTATGATAACTACTGGGGCACTATAGGGGGCATTATAACTACTAGGGATACAATAGGAGGCATTATAATTAGTGGGGGCTCTATAGGGGGCATTTCAGGTGACGCTAGGAAGGCTTGTCCCCGTACCCGCCCCCAACACCAGATCATCCGTGCACAGGGAGAAGCAGCAGCGGCGGCGGTGTGGGGACCAGGAGCGGCGCAGAGACCCGGGTAAGTATATGTATATTCAATATGGGGGGGCTTTTTTAGGACTTGATAACCCCTTTAAGGGTACGGCCACACATAAACACATAAGAAATTTTCTGCAGTGGAATTGCGCTTTACATAGTGGATGCTCAAGTGAAATTTACCTGCAATGCAGTTTCTGAACTCCTTGAGACAATTTTCTGGGACTAACATATAGATATCAAACATAGGATAGGTTATCAATATCATATTGTGGGGTCCAACTGCTGACACCCCTGTTCCTGATCAACCGCGGTTCCAGAAGTAAAGAGTGTACAGACCCGGAACACCACAGCTCCAGGCGCTGTATAGTACGGCAGCACCGCTCCTATTCAACTAAAAAGGGGCATAAAAAAGGTTTTCCGAGATGTTTATACTGATTATCTATCCTCAGGATAGGTCATTAGTATCTGATCGTTGCTGGTGTAACACATGGGACCCCGGCCGATCAGCTGTTTGAGAAGGTAATGGCACTCTTATGATCACCACAGCCTTCTCTCTGCTCACCAAACACAGCGCTGTACATTGTATAGTGGCTGTACTTGGTATCACACTGGACCACATTCACTTCTATGGGGCTGAGCTGCTCCTAGGCCGTGTGCCTGATGAACATGTCGCCACTGGCCTAGGAAAAGCTGAGAGAAGACCATAGTGCTTACAGCCCATAGGTGGGGTCCCAGGTGTTGGGTGTCTTGAGGATAGGTCATCAGTATAATACCCCTTTCACACGAGCGGGAGACTCGCAAGTCTCCCGCAACGCATCTACAGGGCTGGACTCGGCACTGACTGGGATCGCCTATAATGCTATGCGATCCCTGTCAGTGCCGAGTCCAGCCCTGTAGATGCGTTGTGGGAGACTTGCGAATCTCCCGCTCATGTGAAAGGGGCATAAGAATCTCGGAAAACCCTTTTAACTGCAGTACCTGAGAACAGTCACTGTACAGCGCCACTGAGGCACGACTTGTATTTCATAATGATACCATTTCATTTACCTTATCATGTATTGAAAACCAGGAAAATATTATTTGTGGGGTGCAGTTGGAAAAAAAATCCCACCATCCTGCCATTGTTTTTTGGCTTTCATTTTTTACAGCGTTCTCTGTGTGATAAAGCTGACGTGTTACCTTTATTCTGGGGGTCAGTATGATCACAGCGATACCAAATACATAGAATTTTTCCTATCTTTACTACTTTAAAAAATCTGACACACATAACCTTTTACTTAAAGGGGTTGTTTGGTTCAGAGCTGTACTTGGACATATTACCATCTTCACCCCTCCGACCCCTCCATTTCATGCTCCGATGCTCTCCTGAATTGCTCAAGGCAAGGGCTTTTTTCTGGAGATCCAGTGATGTACCAGGCTCTCCATAGGGAGAGGGATGTACCGCCTAGCAGTGAGCCTGGTGACGTCACCGACACTAATGGGCGGGCTTTAGCGCTGTCCTAGCCTGAAAAACAGCTATGTTAGTGCTAAAGCCTGCCCATCAGAACCGGTGATGTCACCGAATCTCCAGAAAAAGCCCCTGCTCTGCAGAATTCATCACAGGACAAGGGAGAGCATTAGAGCATGGAATGCTCCGATGCTCATATCAGGGGCGCTCTGAACCTGAACAACACCTTTAACAGTTTTTTTTTAATCACGTTATGCTCAATTTCTTTGGGGGGGGGGGGTCAAGGTGACCAAAAAATAGGCGATTCAAGCATTTAGATTTTTTTGTCCCTTACAACATTCACTGTGCAGGGTAATGGCATTTTTATAGTTTGGACAGTTTTGGACATGGCAACGCCAGTTATGATTTTTTTTATTGTTTAGTTATTTAGTTATGGTTTATTTTTATGTTAAAACAAATGTAATTGTTTTTTAAAACTTTTTTCAAAAGCAATTTTATACTTTTTCTTACTTTTATATTTAGGCTCCCTAGGAGACCTGAACATTAGATTGTTGGATCACTTATACCACGCTGCAGTACTTCAGTACTGGTTCATTGTGGTTATTATGACGCCTTCCCCCACAGGCAGGGCTTAAATGGGTTTTCTGGGACTCGAATATTGATGTCCTGTCCTCAGGATAGGTCATCAGTATCTGATTGATGGGGCTCTGACTCCCGGCAACCCCGCCGATCAGCTGTTTGAAAAGGCCATTGTGCTCCAGTGAGTACTACATCCTCTACCTAGACCAGTGATGTCACGTTCATTGGTCACATGACCTATGTGCAGCTCAGTACCATTAATGTGAATGAGCCTGGGCTGCAATACCAAGCACAACCGCTACACAATGTACAGAAGATCACATGTAGCCCCATTTTAAGTTATGTTATGGAGCCCTATGGATACCCCTGCTGTATTAAGCCTGCCTCTTCTGCTGCGTTACCTGTGACATTACATATGCACACTTGCATGTAGTATGTTTTTTTTCCATGTCACAGTGGGCATTGTGACCTTTCTGTTTGCATTATTCTTGTACTATGATTTCATAGAGTGCATACTATATTGTGACATCACTGTGTTCTGTATATTCTTCTTGGACTGTAAGATTACTTTTTGCATGACTTTCTTCTGTGACATCACTGCGTGAATTATTCCTATTATCCCAGTTCTGTGACATCACTGTGCATTTTTCAGGTTGTACTGTGACATCACTGCATTTTTCAGGTTGTACTGTGACATCACTGTGCATTTTTCAGGTTGTACTGTGACATCACTGTGCATTTTTTAGGTTGTATTGTGACATCACTGCATTTTTCAGGTTGTACTGTGACATCACTGTGCATTTTTCAGGTTGTACTGTGACATCACTGTGCATTTTTTAGGTTGTACTGTGACATCACTGCATTTTTCAGGTTGTACTGTGACATCACTGTGCATTTTTCAGGTTGTACTGTGACATCACTGTGCATTTTTCAGGTTGTACTGTGACATCACTGCATTTTTCAGGTTGTACTGTGACATCACTGTGCATTCTTCAGGTTGTACTGTGACATCACTGTGCATTTTTTAGGCTGTACTGTGACATCACTGCATTTTTCAGGTTGTACTGTGACATCACTGTGCATTTTTCAGGTTGTACTGTGACATCACTGTGCATTTTTTAGGTTGTACTGTGACATCACTGCATTTTTCAGGTTGTACTGTGACATCACTGCATTTTTCAGGTTGTACTGTGACATCACTGTGCATTTTTTCAGGTTGTACTGTGACATCACTGTGACATTTTTCAGGTTGTACTGTGACATCACTGTGCATTCTTCAGGTTGTACTGTGACATCACTGTGCATTTTTTTAGGTTGTACTGTGACATCACTGCATTTTTTCAGGTTGTACTGTGACATCATCATTCGGTGCTGGCATTTTTCAGGTTGTACTGTGACATCACTGTGCATTTTTCAGGTTGTACTGTGACATCACTGTGCATTCTTCAGGTGTACTGTGACATCACTGTGCATTTTTCAGGTTGTACTGTGACATCACTGCATTTTTCAGGTTGTACTGTGACATCACTGCATTTTTCAGGTTGTACTGTGACATCACTGTGCATTCTTCAGGTTGTATCTGTGACATCCTGTGCATTCTCAGGTTTGTACTGTGACATCACTGCATTTTTCAGGTTGTACTGTGACATCACTGCATTTTCCAGGTGTACTGTGACATCACTGTGCATTTTTCAGGTTGTACTGGTGAATCACTACTGCATTTTTTCAGGTCTGTACTGTGACAGTCACCTTGCATTTTTCAG
Source organism: Rhinella marina (assembly GCA_900303285.1). Classification (NCBI taxonomy): domain Eukaryota; kingdom Metazoa; phylum Chordata; class Amphibia; order Anura; family Bufonidae; genus Rhinella; species Rhinella marina. The sequence goes on along the minus strand of ONZH01019298.1, from coordinate 797,293 downwards.
GTTGTACCATCCTGCATTTCAGGTGATGTGACAATCCTGGCATTTCAGGTTGTACTGGTGACATCACTGTGCATTTTCAGGTTGTACGTGACATCACTGTGCATTCTTCAGGTTGTACTGTGACATCACTGTGCATTCTTCAGGTTGTACTGTGACATCACTGCATTTTTCAGGTTGTACTGTGACATCACTGCATTTTTCAGGTTGTACTGTGACATCACTGTGCATTTTTCAGGTTGTACTGTGACATCACTGTGCCTACTTTCCCACTCTTGTGATATAACTTTCTACATGATTCCTGTGCTGTAAGTTCAAAAATGGGTTGTCTCCAGGGGTGCACCTAGCCTTTCTGCTGCCTGAGGCGAAAACTGAAATGGTGCCTCCCTCTCCCCCCAATGCCAATTTCTTAACCTAACCCCTTTGCCACAATGAAAGACCTCATTGCCCTTAGCCCTTCCGCTGCCCCTACCTGGTGCTGCCTGAGGCAATCGCCTTACCTGGCCTCATTGGTGGTTCGCCCCTGGTTGTCTCACCTCAAACATCGGTGGCATATCGCTAGTATATGTCACCAATGTCAGATAGGTGCGGGTCCCACCTCTTTAGAATCACGTGCCCAAAGTAAAGGAGAGCATACCACGTATTCGCAGTCACCCTCCATTCACTTCTATGGGAGTGCCAAAAATAGCAGAGAGGCGCGCTCAGCTATTTTTGTAAGTCCCATAGAATTGCATGGAGAGAGCACTGCACATGCGCAGCCACCCTCCATTCATTTCTATGAGAGAGCCAAAATACGCTATTTCCAGCATTCCCATAGAAGTGAATGGAGTGGTAGCCGAGCTTGCACAGTGCTTTCTCCATTCATTTCCATGGGACTTCCGAAAATAGCCGACCCCGACGCTCTGCTATTTTTGGCACCCCCATAGCAGTGAATGGAGGGTGACTGCACATACGTGGTGTGTTCTAGAGATAGATGCAGTTCCGAGGGGTAGACCCCGCACCTATCTGACATTGATGGCATATACTAGCAATACGCCAAGGTGAGACACCCCCTTTAAAGCAGTTCTATGAGACGACAAAATTAACGGCTTATCCTTAGGATAGATCAGCAGTTTAAGGTCTCGTGCGGGTCTGACTCCTGGCGCTCCCGTTCAGCCGATGGAATGGGCCATGACGCTCCATGCCAGGATTTGGACTGTCAATGCTGTAATATTGATGGCCTATCGTTCTCTGTGACATTACTGTGTGCACTGTGTTTATGTTGTCACTCACTGTGTGATCGCGTTATCGCTCCTGTGACATGACTACGCAGATTATCCCACTGTGTGCAATATTCCTGTACTGTGACACCACTTTGTGCAAAATCCCAGAGCAATTAGGGAGACCAAAATAATAATACGTTTTTTGTGTTCTAAACTGCTGTTTAATGTGGTCATGGTGAAGTTTTCCCATGGGGCTCAATGGTTTAGAAAACACCTCCTGGAAAGGAGATTGGGTACAAGAGTATACCAGTTATCACTGTCCAAGGTGGTTAGATGTGTGGTGGCATCACCACAATCGAATGCATAGAAATACAGTATTCAATTACTGCCTTAAAGGTGCTCTCCGGGCTTTGGTGAAAATCTTGCTGTGTGCAGACCTGTGAACATAAGATAGTCTGCTTGGCACTTTCTTCTCCATTACACCGCCGATTCCGCCGTCTCCACTGCACTCACATGACCACTGGGACTGGAATCGAGCTCTTTCGCTCAGGTCCCAACTGGACGTGTTCCTGTTCAGTCACTTACTATAAATACAGCTGAACAGGAAGACTCAGGAACACATCCAGTCCTGGTGGTCACGTGAGTGCATCTGTCCAATCATTATTTCCATTGACTTCTGATATTGGGGAAAACTTGAGAGAAGAGGTAAACCAAGTGCTAAAGGGTACAGTGTGTAAAAACCACCTCTCCTCTGTCTCATCTCTCACTAAAGAGTTGGGGAATGGAAGCAACATCACCACAAGAACTGTGTGTAAGTTCCATGTAATTAGTTTACACGGTGAAGCCGCTGCACAATGCCTAGCGTCGGCTTGAGTGGTGTAAAGTTATGTCACCACTGAAAGAATCATGTCTTACCATCTGATTGGTGAATTCCAGTTTGGCAGATGCTACTCACATTTACGAGGACTGTACGCCAATTCTCTGGGGTACAAAGGTAGCAAAATTTCGTGCAAATGGTTTTTGCGTAAATAATTTTGACTTCTTATCTTTCTCTGCACTTTTTTAAAAAGTTGGAAGAGCTTAGCAGAAGGATTGGCCCACCATGACCCAACACATTTTCTATCATTTATGGCAGAAAACTGGTATAAATTATAACTGAGAGGCCTGCACCTTAAATAGGTCACACCTTACCCCAGCTGGCTTTTTACTAGTGAAATTCCAGTCTTTAGTATATGAGCCCCTAAGCCTAATGCTTCCCTACTGTACATGGTAAGACTGGCTGCCTACATCCGCACTAGAAGGAGCACATTGCATAGGAATTTATGAAGTTACCATTGAATTCAATGTAAGCTGTAAAAAAATCTCTTTGCACTGAGCTCCCTCTAGTGACGACTGCAGGAAAATGCCCAAAATGCAGTAGATTTATGTCGGGAGGCAGGCGTAGTTCAGTGCTGGGCCCCCTCTCACCCTGGTCCCCATAGGAGTTGCATAGTCTAGGGCCTAGTATAGGACCCTTTGTAGGGCTTGACTCTTTATTTCGAGTGAAGAGTATGTCATTTTTTGTAAAATGCTTTAGAATATTAAAATACTAGATAACTGTTTAAGCCACAGCCGGTCCAGCGGCGCAGTTTACATGCTTTTATTTTTCATTTGTTATAATGGAAGGGGGGGGAGGGGTAGAGTTACAATGAAAGGTTTTTTTTAATTCATAAAATTCCAAATTATCACAAAAATTAAGAACTTGATTGGAGAAAACAGGAGCCTCTTTATCCCCCCCGGTTGTATGACCTCTCCCGTCTGTCCAAGAATGAATAATTTGTGTCTATTTGGAGTCACTAATCATAAGGTGGAGTTTAGTTTTCAGGTTTGCACACTTGCCATGTTGTGCCTAGGGATGTGTTGCTAGGTCCTCATGCATGAATGGGTTAATCGGCTTTAGGTTGCGTTGCTTATTAAAGCTGGAGGGCGACGGCAGGAGAGAATGGTTTATTCCGTTGAGATTTAGCAGCTGTTGTGTTGTTTTCCCCTATTACGGTTAAAAATCATCCGGCTTTTTTCTTTCTGTGGAACCTTTGAATAGATGAACAAGAGTCGTGAACGCGGCCACGTTTCTGGAGAAGACGCACGAAGCCCTCACATCTCTCCTGCCTCTAGCAGGAGAAGAACAAGAAAAGTTCTGAAATCTTCATTTTTTTAACATGAACTGCTTATCATGGACACTCCAATTAGTTATTGTGCCCTTAGCTCTCCAACTAGGTAAGTTATCTATCTATCTCATATCTATCTATCTATCTATCTATCTATCTATCTATCTATCTATCTATCTATCATCTATCTATCTCATATCTATCTATCTATCTATCTATCTATCTCATATCTATCTATCTATCTATCAATATCTATTTGCTTTGTATTCTTTATTGCACATCCTACAACTTGTGTTTTTTCGCTAATTTGATCTATCTCTATGTTTATCTATGTGTCACTCCCATATCTATCTTCTGTTTATTATCAATCTAAAATCTCTATCTATCTATTTATCTATCTATCTATCTCTCCCATATCTATCTATCTATCTATCTATCTATCTATCTATCTATCTATCTATCTATCTATCTCATATCTATCTATCTATCTATCTATCTATCTATCTCATATCTATCTATCAATATCTATTTGCTTTGTATTCTTTATTGCACATCCTACAACTTGTGTTTTTTCGCTAATTTGATCTATCTCTACGTTTATCTATGTGTCACTCCCATATCTATCTGTCTATCTATCTTCTGTTTATTATCAATCTAAAATCTCTATCTATCTATCTATCTCTCCCATATCTATCTATCTATCTATCTCTCCCATATCTATTATCTATCTATCTATCTATCTATCTATCTATCTATCTATCTATCTATCTCTCCCATATCTATTATCTATCTATCTATCTATCTATCTATCTATCTATCTATCTATCTATCAATCTTTCTATCATCTATTAACCTTCTCTTGAGAATACTTTAACGTTAATTGGAATTATTTGTGTCTGTGATTTATTCACATTCTGCTCAGTTCTGACATGAGATCTCTGTGGGGTCCATAGTACACTGCTGATCTCATACGTCCCCTGGTAAATCTACGACAATATATTTATATAATAAGCCATCAAAATGATCATTTCATTTAAAGGAAAGCTACTGTACATTTAGTAATGTCGCTACTAGGGCCTAAATGTATTATAATTCCCTGGAAAATAAGCTCCCAAATGCAGTGTCCCAGTTTTTGTGCAGGCTTAGTAAAGACATAGGAATGCTTGGGTCAAATCTGCCGTTTTTATGCTTTATGTATATGTCATCGTGTCAAACAGCTCTGGTTTGTCATTACATCGTCTCTATGCTGCAGTCACGGTGCTGGTACTTGTATTACATGCTGTGTCTTACAGTTTATTGTGTTATCTTTCACTTACTGATTTATGTTGTGTATTTTTTTTTTGTTTATTGGGGTCAAATAGTTCTTATTTTCCATCTATTCATCCCCCGCAGAACACCAGACGTTCAGGGATGATTGCTGATAATTCACATAGCTAGTTTACCCACCATTTAAAGAGGATCTGTCACCTCTCCTGACTTGTCTGTTTTAGTACATACTTGTATTCTCCGTGAAACCATGAATATGGAAAATCTTTTGTTGTGTCACTCCTCTGTTATTCCTCCTGGAAATGTAGGTATAAATTAACAATTGGGTGTTAGCATTCTTCTTGTCGAAGGAGTGTGTTCTTACACAGTCTGGCAGCACTGATTGGACAGTTTGGGAGTGCACAGATACATTCCCTCAACTAGTATCACCCAGTTGTTAATTTATTCATGCATTTCCTGGAGGAGTAACAGAGGAATGGTACAACGCCAAGCTATGAGAAAGATGCTCTAGAATAGCTACATTATATTATGGGGAATAGACCTATTTACTAAACAGACATGTACACAGGAGAGGTGACAGGTCCTGTATGCCAGAGTGACATGACAGACTAAGAGGCAGGCGGAGTGTGTTATGCAATCCAACAGCTGACAGGGGGCAGTCACGCCAGGGCAGCCCAAAATAATGGCAGATTGCACTGCCGTTCTGTGAACATCATAGTCACCGGAGACATGATGCCCCTCAATGGTCTGATAAGATGAGTGCTCCACAAGGAGCTCCTCCAGTCTGTAGGTACTGGTGAGAAAGACTTAATGGGGATGTCTCCCTTCAGCAAGTGGCATTTATAATGTAGAGAAAGTTAATACAAGGCACTTATCAATGTATTGTGATTGTCCATATTGTCTCCTTTGCTGGCTGAATTCATTTTTCCATTGCATTATACACTGCTCATATCCACAGGTTACGACCACCCTGAAATCCATCTGTGGTGGACGTGCTTGCACAATATAGGAAAAAGTGCCAGGCCTCTCTGGTGGCCGGAACCATGGGAGCCAGGGGCGGACTGGGAACTTAAAGGGGTATTACCATCTTATACAATGGGGGCATATCACTAGGACCCGCACCTATATCGAGATTGGAGCGGGGAGCGCTGCGTCTGGAGGACCCTGGGTCCGGTCACCACCAGGCGCAGCTCACCATTGCTCCTATAGAAATGAATGGGAGCACACCACGCATGCGCGGCCACCGCTCCCATTCATTTCTATGTAGCCGACGGAAATAGCAGAGCCAGCGCTCGGCTATTTTCGGCGGCCCCATAGAAATGAATGGAGGGCGGCTGCGCATGCGCAATGCGGCCTCCTTTACTTTGGGGCTCCGTTCTCGATATAGAAGACATATATATATATATATATATATATATATATATATATATATATGACAATGGGGACATATCCTAGCAATATGCCCCCATTGTCTGAGATGGGAATAACCCTTTAAAGTGGCCCTGTTTTGTAGTTGGGTCTAAATTGATGGAAGGCAGGGCCAGTAATACCATATTGTGGCACATTATACCGCCCCAACAGAGCCAAATACCACAGTCCATCAAAAAATACTGCCAGCAGCACAAAATACATCCCCAGAAACTTCCACTGGCCGTCTGTGAGGAGGACTCAGGTGCCCCCCTGGGCATCAGCCCACCAGGAAATTTTCCTGTAAGGTCTATGACCGATCTGCCCCTGATGGGAGCACACATAGGCTAGCACCTTTTTCTATAGCGTGCAAGCACGACCAACGCTGCTGGATTACAGGGTGGTCGTAACCATGGAAACGAGCAGCGTATAAGGTGATGGAAAAATGAATCCAGCCAGCAAAGGAGACAATATGGACAATCACAATATATTGGTAAGTGCATTGTATTAACTTTCTCTACATGATAAATGCCATTTGCTGAAGTGAGACAACCCCTTTAATGGAACCTGTTATCAGGACAGGTCCCTCTAGAATATACAAGTCATGTCTCCTTTAAAAGCTTCTATAAGGCGTAATTGTTCTACCACAACCTTCCTCAAATGCCAATGGGAATGCAATAATAAAAAATGTCAACCTTCTTGCCTTTTCACTACTCAAAACCTGAATAGATACCTCATTTCTATCCTGAGGTGCCAAGGAATCTGGTCAAAGGAAAGTAGCAGTAACAGCTGTCACTTTTAGGCCTCTTGTCCGTTTTGCAGTCTGTAAAATACAGACATGGTCCACTCTGTGCCTTCCACATTTTTTGTGTGGACCCATTGACTTTATTGGGGCCGTGGTGCGCATTTTGTGGACATATTCCATCCTTTTGCAGAACAGACATACGGATGCAGAAAGCACACTGAAGATCCGGGGACTCCATGTCTGTGGTGCTATTATATTACGGGGACACAGAGTGGAGCAATGATATACAGGGGGTATAGTGTGTGACACTATTATTTACTGGGGCAGAGTGTGTGGCACTATTATATCCCTGATCAGAGTGTGTGACACTATTATATACCAGAGCAGAGTGTGTGGCACTATTATATCCCTGATCAGAGTGTGTGACACTATTATATACTGGGGCAGAGTGTGTGACACTATTATATACTGGGGCAGAGAATGTGACACTATTATATACTGGGGCAGAGAATGTGACACTATTATATACTGGGGCAGAGAATGTGACACTATTATATACTGGGGCAGAGTGTGTGACACTATTATATACCAGGTTAGAGTGTGGACACTATTATATACTGGAGCAGAGTGTGTGACACTATTATATACTGGGGCAGAGTGTGTGACACTATTATATACTGGGGCAGAGTGTGTGACACTATTATATACTGGGGCAGAGTGTGTGACACTATTATATACTGGGGCAGAGAATGTGACACTATTATATACTGGGGCAGAGTGTGTGACACTATTATATACCAGGTTAGAGTGTGGACACTATTATATACTGGAGCAGAGTGTGTGATACTATTATATACCAGAGCAGAGTGTGTGATACTATTATATACTGGGGCAGAGAATGTGACACTATTATATACTGGGGCAGAGTGTGTGATACTATTATATACCAAGTTAGAGTGCGGGCACTATTATATACTGGGGCAGAGTGTGTGACACTATTATATACCAAGTTAGAGTGCGGGCACTATTATATACTGGGGCAGAGTGTGTGACACTATTATATACTGGGGCAGATAATGTGACACTATTATATACTGGGGCAGAGTGTGTGACACTATTATATACCAGGTTAGAGTGTGGACACTATTATATACTGGAGCAGAGTGTGTGATACTATTATATACCAGAGCAGAGTGTGTGACACTATTATATACTGGGGCAGAGTGTGTGATACTATTATATACTGGGGCAGAGAATGTAACACTATTATATACTGGGGCAGAGAATATGACACTATTATATACTGGGGCAGAGAATGTAACACTATTATATACTGGGGCAGAGAATGTGACACTATTATATACTGGGGCAGTGTGTATGACACTATTATATACCAAGTTAGAGTGCGGGCACTATTATATACTGGGGCAGAGTGTGTGACACTATTATATACTGGGGCAGATAATGTGACACTATTATATACTGGGGCAGAGTGTGTGACACTATTATATACCAGGTTAGAGTGTGGACACTATTATATACTGGAGCAGAGTGTGTGACACTATTATATACTGGGGCAGAGTGGTGTGACACTATTATATACTGGGGCAGAGAATGTGACACTATTATTTACTGGGGCAGTGTGCATGACACTATTATATACTGGGGCAGAGAATGTAACACTATTATATACTGGGGCAGAGAATGTGACACTATTATATACTGGGGCAGAGAATGTAACACTATTATATACTGGGGCAGAGAATGTGACACTATTATATACTGGGGCAGAGTGTGTGACACTATTATATACTGGGGCAGAGTGTGTGACACTATTATATACTGGGGCAGAGTGTGTGATACTATTATATACTGGGGCAGAGAATGTGACACTATTATATACTGGGGCAGAGTGTGTGACACTATTATATACCAGGTTAGAGTGTGGACACTATTATATACTGGAGCAGAGTGTGTGACACTATTATATACTGGGGCAGAGTGTGTGACACTATTATATACTGGGGCAGATAATGTGACACTATTATATACTGGGGCAGAGTGTGTGACACTATTATATACCAGGTTAGAGTGTGGACACTATTATATACTGGAGGCAGAGTGTGTGACACTATTATATACTGGGGCAGAGTGTGTGACACTATTATATACTGGGGCAGAGAATGTGACACTATTATTTACTGGGGCAGTGTGCATGACACTATTATATACTGGGGCAGAGAATGTAACACTATTATATACTGGGGCAGAGAATGTGACACTATTATATACTGGGGCAGAGAATGTAACACTATTATATACTGGGGCAGAGAATGTGACACTATTATATACTGGGGCAGAGTGTGTGACACTATTATATACTGGGGCAGAGTGTGTGACACTATTATATACTGGGGCAGAGTGTGTGATACTATTATATACTGGGGCAGAGAATGTGACACTATTATATACTGGGGCAGAGTGTGTGACACTATTATATACCAGGTTAGAGTGTGGACACTATTATATACTGGAGCAGAGTGTGTGACACTATTATATACTGGGGCAGAGTGTGTGATACTATTATATACTGGGGCAGAGAATGTAACACTATTATATACTGGGCAGAGAATGTGACACTATTAAATACTGGGGCAGAGAATGTAACACTATTATATACTGGGGCAGAGAATGTGACACTATTATATACTGGGGCAGAGTGTGTGACACTATTATATACCAGGTTAGAGTGTGGACACTATTATATACTGGAGCAGAGTGTGTGACACTATTATATACTGGGGCAGAGTGTGTGACACTATTATATACTGGGGCAGAGAATGTGACACTATTATTTACTGGGGCAGTGTGCATGACACTATTATATACTGGGGCAGAGAATGTAACACTATTATACACTGGGGCAGAGAATGTGACACTATTATATACTGGGGCAGAGAATGTAACACTATTATATACTGGGGCAGAGAATGTGACACTATTATATACTGGGGCAGAGTGTGTGACACTATTATATACTGGGGCAGAGTGTGTGACACTATTATATACTGGGGCAGAGTGTGTGATACTATTATATACTGGGGCAGAGAATGTGACACTATTATATACTGGGGCAGAGTGTGTGACACTATTATATACCAGGTTAGAGTGTGGACACTATTATATACTGGAGCAGAGTGTGTGACACTATTATATACTGGGGCAGAGTGTGTGATACTATTATATACTGGGGCAGAGAATGTAACACTATTATATACTGGGGCAGAGAATGTGACACTATTAAATACTGGGGCAGAGAATGTAACACTATTATATACTGGGGCAGAGAATGTGACACTATTATATACTGGGGCAGTGTGTATGACACTATTATATACCAAGTTAGAGTGCGGGCACTATTATATACTGGGCAGAGTGTGTGACACTATTATATACTGGGGCAGAGAATGTGACACTATTATATACTGGGGCAGAGTGTGTGACACTATTATATACCAGGTTAGAGTGTGGACACTATTATATACTGGAGCAGAGTGTGTGACACTATTATATACTGGGGCAGAGTGTGTGACACTATTATATACTGAGGCAGAGAATGTGACACTATTATATACTGGGGCAGAGTGTGTGACACTATTATATCCTGGGGCAGAGAATGTGACACTATTATATACTGGGGCAGTGTGCATGACACTATTATATACCAGGTTAGAGTGTGGACACTATTATATACTGGAGCAGAGTGTGTGACACTATTATATACTGGGGCAGTGTGTATGGCACTGTTATATTCAGGGGGAAACTTTGTGACACTATTATATACTGGGGCAGAATGTGTGATACTATTATATACTAGGAAAGAGTGTGTGACACTATTATATACTGAGGAAGAGTGTGGTGCACTATTATATGCCTGGGCAGGGGATGCGAAGACACATCTTAGGGTTGTAGCATTTTTGTCTGCCTTTCCAAATTGCAGAGAAACGGATCGTGTTCCAAGATCAATTCATCTCTATGGAGCAGGATCCGTTTATAAAGTCTGCATTTTGGAAGGGTCCTGACCATTGCATTTTGGTAGCGTCCAAAACGCAGATGTGAAAGTACCCTAAGATGTGTCTCCGCATGCTGATGCAATGTGCGTACACAATACAGCAGTTACCTCAGAGCGGGTTTGAACAAGAGCAAGCTGGCCACCACTACTACATGGCTGCGGTGGCCGTAACTAGGGGCAACGACCTGACTGATGTGTGAGAGAATGGATATACAAATAGACAAATCTTATAAACGGTACATTTCATATGAATACATTCTATTAGTAATAATATTGGTATAGCTATATCTAGCTATACAAACTACATTTGTGAGATGGGAATACCCCTTTAATTGCCCACAGCAACCAATCAGAATCCTCCTTTCATTTTTTACAGCTCCTTTGGAAAATGAAAGGTGGAATCTGATTGGTTGTATAGGCAACTAAGCCAGTTTCACTTTACAACAGTTTGATAAATTACCCCATAAGATCCACATGAATTTCCGTGTGGATTTGTGTGCATTTCTGCACCTAATTGCGGATCTTGGTGCGAATTAGACGTGGTTTTCCCGCAGATCTCACTGCAAACATAATTGACATGCTGTGGATTTGGAACAGGTCAATTTCCACATGGAAATGATTCACAAACGGTACATGACATTTGTGTAATCTCATACACTTTGCTGCGTTTTTCCCACACGAGAATCTGTGTGGAAAAACCATACCTATTCCGCAGCATGTGCAGGTGGCCTTAGGGGCATTTACAGCATTAGGACAGCTTGGTGTGTGTGTGCTCAGTATATGCACTAGGAAATACACTCAGAGCATACACTCATACAGACACATAAGTGTGTCCTTTTGGCACCCACTGGGCACATATACTTCAGTGTACCTTCTGTTTTTTCTTCTTGGTATAGCACAGGGTACACTGTTGCAATTTCCAGTTATCACAGCCACATGGTACATAATTCAATAAAGTGATGGGAATGAGCAAAGCCTAAACATGTCAGTCAATGGTTAACTATGATTTTCAAAGTAGTAAATTTATGGGGTCATTTATGAAACTGGTGTAAAGTAGAACTGGCTTAGTTGCCCATAGCAACCAATCAGATTCCACATTTCATTTTTGACAGCTCACTTGGAAAATGAAAGGAGGAATCTGATTGGTTGCTATGGGCAACTAAGCCAGTTGTACTTTACACCAGTAGGCCACTGTGAATGATGCAACTCATGATGCATATATCATAATTATAAATTATAATATACTATAAAGCCATCAGCCCTAATTTATCATAAATCTCTACTGCCTTCGCCACTTTTCGGAAAAGAGGGAGTGGAGATATCGCAGGGCCAACGTCCCCGTCCATTTATCTTCTTTTATGCCAGAACACCAGAATTTATGATGAGGAGTAAACACCTGTTTTGAGACTTTTTGAACTCCCGTGCCACAGGCATTGTTTCACCACATTCAACAGTTGGGAGTGGCGGGGACTGGGCCAAAACTTCAGCCCCAACAGATTTACCAACTTTTACGCTGGGAAACAGTCATAAAAAGTAGTGAAAACTAGTTAGGGGCTTGAGTCATTTTCTCTCCAGGGGCGCGCCGCTTCATAAATTAACCATATCCTCTGGCACCACAAGGGGCAAACGGCGCAATCTAGAAATGGCAGGGGGCAAACGGCTACAATCCAGAAATTGTGATTTCTTTGGTTGTTCTATTATTGAACAACCATTTCACCTGTTTTTCTGCTTCATCGGATGATCTGGGGCATCTGTCCATTGCCAATTATCCGAAACGAGCATTTATAATAACGTTCATACCCGATAATGGGTGCGACAATTGCCCTGTGTAAACCCACCATAAGCCTGTGCCAGACACCTTTGACAACAGCTTATCTTCTTGTGAGCGCAAGAATTGGGCATGTTGAAATCCACTCATTTTTTAATCTTGACATCTGCCGTCAAAGGGGAATCGGCAACCTCTAGTCCATCCTGCTGAAATTGGCACGTTTGGCTGACATTCATCTAATGTGTATGGGCACTGTTGGCGTGACACTCCTATACACGGCCATTTTTGTGTGTCTCTTGGTGTGCTCAGTTACACAAGGTCATCTTTTATTATATTACTGTTTTTCTGTATTTATATGCCGTCCATATCAGCTCTCCAGAAAATAGAAACACAGGACGGGAGCCAGATGGTCATTTCAAGATCAGGCAGCGTTTTTAACTTCAGCGGGATCATGACATAACCCTTAATCCATGACTTGAACCTTTCTGTACTAAGCAGAAGATTAATTTATTTAGTCTCTGTGTCACCGAGAGGAAGCATATTATGTGTCCTCCATACGAGTCGGTAAATAATGCTGAAATGTGTAGTGTACCCGGGTGTTACATATAGGAGATGTGATTAATAACCCAAAAAGCCATGAATTTAATATGTGACTGTTGAAGATTAGCATAATAGTCCCCAAACCTCCAGAGAGTCACTAACCATCAAAAGACACCAAACCTCTCTGTAGACATAATGGGGGGGACAAGACTGGCGTTCCTATGCACCGGTCCTGATCCCCTCTTGCTGGAGTAAGAGGTGTAGATTTGAACCATAACCGACGCCAGTTTCTGGGGTAAGTTATAGAAAATCTGGATGGCTGGGTGAAGCCTAAAAGTGGAGAGAAGCTCCAAAAGTCACAAATTATGGTGAAAATATGGTGTGCACCATAATTTGCGACTTTTGTATGCCACAATGTGTAGATGGAGAAAGAGTTGTCACTGTGGCTTAAAACATGCCAAAAAAATAAGGTTGCCTTTACTTTTTTTGTTTGAATTTTGTGTTTTCGTGCTTTTTTTTTCTAAACATAAATGGGTTGGCATCAAATGAAATGGAGAGGTCTCTACCTTATAGAAAATTGAATTAAAGGGGTTATCCAAGATTTTAAATGCCCCCATATGCCCAGGCCCCTCACAATGAATATACTTACTTATACGCTCCCTCTGCCACTCCTGGTCCCCGCACTGCCGCTGCTGCTTCTCCCCGTCCCCGCCTGCCATTGGCTGCCCCCTCCCCCCCGACACTGGATGTTTTCATCCGCGCACTGGGAGAAGCAGCGGCGGTGCGGGGACCAGGAGTGGCACAGGGAGCCAGGTAAGTATATTCATTGTGAGGGGCCCAGGCACATGGGGGGTATTTAATAGTCTTGGATAACCCCTCATGCATAGTAACATAGTTTATAAGGCTGAAAGAAGACATCTGTCCATCCAGTTCAGCCTGTTATCCTGCAAAGTTGATCCAGAGGAAGGCAAAAAAACTCCATGTGGTAGAAGCCAATTTTCCTCATTTTAGGGGGGAAAAATCCTTCCCGACTCCAATCAGGCAATCAGAATAACTCCCTGGATCAACGACCCATCTCTAGTAACTATAACCAATAATATTATAATATTATTATACTCCAGAAATACATCCAGGCCCCTCTTGAACTCTTTTAGCGAATTCACCATCACCACCTCCTCAGGCAGAGAGTTCCATAGTCTGTGGTGTAAAAGAGACACTGTAGTAGCATCAGCAAGAAGAGTTCATGCCTCCAGCTCAACACTGCAGGAACCAAAAAAGTGAGCTCTAGGGATGAGCGAATCATCTTTGGATGAAACATCCAAAGTCGATTTGCATAAAATTTCGTTCCAATAGCACGTACAGTATTAGACAGTATTGGCTCCAATAAGCCAAAGTTACTTTGCGTAATAACTTCATAAATTAATTTGTACCGTAAAAAAACATTTCCCAAACTCGGGTTCAGTTCCAAGGTACCATTTGTTAAACTCTCAAAAAACCCCGTTAAACATTTTGCCTGAATCTCCCTTGCCCGACCCTATTGTCTCAAGGGGATTCAGGGAACTGTGCCTAAGCGGGCCGGGCAATGGACAGAACAAAAAAAGGATTTTTTGGTGCTGAGTGAAAGATGTAATCACCCAACAAATGCGCTTTTGTTTTGTTGATCGCGTGATCGGTGGCACATCTACGCAGTCCAATTATTGGAGACGAGCTTTCTGTCCTAATAATTGGCACAATCATCTGCAGTTCATGTATTCCCCCCCAAAAAATGTTTCCTATCGAAAAATAAAAATCTGAAGTTTATCTACTTTCGAAAACAATAGCTGTGAATTATCATTTCCCTTGTCAATAAGCTCAGTCTCTACATAGACTGACACTATCCAGTCCGTGCTCCTAGTGTAAGGACACACCCTATTGACAAAAAGAATGGCGGAGCCCAGGCATCAATGTATAAATATCCAGGAGGAATAACAGAGGGACAACAAAATGCAGTGTTCTTAGAAAAGATGCTATGGAATTAGTATTATATGGGGAATAAAATATTTAGTAAAACAGAAAGGCCAGGAGAGATGACAGACTCCCTTTAAAGAGGACCTGTCAACACTCCTGGTGCCTGGTTTAATAGCTTCATGCATTCCCCATGTAATTCTGGAACATCTATTCTTATGTCTCTATGTTGTGCTGTTCCTTTATTATTTCTACTAGAAGTTATGAATGAATTGCTATTAGCCTTCAGTAAGGGTACAGAGGGGAGGTAACCAGTTGGGGGTGTGTACCTGCACAGTCTGAAAATGGCAGCACTGATTGGATAGAGTGAGACTGTGCAGGGACACCCCCCCCAACTGGTCACCTCCCCTCTTTACCCTTACTGCAGACTGCTAGCATAACTTCTAGTAGAAATCTTCTAGTAGGCACAACATACAGACATAAGAATAGATGTTCCAGAATTGTTATTACATGGGGAATGTATGAAGCTCTTAAAACAGGCATGTCAGGAGTGGTGAAAGGTCCTCTTTAAAGGCCAGTGACGCCTTTGTGGACTTTTTTTATTGCAGTGTACGCATTTTGGACTAAAACACACTTTTTAAAAGTTTTTTATAAAACATGTTTAATCATGTTTACTCCGCAGCCTGCCAAGTTTCATATACTTTTCAGGCTGCAATGTTTCTTTCTTTGATCAAAGACGGGACGGAAGAGCCTGAAATGTATATAAAAACTGCTGACATTTTTACATTTTTCTGTACCTATATTGGTGTAGAAAACTAATTTTTGCAGCACTTTATAATTAATAACATATGAACACCTTGGAAATTGAGCTACTTACTTATCATTACCTGTTGCTCTCTTTGCTTCAGCTCTTCTACATATTCCGGTGAGAGCAACAAGCAGAAAATGTGACACTATTTATAAAGGATTTGCTGACTGTCTAATCAGCCTGGGCGACAGTATGGCTCAAAATGTCCAGCAATCCAGAGTAAATGAAGAGATTGATGATGCTGAAGAGCTTGACTCCATATGCAAGTAAGTCTTGTAAACCGAGCAAAATGATGAAATACATTATAGAGTAGATGTAATATTGGTATACATTCTTTAAAGTAATTCTGTCACCACGATTCTGGACTATTATCTGCAGTAAAGATAAGGAGTCCAAATCCAAATCACTATTTTTTATTCTCCTACTGCCCTCTGTTTCTGCTGTTAATGCTCAAAGCTGCGGTAAAATACATTGTCAGGACTGCTGTGCTGCACTAACCTGATGCAATGGACTCCTGGGCTTATGCTCAACAGTCCCAACAATGTATTTCATCCCATCTTTAAATCCTGACAATGTAGGAACAGTGGAAAGGAGGAAAATGAAAATTAGAGATCTGGATTCCTCAGGCTACTTCCACATATGCGTCTATGCTGTACGTTTTTGAGGTCCTGGCGGGGGATCTAAAAAAAAACAGCAAAATGCCACAGTTCGAATAATACAACCAGCTACATTCGTTCTGAGCGGATCCGGTTGTATTATATTAAAAATGAAAAAAACGGATGCTGCACAATGGTTTTACATTGTAAGTCAACGGGCACTGGATACGGTTTACTCATGTTCGCAAAAACAGAATCCGGCACCATTGACCTTTTTGGTTCTGGATCCGGCTTGTTCAGTTTCCCAAGTGGACACAAAGCTGCTGATTGCAGAATGCAACAAACCACAACAGAAAGCATTCTGGTGCACTCCGTTCCGGTTTGTTCAGTTTGTCCCCACTGACAGTTTGTCCCCACTGACAATGAATTGGGGCAAAACTGAAGTGTTTTCCTCTGGTTTTGAGAGCCTGTGCCGGATCTCAAAAAGGAAACCGCAGACGTGATAGTAGTTATCTGCAGTACTACTCATGTATTATCTTAGATAATAGTCCAAGATTGTGGTGTCAGATTTCCTTTAAAAAGTTTTTGTCATTTGGGCAAACACACTCCCAGGGTTGGTTTTAGGGGTTCCCATCTGGGCGAGTGTCAGGTAGAGCTCTCATTAACACTAGACCATCAGGAGTCTTCTAACCGATCCTTTTACTGTCCTAGACTACCAGGGACTATGTGAAGCCCTTAACCACCCAAGAACATCAGAGATTTAACCATTAAATTCATCACCACTCTAAATTTCGGGTGATGTAAACATTAAAACCTCCACTAACCTGTACTATCAAAAATCCACTTCATTGCCCAACGGGGATATCACCACTAACCCCTAGATCAGCATGTATTCTTTACCAGTGAATAGTTCATTACATTGCACTGTTATATAGGTTATGTGGGTTCTTTAACTGCTTAAAGGGAATCTGTCAGTTCCAAAACTTTCCCCAAACTAGAGTAAGCGGTGTATAGTGTAAGTGACGCTGAGTCCGATTATATAATTTTCATCTTCATACTCACTTGCATTCTGATGCTGTGCTTCCAGAAACCTGCAGAATAGTACATTGAGAGGACTCCTCTTTGAGTCCTCTCCATTATGTGTGTGAGCTCAGGAGTCCTCTCAATGCATTTTACTGCTGGTTTGTCGAAGCGCAGCATCAAATTCCAAGTGAATATTAAGATAAAAATTACATTTTCGGACTCAGCGTCATTTACACTATACATTGCTTAATCTAGTTTGGGGGGTGTTTCGGAGCTGACAGACTCCCTTTAGGGTTAAAACCAATGTTGGCCTTCCTGAGGGAATAAAAAAATACAGGGCCAGGCGAGATGACTATGAAGGAAACTATCCCTGTCAATAAAGAAGCAGAGAGAGGGGCTGGCGTGCATGCAGGAGAAGCAAGGGTGCTCAGAGTGGCTTTGGCTCCATCCTTGATGCACTTAACTGCTCATTTGCATATGGATTAAAAGTACTCTTTTTCCAGAATAAAGCAATGAGTCACTAAGTAAAAGGTGCCATAGCATTCATTGAACTAACCCTACAAGGTATTGTGCCTGGTGTATCTGTGAATTTCCTGGTGACAAGTGCCATTTAAAGCATCTGATGGAACGTCAGTAGGATATGAAATGAGAGAAATATAGAGTTATAGTAAGGCCCCCTCATATCTATAGAGTTGTCCTATTACATCTCCACACAAAATAGAGCTGCGCTTGGTACATAGGGCTTGTGAATAAACCAGGACTTCAAAATCCAGGATGCTGTGATATCTGAGATCTGACCAAAATATTATTTTGGTAATAGAGTTTTTGCATACAAAGGACTGTAACTTGTCACCTTGGTGCTCACAAAATAATAATGATTTTCAATTAGGAGCCACAATCCACTGTAAATGAAGAAATCAAATTCTGTACAAAAATGAAATAAATAAATAAATAAAATAAAAAACATAAAAAACAGTCTGTCCAAAATCGTTTTTAAAGTAACCATATCGACATGTAGGTTTGGTACCCAGAAACATAAACTTACCTTTCTTGTGAACATCCAGTGCAGTTTGGTGCAACATTGCTCCATCAGTAAAGCTGACCAGGCTGCAAACATAAGTTTTTGGGTTATTCTCATCCTGTGGATATACTATAAATGGTGAATGTTCCTTTTTCAAATGCAACCCCATTTCATGTTGCCAGGAATAGAGGGGGGTCGCAATTGTGCATCTGTTTCTATTTACTTCTATGGCACATCCAAAACGAGCGAAAGTGCAATCTCTATTCTCTATAGTCCCATAGAAGTGAATGGAGAGAGCTGCAGCAGAAAGGACACACCACCTGAGCTGCCAGCTTGAAATAAATCTTAGCAGAGAATGTGAAGGTCTCTCTATCCATGTGAGGTACAGGACTGGTTATAGTTTTATTAGGGCCCGTCCCCTTCACACAACCGTGTGAACGGGTCCGCACCTATTGCGCAAAATTGCGGAATAGATGCAGGCCCGTTCACTTGAATGATAGCGGACAAGAATAGGCATTAAGAATGGGGTGTCGGGCCGTGTGTTTCGCAAATTTGTGGAACACACGCAGGTCGGCATCCGTGGTATTGCGGATCCACATATTTGCGGATCCGCAATACCACGGCCGTCTGAACGGCCGCTAGAAAGATGTTGACATGAACCATATGATTTCTGATTAAATTTTCTTATATCAAAGATGGCACTTGAGCAGACAGTCTAATGTGTGTGGGGAGCTTCTGACTCTTCCCAAAAAGATGGTGACAGTAAGAGAAACTTTGCTTTCCAGCCCCCATTCAGAGAGCATTTCAGGTTCTCTGAAATCCTATTTCCAATTAAAACAATGAAAACACCACTGAAGAAACCTCAATGCCCACAGTGTAGGAGGCCTACAAGGCTATGGTAAGAGGTCAATTCATTTCAATTAGTTCTTACAAAAAAAAAAGGATAAGGGACGAACAAATACTAAATTTACTAGAAGACTTAGTTAAAGTCTACATGGCAGTCAGGAGACAAAGCCTCTAAACTAATGACGTCACTCATCAAGAGGAGACAGACATGCTCACACATTTTGGAGATAAAAACCCCAGAAGACTGTCTCACATATGATCCTAAGGTTATTAAACAGTCTTTTATACATTTTTACACATCTTAATATCAGACTGACAAGCAAAAAGGGGTGGCATGTACAGAGAGCCCCCGAGGAGCAGATGCGGATGGGAGTAGTTGAGACGTCTGATGAGGTGTCATAGTGTACTACCTCAGGCCGTTGTTCCCGGGGAATCCATGCAGTGGAAAGACTGTTTGAAGTATAACAGACTCTCCTTACTTGTAGATTTAGGTGTCCACTGTGTGATATAGACCTGGAGTTAAACTGGCCTAGAAGTGATCTGGGTGATGGGTGTCTGATCTGTAGTTCTTCACTTGCAGCGGGGTCTGTAAAGCTGTGGTGTCACTTATCACTTTGCTGACTAAGCACGCTGAAGCTTTTTAGAGAACAGTGTGCTTGAGTCTGGCAGTTATGATCTTACAGTAGAGCTAGTTAATGTACCCTGAAGAAGCAGCTCAGGGATTAGCTTCCTTCCTCTTCACTGTCTCACTTGAACTCCTCCTCCTGACAGGAATCAGGATCAGCCCACTCCTATCAAGTGAGGAGCAAAAGAGTGGTTAACCCTGTTCCTGTCAACCATGCCTCCTCTGCTGGAGTACACGGCATAAACATAACATGACATAATAATAAAATTGAAGATACCCTATGGCTGGGGTACGGCACGTGCAATACCAATCCTCTAGTAAAATGACAGACAACATGATGGAACCAAAATGGACCCAATTATAGTCGGTGGCATCCATTGGGTGCCAATGGTGTCTCTCATGTGACAGATCCGTCATTGTTGTCATTTTCGTTTTTCTGTTTCTAAAAAGGAGCAAAAAACAGAGATGTGACTGCAGATGTGAACCCCAGCTTAAGGCTATCTTCAGTTCACACTGGTATTCAGCTCCAATATAGTATCCATCAGGCTCTTGGATTTTTATCTAACATCAATACTGTAGCAGGAAACGCAATGGGGACCCCAATAGACCCATTAAAGTTAATGGGGGTCAATAAGGATCCAGTAAAATTGATTAATTACCCTGGCCATGGCTTCAATATGAATGAAATCTATGACGCTATTGTGAACAAAGCCTTGTGATGCATACCACTGAATAAAAGTGTACATGTAAGGCTGGTTCACATTTGTTCTTTTCCCATCCATTTAACATATACAAAATCCATATACTTTAAACGGATGCCTCAGACTGATGCCATACAGTGGGTTCCGTTGTAAAAAAAAAATTTCCTTTTTTTTTTACCGGACTGTGCAGGATACAAGAATGTGGTGTGCTGTGTTTTTGTATCCTTTTTTCAATCTAACGTATATGTCAAAAAGAGGCATAAAACGTGATGTGAACCCACCCTAAACTGCTTCTTACACTTCTAACGACGCAGACCACATTTATGTTTCCCTTAAGAAATCTCCATGTAATAAAATAACAGCTAATGAGCCTGCCACCTTATTCACAGATTAAATTAATATAATCAGAAACGAGCTATATCCAGCTAAGTCAGGCTCCATCTGACCAGCCCATCTGGACAGGCATTTGCACTGTAAATTAATTTCCTCCTGTGACTGTTCAAGTTCACTATAAATTGACTCATACTAATTAGCAAAGAACATGTGCATGTACAGTACACGTAAAGACAGCGCTTCAAGGTTTAACCAAGGGTTGGCAGATAATAAAAAAAATTCTTTATAATACACAAGTACAATGGGATCATTCATGGGGTCAAATTCATTAAGATGATCGATAATGGCCGGGTGGTTTTCCAGGTAAAACTGCTGCATTACTGGAAAAATTGTGCAGCCATCAATTTTAAAAGCATGCCCACCGCATGCGGGCATGGCTTCCGAACACATATGGACGTCCTTAGGCTGGGGCTACATGGCGAGTTTGGTATTGACGAACTTTTGAAATTCTGCTGGATTTCTTACGTCTTTGGGGGTCACGTTGCAACCTGCAGGTTGCAACGTGACCCCATTAACTAGTTGTGATGCAGGCAGCATTACACTGTAATCTTTGGCAGTGTGATGGGTTGTGACTAGTGTTGAGCGAGCATGCTCGGCCGAAACTCGCTGTTCGGCCGAGCATGCCTACACTCGGGTCAGCTCGATGGTCGGCCGAACACCGAGTGTACTCGGGTGCAATGCTCGAGGCTCTTCCCCGCACTGTAATGTTGATTTGTACGCTAATGCGTACGATTTTGTATGCTAATGCATACGAATTCCGTTAATTAGCATACTTTTACGAGTGAAAGGAGTAAAAGAGGAGAAGTCGCGATTCTGACCCTTTTCTATTAATCAGACACCCTCCCCTCTTCCGAGCGGGGGGTGCCTGGTTTAGTCTCATTGACTAACATTATGCTCGGGTGCTCGGCCGAGCACTCGAGCACCCCTAGTGCTCGGCCAGAGCACCCGAGCATACGAGCACAGAGGTGCTCGCTCAACACTAGTCGCCATGTGGTCAATTGCTTTCTTCATTTGACCCAGACTGTCAAAAAATATTTTCTCAACTGCAGAATGTCCTAGACCAGTGTTGGTGGAACCTTTTAGAGATCGAGTGCCCAAACTGTAACCCAAAACCCACATATTTATCGCAAAGTGCCAATACAGCAATTTAACCTGAATACTACAGTCCAATACAGTATATCTTCTATGTACTTTATCTTTTAGCTATAATAGCCTGCCTACATTCAGTGCGCTGCCTGTGCCTTTAATAGTGCGCCCTGCGCTGATGAATGGCAGGAAAAGTCTAAGGCATATTGGTACACCATAGACTTTTTCCAGGGTGCGAGTGCCCACAGAGAGGGCTCTGAGCGCCGCCTCTGCCACCTGTGCCATAGGTTCACCACCACTGTCCTAGACCCCTCAAAATTTCCTCCTAGCTGCCCACTTACACAATAACCTGAAAACTGCCTATGAAACAAGGCCTGCCAGTTACACTCATAAACACCAATCAGAGGGTGTTCCCATAGGTTGAGAGTGCCTGTCAGAGAGTAACTCCAATATAGAGTGCCTCCATACACAACCCAGTCTTATAGAGAGGAGATGGACGGCTGGTCTTGCCTCTCAGAGACAATGGGGAACATTTATCTAGACCAGCATTCCCATACTCCAGTGTTAATCCCCTGTGTGCCGGAGTAAGATGCTCCTAATTTATTAAGAGGCAGATGCATCTATAGGCGCATCTCTGGCCCTCCGTGAGCCAGAAACTCAAATCTACACCAGCTAGGGGCAGCTTCTGGCATACATTATAGTAAATTTGGAAGACCGCAATAAGCTCGGCCGCCTATCACTAAGCATCACCCCTTTCCTCTTTTTAGAAATGTGTCGAGAAGCTCAAAAAGTCACAAATTATGGTGCAAATATGGTCTACGACATTTTGATGCCACAGTGGTGCCATTAATGCATTGAAAAATGCCCCTGACAATATTCTATGCACCAAAATGTATCCGATGGTTACTATTTCTCCTTAGGCTAGGTCTACATGGCGACATGTGCTGTGCGACATTGATTTCACTCCAATGTCGCGTGAAATTTATTGTAATGATAGTCTATGGTGTCGCACTGATACATGCAACATGCTGTAACTGTGATACAACAGTCGCAAAAAAATCCATCCAAGTCGTATTTCTGTGCGACTGCCATGTCGCAGCATGACACCATTGACTATCATTACAAAAAATGTTGCACGACATTGGTGCGACATGAATGTCATGCAACACATGTTGCAACGTAGTTATTCCCTTTTCGTTTTGCGACTTATTGTCGCCATGTAGCCCTAGCCTTATGGAGAATATCTAAGAGGTGTAATAAGTCTTATAAGCCAGGCAATGCTCATCTGGGAAAAAGGCATGCAAATTAGCTCTCTTTCCAAAAAGACGAGAAAGCAAGAAATGTAAAAAGATAGTAAAATGATGTAGAGCCAGTGACGTGGCATGGGTGGGACCATGGGGATGGTTGCCTCGGGCTCCAAACTACCAGCGGGCGCTTGGATGGACATAGCACTGTCAAGGCAATACCCAGACTGCTGAACAACAACTTCTCTGAAATTCAAATCCTGCATCATTAGTGCAGTTCAGAGGCTTAGAAAGATGATGTCATAACAGGTCCTGAACCTTCTAAGAATGAAAGACCTGCAGTCTACATCAGTGATGTAGTTCCGAGGCCAGGAGGTTGCAGGTGCAGGATCTGTAATGAACTCATCAAAGGTCCTTCACCCCCTGATTGTGTATAGAAGAATTCCAGGAGAAGCCTCCTTGAGACTAGAATGGAGTGGTTTAAAAGACGTCCTCCTTCTGGAATCAGTCATCTAGACTGAACACTAAACCCTAATCCTAGCCCTAAACCTAACCGAAGCCCTAATCCCTAACAACTAACGATTTGACCAGTAACATCACGTTTCATTTTACCCACTCCATTTTAGCTTCTACCCCCTTTTACACTGCTCCTGTCCTGCAAGTCTCCAAGAGAGGTGAGACATATAAACCAGTTTGAGAGGCATTGTCTGGGGACAATACTGCAGCCACTGTGGGAGGGGTTGTCAGGGGACAATACTGCAGTAAGCGGTTTATTTCAGATTCTGCCTTCTCTTTTGCTTGGTGCATAGTGCTCAATGAGCACTCAATAAATAGAAGAAGTAGCTACACTGTATCCTCCAGTGAACCTGGTGATCTCAACATGTCACAGGATAGGAGGGAGGGAGGAGCACAATACTTGGCTTGTCCAGGGAGCTGGCACCCTACTCCGTGCCACTGTGTAGAGCTACAATGTGATTTCAATTTATAATGTATTACTAATATTGCCCTTTATTTATGTAGGTCCTGGGATGATTTTCACAAATGTGCAAGCAGTGTCCTGATCAACTGTCCTGAAGATACAGCTGCCATATGGGAATCCCTAAGAAAGGAGTCAAGGAAAATTCAGTACCAGGGCAATTTGCATGACCTGTGCACTTCCAGGAATCAGCAGTCAAATAGTATGGGGGCCATGGATGCTGGAGAAACAAACAAAGAAACCCTGCGAGGTTTAGCCTGCATGACACAACATAGCTTCTTACCGGTTGTTATTGCTCCAGCACTGGTTTGGATTATAATTGAAAAGGCATTATAAAGGTTCCTGCTCTTGAAATAAAAGGGTTCTGTCCACACAAAAATATTTTACTACCTAATTTGCAGATGATGATATTTGCAAACATTTTTCTAATTATATTTTTCTAAGCCTTTTTACTTAAAATGAACTTTTAAATTATTTCATTTTTGGTACTAAATTCTGTGCTAATTAAAGGGCATCTGTCAGCATGATCAACCCTAGTAAACCAGACATACTGATCCTGCTGAGTGTAATGACCACTGACTGGTGGCAATTTGATCTGTCGGTTTCTAAAATACTACTTTTACACTTAAAAGGGGTTATCCAAATCCTATAATGCCTGGGCCCCTCACACAGGTTGTACTTAGCTTGCTCCTCGGCACCGGCATTGCTTCTGATGCCCGCACAGCTGCCGCTGCATCTCTCTGTCGCGCATATCAAAACATCAGGTAACAGATGGAGCAGCCAATAGCAGGACGAGCCTCCCTAGCGTCACCCGCAATGCAAGGGAGGCTAGTCCCTGTCGCTGCCTGCTATTGGCGGTCCCCCCCCCCCGCCTCCATTGCAGGATGTTTTGATCCATGTGACAGGAAGATGCAGCGGCAGCCGTGCAGGCATCAGAAGTGCCGGGGTGCCGGGGAGCAAGGTAAGTACAACCTTTTAAGCTAATGAGGTGCTCCGAACACCAAGGAGTGGGCCTAGCCCCGGAAGCACTGCTTCACCTCCCCTTCCACGTCACCACTCCTCTCTCCCACTGATTGACAGGCATCTTCACTGTTCCGAGGCCTGGCTCTAAAATCTCGCACGTGCACCAGCAAGAGTTCAGTCTGCACATTTCAGAGCTCATGAGCGAGGATAGCCAAAGGAGATCTGAACTGTTGCCAGCACATGTGCGAAACTTCAGGGCCAGGCATCAGAACAGTGATGCTGTCAAACAGTAGGAGAGAGGGAGTGACCGAGGCTGAACGGCAGAGGGGAAGTGGTGCTCTGAGCACCTCATTAGCATATAAATACTAGTAGTATGTTGTCCAAAATGACAGATCAGATTGCTACATGACAGGGATCATTGCATTCAGCATGGTCAACCCTATCGTGCAGTATGCCTGGTCTACTAGTGTTGATCATGCTGATAGATATGCTCTTCAATTTCATAAAATACCATTTTGGCGATTGGAGCTCAGTTTTTTTCTGTTTTCCTATTTGAGAGCTCTCAATATTCTGCTTTCCTTCACCCTTTAGCCACCACTAGATGGAGCGTCCATTGAATTGAAATTGTGCTATATTTTAACCCCCCCTAGTGGTGGCTGCAGACAGATGGAATTTTATCATTTGTCTTTATGGCTATGTGTGTCTCCAACCACCATAAAGAAAAATCGTGAAGTTCATCAGCACAAAATGATGTAAGACCTCTTTCACACTTTCGGCAGCACGGATCTGGCGGGTGAAGGGTGCCGCCGGATCCGTGCTGCCGCAGGTACATGTGTGGGGCCGGAACCGCGCTCCGGCCCCACACATGTCACACAGTGCCACATACTTTAACAGACACATACACAGACATACTTACATGCTCCCGGCAGCTCCGCACAGCACAGGAGGAGGAGGACGGCGCGCACATAGGAAGATTTCCCCACAGCGCCCAGCAGAGGGCGCTGTGGGGAAATCTTCCTATGTGCGCGCCGTCCTCCTCCTCGTGTGCTGTGGGGAGCTGCTGGGGCTGCCGGGAGCATGTAAGTATATCTGTGTCTTTGTATGTGTCTGTGTATGTTTATGTGTCTGTGTATGTGACACTGTCTGACACGTGTGGTGTGCAGGTGACGGATCCGTCATGAACTCCATTGAAAGTCAATGGAGGACGGATCCGTTCACCATTGTGTCACACCAAACGGATCCGTCCCCATTGACTTGCATTGGGGGTCATTCCGGATCCGTCTTGGTGCGGATGCCTGGACCGGAGAGCAAACCACAGCATGCTGCGGTTTGCTCTCCGGTCTGGAGACAGAACAGAATGCTTTCAGGAGCATTCCGTTGTCTTCAGTTCAGTTTTGTCCTCATTGACAATGAATGGGGACAAAACTGAAGCGTTTTATTCCGGTATTGAGCCCCTATGACGGAACCCAATACCGGAATTCCAAAACGCTACTGTGAAAGTAGCCTTACGCTTTAAATTGGCCTTGTCTTCATTGCAAAAGCAATTAGCGCTATTGAGAGCTAAGTAGCGGATCTGATAACACACTATATAGGCATGTCACACAAGGTAGCATAACATTTTATAGGAATAGTTTGCAAATGTTACCGGTTGTTTTTGTATTGACCTTCCACTGGATTGTATTATATTGTACATTGGGTTTGCAGAGTTTACATTCATTTGTATCACCAGTACATTAGGGCTCACTACTTACTATCACTGGTATGATATTCTGTGTTTTGGTTGATATTTTATATCTCTGGTGAAAGAAAATGAACAGCTGCGATCACATCCGAGAAATTATTGTATGGATTTAATTTAGCAATCGGTTGACAAAATTTAAATAGTATGAATTTGCAATCCCTGTCAAAGTAATCCCAGGACATGGACGTATGCCAAGTCCTTGAGTTTATAAATGACAAGATCATGTCAGTCAGTATGTGCTGTGATTGAGCAAACGTAACCTTGTCTATCTTTCTGAAATGTACAGATGCAGCCATTTCTAACTTGACCCTCATAAAGCGTTAAATAAACAATTTAATTTTCAGTGGTGCTCTTATGTTAAAGGGGTATTCCCATCCTATTTGCGGCGGCCCCATTCAAATGAATGAAGGGCGCTGCACATGCGCAGTGCACCCTCCACTACTTTCCCCGCGCCGTTCTACATGTAGGTGTGGGTCCCAGAGGTAGCGATATACCCCCATTGTCTGTGATTGCAAAACCCCTTTAAGGGTCCATTCACACGTCCACAACTGTTTTGTGGTCCGCAGATTGCAGATCCGCAAAACACAGATCCTGGCTATGTGCATTCCGCATTTTGTGGACCGCACATGGCCGGCACTATCATAGAAATGCCTTTTCTTGTCTGTGGTTGCGGACAAGAATAGGACATGTTCTATTTTTTTTGCGGGTCCGCGGAACGGAAGTGCGGATGCGGACAGGACACAGTGTGTTGTCCGCATCTTTTGCGGCCTCATTGAAAATAAATGGGTCTGCACCCGTTCTGCAAAATTGCGGAACTGACCCATTATGCGGACGTGTGAATGAACCCTTAAAGGGGTTGTGTCACTTCATCAAATGGCATTTATCATGTAGAGAAAGTTAATACAAGGCACTTACTAATGTATTGTGATTGTCCATATTGCCTCCTTTGCTGGCTTAATTCATTTTTCCATCACATTATACACTGCTCATATCCAGGGGTTACGACCACCGCTGCAGCGTGGATATGAGGTGGCCAGGACGAGAGCTGCTGCACATGCACACCAATGCCTGTGCCCACAGATCCATCCCCCAGAGAGACCGATGCTTTTTCCTATAGTGTGCAAGCATGAGCACTGGTGCTGGACTGCAGGGTGGTCGTAATACCCGGAAATGAGCAGTGTATAATGTGATGGAAAAATGAATCCGGCCAGCAAAGGAGGCAATATGGATAATAACAATACATTAGTAAGTGTCTTGTATTAACCTTCTCTACATGATGAATGCCACTTGCTGAAGTGAGACAACCCCTATAAGCATCAATTTAAAGTTTGCTGAAGTTGTCTATTGAATGTGCCAAGTGAAAGTGTCACGTGAGTACACATGGGATAAGGCCGGGTTCACATCACCGCCGTTTTCTTTTCTGTTGTTCTGCTCGTTAGAGGAGCAGAACAGCAGAAATAACGGAAGTCCCGGGTAGGGCACATAACTCACCTGAATGGAGCTGAACAGACGCCTTTACTGTAAAATGGAAGTCCGTTCAGTTTTCGTTCAATCAAAAGTCCAGTCAGTTCAGTTGTTGTTACCGGTCAAAAAAGTCCTGCATGCATAGTCTTTTTAATGGAGCCTGCGACGGTGGCCCCGAACGGAGCCTCTAATGCAGATGTGGACAAGCCTTTACAGATGTCCGTTAACAAGTATACTGTATTCTTGTTAGGCTAGTTTCACACTAGCGTTAAAACTATCTTGCAGGCTGTTCCGGAGTTCTTCATATCTGGCATAGTCGGAAGGGGCTGAAAAACAGCCAGGTCCCATTATAGTCAGCCTGTTTCTGGCATTAGTTCCGGGATTCAGCTGGACAAAAAACGGTGCTTGCACTATTTTTGTCTGGCCAAATCCAGGCACTAATGCTGGAAATAGGCCGGATCCCTGCCGGGTCCCATTATGGTCATTGGGCTTTGGTGAGGAAAGGCAGTATCTGGCTATTCTGGATACAATGAACTTCGCAGAACAGTAAGGCCTCTTTCACACGGGCGTCACGGATTCAGTCCGGATGCGTTCCGGAAAATCGGAACGCATCCACACTAATTCGCACGCAATCGCGATTGCGTATGTTCGTTCATTTTTTTCCGCGCGGGTGCGAAGCGTTTTAATGCGTTTTTCATGTGCATGAAAAAATTTACAAACAACATCTCGAAGCAACCATGCGTTTAAAAATGCATTGCACCCGCACTTGTGTGCGGATGCAATGCGATTTTCACGCAGCCCCATTTACTTCAATGGGGCCAGGGCTCCGTGCAAAATGCAGAATATAGAACATGCTGCGATTTGCACGCAACGGCGGACTCAGGCGTGAGAAAATTCGCCCATGATTCGCCCATGTGAAAAGCTCCATTGAAATGAATGGGTCAGGATTCAGTGCGGGTGCAATGCGTTCGCATCACGCATTGCACCCGCGCGGAAACATCGCCCGTGTGAAAGGGGCCTTATAAGTTTATAGTATAAAGGATTCTGAGTTTAAATCATTAAAACCCACTTCCATTCTCCTCTTGTGCACCTGAAACTGAGCACGCAATGAATAGAAAGGATTAGTTTTGTAGTACTCTCCATTATGTGCGCACACATGAGAGTCGATTCTATGCAATGCACAACCACTGAGCAGGCATATAGACGGAATAGAAGTAAGTACAAAGATAAAAATTTCTAATTTTAAGGCCCCATTCAGACGGCCGTATTATTGCGGGTCCGCATTATTGTGGATGCACAATAATACGTGGGCCACCCGGCATGTGTTCCGCACGCTCGGAACACACGCCGGGCGGCCCCATTCAAAATGCCTATACTTGTCCGTGCGTGCAGACAAGTATAGGACATGCTCTATCTTTTCTTGCGGAGCTGCGGCATGGAGCCGCGGCTCGGCAAGATAGCAAGCCGGCCATAGAGGTGAACAGGCCCGCTCCTATACCGCAATTTTGCAGAATAGGTGCAGACCCCGTTTACACGACCCTAATTCAGTAAATACTATTAACTAAATTACTGTAGTTCATGGGGGTGGTACAAAGCGATAGAGTCTCTTTAAAATTTCATAGCTTCATAATTAATATTTGTTTTCAGTGAGTGCGGAGCTTTTGAGCAGACAATGCAATAGCCAGGAATAGGGAGAAAGAGGCGTACAATAAGTTAAGGCTTTGTTCACATCACAATTCAGCCTTTCCTAAACAGAGCAGGAGAACGGAAAGGACGGATTTGGCATATAACTGAGCCGAACAGAACCTAAAGACCCCATAGACTATAATGGGGTCCGTTAGGTTTCCGCTCAGTGGAAGATTTTTGAAGCAGAGACAAAAGTCCTGCATGCACAACTTTTGTCTCCGCACCAAAATCTTCTGAGTGAAAACCTAAGGCCCCTTTCACACGAGCGAGATTTCCGCACGGGTGCAATGCGTGATGCGAACGCATTGCACCCGCACTGAATCCTGACCCATTCATTTTAATGGGGCTTTTCACATGAGCGTTTTTTTTCACGCATCACTTCTGCGTTGCGTGAAAAACGCAGCATGTTCTATATTCTGTGTTTTTCACTCAGCCCAGGCTCCATAGAAATGAATGGGGGTGCGTTAAAAACGCAACGCATTGCATCCACATGCAATCCGCGCGTTTTTAATGCAACGCATCCTGAACAAATCCGCAACGCTCGTGTGAAAGAGGCCTAACAGACTACATTATAGTCTATGGGGTCCCTAGGTTCCGTTCGGCTCAGTTATGTGCCAAATCCGATTTTTCCGTTCTCCTGCTCCTAAAGGGAGCAGTAGAACGGAAAGGCTGAATGGTGATGTGAATGAGGCCTAAGAAAGCAACATTTTAATGAGTATTATCTTGCATGCAACTTTGACTTACAGAAAAATTTTAAATGTTTGGTAAGGTGTAAACTGATCGACATCAATTGACTTTTTTACCCCTCCAAAAAAAAACAAAAAAAAAAAACAACAATTCGACAACATATTTTATGACCGATACCTACAATTACTGTATTTACTGTAGTCAAAAAATTGAATGCATAACTATTTACGTCATTGCATTCATCATTGGATAGAAGTGCTCTGCTGTATGGTACCTTCACAGGGCAGCGTTTTATCTTCTGGAAGCACTGTTTCTAGGGCAAAATACCTCAATAAAACATAAAATGGGCAGCACATGCCCATCACATGTGATGGCACCATGTTATGGATCCATATAACATGGACCTGTAATGTGACCATGTGCATGAGGCCTTGATGTATTTGTGTACAGGACAGCTATTAATCCAATTCATTATTTTGTGTTTAATAATTACAACCAGTACATTGTATATCTTACATAAATGTCTTTTCCCCCTTGTCTTCATCAACCCCTTTTGGAAATGAAGTTGATCACCTCTGGCTTCTGAAAGCCAGGCTGGGTCTGCTAATGCCTATAGGCTCTCCACTCTGCCCCACAGAGGAGGTTCCTTAGCGGGAAACCTATCTCAATGATGTCCATATGCCCTAATATCCACACCCACTTTAATTAGCATTTTCCTATTGACAAGAACTACGAAAAAGTAATAACTTAGTCTTCTGTGATTAATATTGTTATGCAATATCACTATATTCGGTGCTTTAATATACTGTATGTACTTCAAATTACTTTGTTAAAGGAAAAAATTGTTGAAGCCTAGAATCCAACCTGTAAATAAAATATTATAATGACATGTACCGGTTTGCATCATGATAATAATTACCACTTGATGTCTTACTTTCACCACAACTGCATTCAGAATAAGGCCTCATTCACAATTTAGTATATGGTGAGTAGCTGAAGTAGAAGTATTTCTATAAAGATGTGTTTTTACACAGAGTGCATACAGTATATATCCATCAGATGGAAATAGAGTCAAAGACATTGCACCAAATATGGAACAGTTTTGACCACCGTACACTGTATTATATTATTTAAGAAGTCTCATAGTGTGTAGTCTGATCCTGCACTCATACAGTCCCCTCTTCTACTGTCTACAGGTTAATAGCTGGTAGAGAAGTTTAAAGGGAGAGTAACGCGGCCCGATTTTCAGGTTGATTAATGCGAACGCTCGTTCCTGATAATCGGCCAGTCTAAAAGTGATTCAAATGATCCAATGAATGAGTGAAATAGGGTGAAACAATCTCTCATAAGGGCACCTAAATGATGCAGCTACAGTGCCTTGCAAAAGTATTCCACCCCATGGAACTTTTCAACCATTTGCCACATTTCAGGCTTTAAACAAAAAGATATAACATTTTAAATTTTTGGTGAAGAATCAACAACAAGTGGGTCACAATTGTGAAGTGGAACGGGATCCATGCATGAAAGCAAGGTATGGTCTCTGGTGGAGAGGTGGACTTCTTTCAGCACTTCCTTTAAAATCGTGCTCCAGTTGAGGTTGTCTATTATTAGAGATGAGCGAGTAGTGAAATATTCGAAAGTTCGAAATTCGATTCGAATAGACCGCGAAATTCGACTATTCGACCGAATATCGAATCCCATTAAAGTCTATGGGAAAAAAATGCTCGCCACTTGGAAATCTCAATTCGACCACTTGGAGGTCACCAAGTCCACCCTGAAACCTCAAAAGGATGCCAACACTGCTGGAATGCAACTGGGACAGCAGGGGAAGCATGTCTGGGTGCATATAACGCGCCCAAGTCGCACTATTACGCCACTATCACAGCCTCTCAACAATACACTCCAAAGACAATCTAACCTCTCTGTTAAGTGAGACCATACAAGGAAACCTTCTTTCCTCTACATTGCCATGGACCCCAAGCCAAACTAGACAAAAAAGAAGATAAAATTCTGCACCCCTTAAAATCACGTTGCCTATGACAACCACAGATGGCATAGGCAAGGGGGAAAGCAAATAGACCCCACCCCTAATTGTCATTGTGTGTGTGTGTGAGATGTGGTCAGACATGTCTTCTTTAAAATGTAAAAACAACTCAAACACATGCAGAAGCCTTAAAATGCCCAAATTGTTGGCGCTTGAGATGTCAGTCACCCGACCTGGCCCAGTGTCATGTCTAGCAGGTAAAGCAGTGGGGATGTTGAGGGATGCGTAGGACCGCAAAAGGCAGGAAGAGGCCGTGGGCTGGCCAGAGGCTCATGGAAAATTTTGCGGAGGCCCAAGAGGTGAGACGTCTTAAAAATTGTGTGGAGGCTAAAGAGGTGAGACCTCTTAAACATTTTGTGGAGGCCCAAGAGGTGAGACCTCTTAAAAATTATGTGGAGGCCCAAGAGGTGAGACCTGTTAAAAATTATGTGGAGGCCCAAGAGGTGAGACGTGTTAAAAATTATGTGGAGGCCCAAGAGGTGACACCTCTTAAACATTTTGTGGAGGCCCAAGAGGTGAGACGTATTAAAAATTATGTGGAGGCCCAAGAGGTGACACCTCTTAAACATTTTGTGCAGGCCCAAGAGGTGAGACCTCTTAAAAATTATGTGGAGGCCCAAGAGGTGAGACCTGTTAAAAATTATGTGGAGGCCCAAGAGGTGAGACCTCTTAAAAATTATGTGGAGGCCCAAGAGGTGAGACCTGTTAAAAATTATGTGGAGGCCCAAGAGGTGAGACCTCTTAAACATTTTGTGCAGGCCCAAGAGGTGAGACCTCTTAAACATTTTGTGCAGGCCCAAGAGGTGAGACCTCTTAAAAATTATGTGGAGGCCCAAGAGGTGAGACCTGTTAAACATTTTGTGGAGGCCCAAGAGGTGAGACGTGTTAAAAATTATGTGGAGGCCCAAGAGGTGAGACCTGGTAAACATTTTGTGGAGGCCCAAGAGGTGAGACCTGTTAAACATTTTGTGGAGGCCCAAGAGGTGAGACCGGTTAAACATTTTGTGGAAGCCCAAGAGGTGAGACCTCTTAAAGATTTTGTGGAGGCCCAAGAGGTGAGACCTGTTAAACATTTTGTGGAGGCCCAAGAGGTGAGACCTGTTAAACATTTTGTGGAGGCCCAAGAGGTGAGACGTGTTAAAAATTATGTGGAGGCCCAAGAGGTGAGACGTGTTAAAAATTATGTGGAGGCCCAAGAGGTGAGACGTGTTAAAAATTATGTGGAGGCCCAAGAGGTGAGACGTGTTAAAAATTATGTGGAGGCCCAAGAGGTGAGACGTGTTAAAAATTATGTGGAGGCCCAAGAGGTGAGACCTGTTAAACATTTTGTGGAGGCCCAAGAGGTGAGACCTGTTAAACATTTTGTGGAGGCCCAAGAGGTGAGACCTCTTAAACATTTTGTGGAGGCCCAAGAGGTGAGACCTGTTAAACATTTTGTGGAGGCCCAAGAGGTGAGACCTGTTAAACATTTTGTGGAAGCCCAAGAGGTGAGACCTGTTAAACATTGTGTGGAGGCCCAAGAGGTGAGACCTGTGAAACATTTTGTGGAGGCCCAAGAGGTGAGACGTATTAAAAATTATGTGGAGGCCCAAGAGGTGACACCTCTTAAACATTTTGTGCAGGCCCAAGAGGTGAGACCTCTTAAAAATTATGTGGAGGCCCAAGAGGTGAGACGTGTTAAAAATTATGTGGAGGCCCAAGAGGTGAGACCTGTTAAACATTTTGTGGAGGCCCAAGAGGTGAGACCTCTTAAACATTTTGTGGAGGCCCAAGAGGTGAGACCTGTTAAACATTTTGTGGAAGCCCAAGAGGTGAGACCTGTTAAACATTGTGTGGAGGCCCAAGAGGTGAGACCTGTGAAACATTTTGTGGAGGCCCAAGAGGTGAGACCTGTGAAACATTTTGTGGAGGCCCAAGAGGTGAGACGTATTAAAAATTATGTGGAGGCCCAAGAGGTGACACCTCTTAAACATTTTGTGCAGGCCCAAGAGGTGAGACCTGTTACAAATTATGTGGAGGCCCAAGAGGTGAGACCTGTTAAAAATTATGAGGAGGCCCAAGAGGTGAGACCTCTTAAAAATTATGTGGAGGCCCAAGAGGTGAGACCTCTTAAAAATTATGTGGAGGCCCAAGAGGTGAGACCTGTTAAAAATTATGAGGAGGCCCAAGAGGTGAGACCTGTTAAAAATTATGAGGAGGCCCAAGAGGTGAGACCTCTTAAAAATTATGTGGAGGCCCAAGAGGTGAGACCTGTTAAAAATTATGAGGAGGCCCAAGAGGTGAGACCTCTTAAAAATTATGTGGAGGCCCAAGAGGTGAGACCTGTTAAAAATTATGTGGAGGCCCAAGAGGTGAGACCTCTTAAACATTTTGTGCAGGACCAAGAGGTGAGACCTCTTAAACATTTTGTGGAGGCCCAAGAGGTGAGACGTATTAAAAATTATGTGGAGGCCCAAGAGGTGACACCTCTTAAACATTTTGTGCAGGCCCAAGAGGTGAGACCTGTTAAAAATTATGAGGAGGCCCAAGAGGTGAGACCTCTTAAAAATTATGTGGAGGCCCAAGAGGTGAGACCTGTTAAAAATTATGTGGAGGCCCAAGAGGTGAGACCTGTTAAAAATTATGTGGAGGCCCAAGAGGTGAGACCTCTTAAACATTTTGTGCAGGCCCAAGAGGTGAGACCGGTTAAAAATTATGTGGAGGCCCAAGAGGTGAGACCTCTTAAACATTTTGTGCAGGCCCAAGAGGTGAGACCGGTTAAAAATTATGTGGAGGCCCAAGAGGTGAGACCGGTTAAAAATTATGTGGAGGCCCAAGAGGTGAGACCTGTTAAAAATTATGAGGAGGCCCAAGAGGTGAGACCTCTTAAACATTTTGTGGAGGCCCAAGAGGTGAGCCATAAACATATAAATTTTTCTTATTTACGGAGCAATTCTACGGCGGTTAAGGAGGAGGAGGAGGTGGAGGAGGAAATGGCACTTCATACAGATGGCACTTCACTTTTGGCTGCTTTCCACGGTTGGAGAAGCAAAGTCCGGGTCAATCCACTTGCTGTTCATTTTGATTAGCGTCAGCCTGTCGGCACTGTCGGTTGACAGGCGGCTGCGCTTATCGGTTATAATGCCCCCGGCTGCGCTGAACACCCTTTCTGATAGCACGCTGGCGGCAGGGCAGGCAAGCACCTCCAAGGCGTACAGGGACAGTTCCAGCCACGTGTCCAACTTGGAGACCCAGTAAGTGTAGGACGCCGAGGGATCGGGGAGGACAGGGGTACGGTCTGCCAGGTACTCCCGCAACATCCGCCGATACTTGTCCCTCCTGCTGATAGCGGGCCCCGCAGTGATGGAAGTTGCACGAGGGGGTGCCATGAACGTGTCCCACACCTTGGAGAGTGTTCCCCTGGTGGCTGTGGGCCTGATGGATGTTGTGGGACTCTGGGAGACCCTCTCCTCTCTGCCGCCAGCGATGGTGGGTGGGAAAATCTCCATCATGTTCTGCACGAGTTCCCTCTGGTATTCCAGCAATCGATTTGTCCTCTCCTCTACCGGAATAAAAGAGGAGACGTTATCTTTATACCGGGGGTCCAGGAGTGCGAAGACCCAGTACAGTTTGTTCTCCACTATCCGGACAACACGTGTGTCCCGGGAAAAGCAGCCCAGCATGAAGTCAGCCATGTGTGCCAGACTCTGAA
This sequence comes from Rhinella marina, assembly GCA_900303285.1. Lineage (NCBI taxonomy): Eukaryota > Metazoa > Chordata > Amphibia > Anura > Bufonidae > Rhinella > Rhinella marina. Next base: position 760,610 of record ONZH01019298.1, on the reverse strand, counting down.
TAGGCATGACGTCACTGCCCCCACCAGAAGGATCACTTGCCATTTCCTCCTCTTCCTCTTCCGCCTCCTCTCCGCCCCATCCGCGCTGAACCAATGGGACGCACACAGCCTGACTGCTACCCTCGCCGCCAGCATCCTCCTCCTCTTCCACAGCCACCTCCACGTCGTCCTCCTCCTCATCCTCCTCCTCCTGCAACTGCCACCGTGAAGCAGACAAAAGTGTGGTCTGACTGTGTAGCTCCATTGCGTCTCCTCCTACCCCCGTCTCCTCTGCGTGCAATGCGTTCTCCCTTATTGCGATGAGTGATTCTTTAAGGACGCATAGGAGCGGGATGGTTACGCTCACTATAGCGTCCTCGCTGCTGACCTTCTTGGTGGACTCCTCAAAGATACGCAGTACATCGCATATGTCTGCCATCCATGGCCACTCGTGGTTGGCAAACTGAGGGAGCTGAGTTGGAGGCACGCGTGGATTCATAATCTGGTACTCCATCAATGCTCTCTGCTGCTCACACACCCTGGCCAACATGGAATAGGTGGAATTCCAGCGAGTGGGCAGGTCGCACAACAGCCGATGTTCAGGCAAATGGAGGCGTTGCTGGAGTTTTTTTAAGCTAGCAGCAGCTACAGTTGACTTACGAAAGTGAGCGCACAAGCGCCGCACTTTCACCAGTAGCTCTGCCAGGTTGGGGTAAGTCTTCAGAAATTTTTGGACTACCAGATTAAAAACGTGGGCCAGGCATGGTACGTGATTGAGTTCGGCAAGCTCCAGAGCCGCCACCAGGTTACGGCCGTTATCGCACACGACCATGCCTGGTCCTAGCTGCAGCGGCGACAGCCACATCTCCGTCTGCTGCAATATGGCGTCCCTCACCTCTGGGGCGCTGTGCTTCCTGTCGCCCAAGCTGATGAGCTTTAGCACCGCCTGCTGACGTCTCCCAGCGCCAGTGCTGCAACGCTTCCAGCTAGCGGCTGAGGGAGATGTTAAGGCACAGGAGGAGGAGGAGGGGGGTTTATCAGAACCCATGCTGGCAATCTTGGGCGGGGGTGGTAGGTAGGCCGTCTCTGTTTGCGACCCCGTCCCCGCTTCCACTACATTCACCCAGTGTGCCGTCAAAGAGATGTAGCGTCCCTGGCCGCAAGCGCTTGTCCACGAGTCGGTGGTCAAGTGGACCTTTGCGCTGACTGCGTACCTCAGGGCCCGCCTGATGTTACGCGACACGTGCTGGTGCAGGGCGGGGACGGCACTCCGGGAAAAGTAGTGGCGGCTGGGGACGGAATAGCGAGGTGTGGCAGCCGCCATCAGGTCGCGGAAGGCCTGCGTCTCCACAAGCCTAAACGGCAACATCTCCAGGGCCAGCAGTTTGGAGATGTGGCAGTTTAAGGCTTGGGCTTGGGGGTGACTCGAGGCGTACTTCCGCCTGCGGTCGAACGCCTGCGAGATGGACAGTTGTTGGGACGAGGAGTGTGAGGGTGCAGGCGAAGAGGCGGGGGAAGGGGAGGCTGAAGGAGAAGGCCCCAAAGTAGCCGAGGCAGAGGCAGATGTGGAGGTGTCCTGGCTGGAGGTCTGGACCGCAGTGGCAGCACACAACAAAGGGGAAGAGGCAGTGGCAGCAGGACCGGGCGCAGTTTGTATTGCGTTTGCTCTCTCCCACTCAGCCCAGTGCTTGACTTCCAAGTGACGCCGCATGCCTGAGGTGGTCAGATTGCTCTTCTCAGAGCCCCTACTCAGTTTTGAGTGGCAGAGTGTGCAAACCGCGCTCAGTTTGTCATCCGCACAAACATTAAAAAATCTCCACACCACAGAAGTACGAGGCCTCGATGGGGGAGCTTCGCGCGACTGCCCGCTGCCGGGAACAGCTTCGGCCGTGCTGGCTGTGGCCTCACTACTTTGTCTGGACTGTCCTCTGCCTGTGGACATCCCTCTGCCTGTGGACATCCCTCTGCCTCTGGACATCCCTCTGCCTCTGGACATCCCTCTGCCTCTGGACATCCCTCTGCCTCTTGCTGCCTTTTTCGGTGCTGCGCAGACCACCACCTCTCCACTGCTTTCCCCGCTGGACATCACCCCTGGCCAAGTGGGGTCGGTCATTTCGTCATCCACCACCTCCTCTTCCTCACTCTGCTCCTCCTCCTGCCCACTGGACATTCCAACAGCCTCCCTTGATGGCAACTGCGTCTCATCATCATCATCGCTCATGATAACCGATGCTGGTTCAGGGTCCACATCAGCAGGAGATGGCGAAAACTCAAGGGTTTGGGCATCACTACAAACAAATTCCTCTCCTAGCTCCTGGGATTCTTCCGGCACATCTGAAAAAGGACCCGAAAAGAGCTCCTGGGAGGGGTCAAGGGTGGGATGACTCTGTTGGCCAGGTGTGGAGGAAGGAGGGTCAGAGTGAGACTGTGTGGATGACTGGCTGGTGGACAACTGTGTGGAAGCGCTATCGGCTATCCATTGCACCACCTGTTCAACCTGCTCAGGCCTCAACAGCGGTGTAACCCGCCCCCTGCTTAACTGTCCCATAAAGGCAGGGATTCTGGATGAGCGGGATCCTGGCTGACCCTCACCAGCACGCATTGTATCCCCACTGGCTTCAACAAGGCCCCCAACAGCATTTCCGCGCCCCCGTCCTCGTCCACGTCCTATTCCGCTAGCCCCCCTCCGCATTTTATTTTTTTTTTGTTGCAAATACAATATTTGGGTATATAATTAGGTATGTGAACTAATTTAGCAAGAGAACGCACAGTACAGTGGCCAATTAAATGGCCTAGATATTGTATATTTCAAGGTACACAGCCGTGTACTAACTGAACAGACGGTGGGTATTTACACCAGGTATGTGAAATAATTTAGCAAGAGAACGCACAGTACAGTGGCCAATTAAAAGGCCTAGATATTGTATATTTCAAGGTACACAGCCGTGTACTAACTGAACAGACGGTGGGTATTTACACCAGGTATATGAAATAATTTAGCAAGAGAACGCACAGTACAGTGGCCAATTAAATGGCCTAGATATTGTATATTTCAAGGTACACAGCCGTGTACTAACTGAACAGACGGTGGGTATTTACACCAGGTATGTGAACTAATTTAGCAAGAGAACGCACAGTACAGTGGCCAATTAAATGGCCTAGATATTGTATATTTCAAGGTACACAGCCGTGTACTAACTGAACAGACGGTGGGTATTTACACCAGGTATGTGAACTAATTTAGCAAGAGAACGCACAGTACAGTGGCCAATTAAATGGCCTAGATATTGTATATTTCAAGGTACACAGCCGTGTACTAACTGAACAGACGGTGGGTATTTACACCAGGTATGTGAACTAATTTAGCAAGAGAACGCACAGTACAGTGGCCAATTAAATGGCCTAGATATTGTATATTTCAAGGTACACAGCCGTGTACTAACTGAACAGACGGTGGGTATTTACACCAGGTATGTGAAATAATTTAGCAAGAGAACGCACAGTACAGTGGCCAATTAAAAGGCCTAGATATTGTATATTTCAAGGTACACAGCCGTGTACTAACTGAACAGACGGTGGGTATTTACACCAGGTATGTGAACTAATTTAGCAAGAGAACGCACAGTACAGTGGCCAATTAAAAGGCCTAGATATTGTATATTTCAAGGTACACAGCCGTGTACTAACTGAACAGACGGTGGGTATTTACACCAGGTATGTGAATTAATTTAGCAAGAGAACGCACAGTACAGTGGCCAATTAAAAGGCCTAGATATTGTATATTTCAAGGTACACAGCCGTGTACTAACTGAACAGACGGTGGGTATTTACACCAGGTATGTGAACTAATTTAGCAAGAGAACGCACAGTACAGTGGCCAATTAAATGGCCTAGATATTGTATATTTCAAGGTACACAGCCGTGTACTAACTGAACAGACGGTGGGTATTTACACCAGGTATGTGAACTAATTTAGCAAGAGAACGCACAGTACAGTGGCCAATTAAATGGCCTAGATATTGTATATTTCAAGGTACACAGCCGTGTACTAACTGAACAGACGGTGGGTATTTACACCAGGTATGTGAACTAATTTAGCAAGAGAACGCACAGTACAGTGGCCAATTAAATGGCCTAGATATTGTATATTTCAAGGTACACAGCCGTGTACTAACTGAACAGACGGTGGGTATTTACACCAGGTATATGAAATAATTTAGCAAGAGAACGCACAGTACAGTGGCCAATTAAATGGCCTAGATATTGTATATTTCAAGGTACACTGCCGTGTACTAACTGTACAGACGGTGGGTATTTACACCAGGTATGTGAACTAATTTAGCAAGAGAACGCACAGTACAGTGGCCAATTAAATGGCCTAGATATTGTATATTTCAAGGTACACAGCCGTGTACTAACTGAACAGACGGTGGGTATTTACACCAGGTATGTGAACTAATTTAGCAAGAGAACGCACAGTACAGTGGCCAATTAAATGGCCTAGATATTGTATATTTCAAGGTACACAGCCGTGTACTAACTGAACAGACGGTGGGTATTTACACCAGGTATGTGAACTAATTTAGCAAGAGAACGCACAGTACAGTGGCCAATTAAATGGCCTAGATATTGTATATTTCAAGGTACACAGCCGTGTACTAACTGAACAGACGGTGGGTATTTACACCAGGTATGTGAAATAATTTAGCAAGAGAACGCACAGTACAGTGGCCAATTAAAAGGCCTAGATATTGTATATTTCAAGGTACACAGCCGTGTACTAACTGAACAGACGGTGGGTATTTACACCAGGTATGTGAACTAATTTAGCAAGAGAACGCACAGTACAGTGGCCAATTAAATGGCCTAGATATTGTATATTTCAAGGTACACAGCCGTGTACTAACTGAACAGACGGTGGGTATTTACACCAGGTATGTGAACTAATTTAGCAAGAGAACGCACAGTACAGTGGCCAATTAAATGGCCTAGATATTGTATATTTCAAGGTACACAGCCGTGTACTAACTGAACAGACGGTGGGTATTTACACCAGGTATATGAAATAATTTAGCAAGAGAACGCACAGTACAGTGGCCAATTAAATGGCCTAGATATTGTATATTTCAAGGTACACAGCCGTGTACTAACTGTACAGACGGTGGGTATTTACACCAGGTATGTGAACTAATTTAGCAAGAGAACGCACAGTACAGTGGCCAATTAAATGGCCTAGATATTGTATATTTCAAGGTACACAGCCGTGTACTAACTGAACAGACGGTGGGTATTTACACCAGGTATGTGAACTAATTTAGCAAGAGAACGCACAGTACAGTGGCCAATTAAATGGCCTAGATATTGTATATTTCAAGGTACACAGCCGTGTACTAACTGAACAGACGGTGGGTATTTACACCAGGTATGTGAACTAATTTAGCAAGAGAACGCACAGTACAGTGGCCAATTAAATGGCCTAGATATTGTATATTTCAAGGTACACAGCCGTGTACTAACTGAACAGACGGTGGGTATTTACACCAGGTATGTGAACTAATTTAGCAAGAGAACGCACAGTACAGTGGCCAATTAAATGGCCTAGATATTGTATATTTCAAGGTACACAGCCGTGTACTAACTGTACAGACGGTGGGTATTTACACCTGGTATACAAAAAGGGTATTGCAGGCACACAGAACCCAGAACACTAGAGCCAAATAAACTGTATTTAATAAAATAAAATTCACAGCCGTATACTGCCAGATCAGATGGTGCATATACACACTAGTTATATAACAGGGTTTTTCAGCCAAAAAGAACGCTGAACAGTAGTGCCAAATATAGTTTGGTATGTAGCAGAGCACCTAATACACCACTAATGCCTCTCTCTGTCCCTACTCCAGCAGCTATCCCTGAATACGGCAGCCGTTCTCTGTAAAATGTATCTTGTAGTAAAGCTATCACTGAAGTCCACTGTAGTAGCCCTGATAAGGGCTTTTAATCACGCTCCTGCCTGTCCAACTGCTAAAACCTGTCTGTCCCTTCTCCAGCCTCTGTCCCTGACTAAGTTCACGCAGCATATGCGTACGAGCAGGAAGAGCTGAGTTTTTAATATTCGAGGTCACATGGTTTTTCCAGCCAATCCATGTAGACGCTGTTTTCGCGCTGCCAGCGTGCTCATCGTGCCTGTCATACCCCCCCTGCATGTTGATTGGTGGAAAAAGAGCGCCAGGGAAGGTGGGAGGGGAAACGAATTCTAAGTGCGCCATCGCCGTTATACTCGATTGAAATCGAGTATGCCGAATAGCGTAGTATTCGATCGAATACCGGCTCGATCGAACACTACTCGCTCATCTCTATCTATTATCCCACATATGACATCACCACAGCATGGGTGGTGTCATATTGGCAGTGACATCATCACACTTGTGATGTCATAAAAAGAAACCTATGAGGTCATTACACATATTTAACGTTAAAGAGTAAACATCAGCAATGTCATTGCCAAAGCACGTTATCACTATGTTTATGACATCATAACATCAATTCCATCATACTAGAGTTGACAACATATTGCTGACTAAACCGATATAAAGAAAACATCATATTTGTGATGTCATAAGAGCTACTCTGACATCAATTGTTCTTACCCTTAAAGGGGATAAAACTGCAATATCAATGAGGTTGCTGATTATGACATCATTATGAAACTTATGACATCTGATCACTGCGGCAGCTAAATATGATGCCACCGCAGCAATGATATCATCGGTCAGGCATGCAGGATTGAAAAAGCAGACCATTTCATCCTCCTGGGAGAAAGAGGAAAACTGGGTAGAAAAATCTGGTTGGGGGACTGAATAATTTGGGGATATGGTCTTGGCCCTAAATTAATTTAGAGTCTGATTAATTTAAGGGGTCTGGTCTGGGATCTTACCTGAGTACAAAAAACTGGAACTGGTGTTTTTTGGCATCCTTAAAGTCTTTTTCAGCCTGATTATTACCGGTTTCAGCTGCACAGCTAGATGCATTCCTCTCAGAAGCAGGAAGTGTCTCCCTTCTGCCAGTCCTGTATGCAGTAACCTCACTTCCCTTACTTCCCACTATGGACGTCACGTCCCTTACTTCCCACTGTGTTTATTTTCTTCTAGGAAGCTCAGAAAGCTGATAAGGAGGGAGAGATCCTACTTACAGACACACAAAAGACTTCTGTGATCCTCACAGGCTGTGTAGAAGCAGTTGTTTCATCAGGCTCAGGAACTGGGCTAGCTCTGACACGCCCCCACTTCCTCTCAGCCTTCTTCTGAGTCTCTGTTACCAGGGGCAGATTTTGTCTGACAACAGGCAGTGGACTTCAAGTTAGGTGGAAGTGAGACCCCTAGTGGCCATAACTTTCCAAATTTTTCAGTAGATGTAGGCATATATTTTAAATAAAGTGATATAGAAATTTGCTAGTTACACCATTCCCTATTAGATAAAATGAAATGGTGTGAAAATGCAGTGACTCTTTAATTAATTCAGTAGTCAGGTATGGGGTCAGTATTCATTTAGATGTCTGGCCTGAGGTCTGAATTTCTTTATTGGTCTGTTGTAATCTAGGGGCCTGGTCGGAGTCTGAATTTCTGTTCGTATAGTGAATAAGGGTTCAGAAGCGAGAGGCAACAATCTTTGGAAGACGTCATCAAGGTAATCTGGATCGAATGGAGAAGAAAGGGAAAGTGAATGCACATAACAAACATCATGGCATCAATTACACGGTGGCTATGGCTAAGGCCTCTTTCATATGTCTGTGTCCATAATGACATTCATGACAAGATGGTCAGTGGTTCATCCGTGAAGGATCTGTGTTTGTGTCTGTTATTCCATGGACAATGTTATGCAAAAAATTAATTTCCAGAGCATCTCCTAGCAGCAATCCACAAAACATGGATGAAAAATGTTTCCATGGTGCAACCTGGACCCCTGGTAGCTGTGCTATTGAGACATGTGCATAATTCACCGACCTCTGAATAAGGTCTATCTTATTACACACACAACACTTATTTGGGCCATGATACTAGCATACCAGTAGGAACAAATCCTAGAAGGTTGCAGATGTGTAGTGATTAGATGATCACCAAGGAGGAGACATGATGAGACATTAAAGTAAGATCAACTTTATTAATCCCTAAAAAGAGGAATTACAACATTATTATAGCAACAACGTCACAACAGTATCACGCAACACAACTTATAAACTTTTGCAGTAATAACAAATTATAATACATTAAATACAACATCTAATATTTAAAACATCTAACAATAGTCCATTTATCCCACACCACTCCACTAACTGCTATTCTCTTTCATCACATTCTTTCATAGAACCAACGACTACAGTATCACCAGAAAACTTTTCTCAGTTGAATGACATTGAAGGCACTACAGAAGTAAGAAATATTTTAATCTCGCAACATTACCTTTCCCTTCTTAATTCAAATAAAGCCTCTGTAACAACAAAAGAGTGAAAGCTTGCAAGAGACAAAAGCTATAATGGATGATCCATATTTCATATGTCAGGATGGGGGGGGGGCGTAGCTCAGGACCATTCGCTACTTGAATATTACATCCAATGTATTTACACACCTGTGCTACAGTGTATAATGAGATGGAAAAATGAATCTAGCCAGCAAAGGAGACAATATGGACAATCACAATACATTAGTAAGTGCCTTGTATTAACTTTTTCTACATGATAAATTGTGCATAGTAATAAAAACTTGGAGACCAATCTTTCGGCGTTGCCAGCATACAGAGGAAGCTTTGTAAGTATCAATAAGTATTAATATTCTTTTATTAGGTTTCAGTCGACGCGTTTCAAGGGCGAAAAGCCCCCTCCATCAGGACAATTGCAGTATAATATATACTGCAATTGTCCTGATGAAGGGGGCTTTTCGCCCTTGAAACGCATCGACTGAAACCTAATAAAAGAATATCGATACTTACCTCAAGGCTTCCAATATTCTCCTGGTGTTCGTGGACTCGAAACAAAAACGGACCAAGGCAGCAGCACGGCAGACCCTGATGCTGGTGGGGCTATATACCAGCAAGGCAAACATAGCTGTTGTGACTCCTCACAACAGCCTCTGGTAAGCAGAATACGCACCAATTATCTATATTACTACCTAGACAATATTGCATATGAGGTGCTGTTTTTTGTTCTTTTTTATTTCACATATATCTACATGATAAATGCCATTTACTGAAGTGAGGCAACCCCTTTAAAGAAACACTTATCGACCTTTGATATTGTTGACTGGCACTTGTTCTAGGCCAATGTAAAGGGAATACTGTATAGGAAATCTGTAGATACGAGAAAAGACCATATCTGTCTTCTGGACCGCTCAGCCAAATTCTGCAATGAGTGATTGGCTGAGTGGTCACATTTCCTGTGTCGAGAGGGACTAGGAGAGACACTGGCAGGGAATTTGAGAAGCTTAAGAACGGGCCAGTGGAAGATCGGTGAGATCAGTATGATGTTTTAAGCCAATCTGAGCATTTTAAAAAATTTAACCTGCTGGACAACCCATTTAGATTTTCATTGACCTAGAACTGTGATAGTGAGCCTCCAGCACTGTAGATGTGGTAAACCTACGACTCCCAAGATGTACGTACGGTCTTGTGCATGAGGCCTTTCGTAAATTAGGGACATCAAAACTACCCAATGTTATGTAGAATTTACATTATGGTCACCGAAAGCAGAAACTTGTCAATCCCATAGTGTCTTGTCAGTTTTTTAGGTTGTCATATTCATGCTGGATTTCATGGGTGCATATAAACAGCATGTCGTGAACACAAACCGTCCAAAAACATTCTGGATGCTTCTTCACCCTTTTGAGAGCAGGTGTCCAAGCATTTCCGTGTTCTCTCCTTTAATGTTCTCTCTGCGTTGATATTCTCAGAATCATCTCGAGAGAGCACAAATTTGGATCTCATGATATCGATGAGGTGGTTGAGATGTCCTTCAGTCACTCTTTTCAGAATAGTTTCTCTGTTCTTTTTCAAGGTTTCAGTATAGTTTTGAGCCCAGACCAGATATGGAGAGGAATGATAATCTGAAATAGGAAATAGTGAGGGCAGATATATTAAGAAAGGGTCATTTTACACCAGAATATTGTGCCTATGTCAAATTCCATTGTTAAATGTATCTAAATCTGTGATGTTGGTTTAAAAAGTGGTGAAGAGGTACATCACTTTTTATATCATCTTGGAGCTGGTGTAGTTTTGTCTAAAACATGCGTCCAGATCTGTCTGCAACATAGCAAGACGGTAAATAGAACTAGACAAAAAACTGGCACAAAAGATATCTAAAAAAAACCCATATGTCTTGCTTTTTAAAATGAAACAAAATTGAGTTGCATACACTTAAAATATTTGGCGCAGAAACTGCACGCCAAAAATTCTGGTAAAAATTAAGAAAGACTGGAAAAAAAAGTAAAAAAAAAGTTAATGGGGTTGTCCCACGAAAAAAATATCCTACATTTTTCAAACCAGCACCTGGATCTGAATACTTTTGTAATTGCATGTCATTAGAAATTCTGTATAGCTACTGAGTTATTCACTAAAATGTATCTGTATAGCACCACTTAATTTCTTATTTCTTTGACCTGCTCAGTGAGAAGGCCGCACATGCTCAGTTTCATATTTCAACTGCCTCCTGAGCTGTGAAAGGAGGAGCTTAGACACGCCTCCTGAGCTGTGATAGGGAGTGCTGAGACACGCCTCCTGAGCTGTGATAGGGAGAGCTAAGACATGCCCCCTGAGCTGCAGCAGAAAAGACATTCCCCTTGAGCTGTCAGCTTGATATAAATCTAGCAGCAATGAATGAGGAGATCTCTGGATCCATGTGAGGTACAGGGCTGGTTCTAGCTTTGTTAGAAAGAGATTCTCATGTACTACATGATCTCTGATTTTAATTTTTTACATTATTCGTGGGATAACCCCTTTAACATTAAAAACATCTGATTTGGGAAAGACTATTGCTTCTTGGGTAAATATGGTTTATTGTGGATCGTGGAATAAATTTCTTTCTGTGTTCCTAACCAATACTATTTTGTTATGGTCTAGTTTATTAGAACATGGAGCCTATAGTCAGGGCTGGAGTCAGCACCCAAGCAGAAAAGTGCAAGTCTTGATAAGGCTCCTCATTAGTGTATTGTACACAAGAAGCTCTGTTGTGCAATGGTCCACACATATCTGGAGCTGGCCCTATCTGTAGTCTCTGGAAACTATATCTGCTGCCTGGTATAGTTTTGCCTAAAACATGTGCCCAGATCTGTCTGCAACATAGCAAGGCACAAAATCGAACTAGACAAAAACTGGCACAAAAAGTGTACAAAAAACTTTATGTCTTACATGTTTTAAATGAAACAAAACTCAGGTGCATACACTTCACATATTTGGCACAGAAACTAAAGTGTGCACCAAAAACCCTGGCGCAAATCAAGAATAGACTGGAAAAAAAAATGAAAAAAGGTCTATACATCTGATTTATGAGACTATTGCCTCTTGAGAAAACATGGTTTATTTGGTATCGCGGAATAAATTTCTTCCTGTGTTCTTAACCAATACTAGTTTATTATGCTGTAGTTCATTAGAACATAGAGCCTATAGTCAGGGCTGGAGTCAGCTCCCAAGCAGAAAGCATAAACATACTTGTGAAGGATGTTTTCATCATATACTGCAGTGGTTTAAAGGAGTTTTCTGAGAGTTAAATATTGATGGCCTACCCTCAGCTTAGGTAATCAAATCTGATCTGTGAGGGTCAAACTCCTGGCATCGCCGCCTATCAGCTGTTTATGGAGGACCTGGCCTTCAGGTGCACGCTGTGACCACCTCGCAGAATACCAAGCCCAGGCCCATTCACTTGAATGTGACTGAGCCGCAAATAGGCTATGTGACTATATTGCCGCTGGTGGGAGTTTCATGTGTTGGACCCCCACCGATGAGATATTGATGACTTGAGGATAGGTCATCAATATTGAACTCCCAAAAAGCTCTTTTAAAAAGAATAAAAAGTCATGCTTATCCCATGGATCCTGCTTACTGATCCCGTTCTGATGCTTCTTGGTTCACTTCTGGTCTCCACATCCGAGTCTTCTCGACACAGACATGACCGATCAGCCAAACTCTGCAATGAGTGATTAGCTGAGTGGTCACATTTCCTGTGTCGAGAGGGACCAGGATAGACACTGGCAGGAGATTCGAGAAGCTTAAGCCAGTAGAAGATCGGTGAGATCAGTAAGGTTTTTTTAAGCCAATCTGAGCATTTAAAAAAATGTAACCTGCCGGACAACCCGTTTAGATTTTCATTCACCTAGAACTGTGATGGCGAGCCTCCGGCACTGTAGATGTGGTAAACCTACGACTCCCAAGATGTACACTTGCTTGTCTGCTCTCAGAACTCCATAGAAATGAATGGAGCATGTTGGGAATTGTAGTTTCACCACAGCTGGAGAGCCGGAGGTTAGCCATCACTGAGTCCTAGAACTATTCATATGTTGGATTATACATTTCTCATCATTTTCCGAGGTGGGACATTAACAACTATTATAGTATTTCTGCTTCTTCTTTCTATCCAACACCGATGAAGAACTGAACATGAGACCTGAAGTCAAAGTCTATCCCAAGGGAAAACGTTCCTACCTGCTCCATTCCTGTGTATGTGGTTAACCCCACAATTCCTGGCTGCCCTCCTCATTTGTTCAGGACATGTGGTAGGCACGTGAATCTTGGAACCTGAAACTGGCAGGCTAGCTGGAGACAGAAAGGAACAGAATACTTGTGAACCCATTGAACATGTTGGTAGATAAATCAAGTTTTGTTTTTTTTTACCAAAAAAATCTGTGACATGAATTTGAGTAAACTGATAAAGTGTTAATAACCTATTGTATTAGGGTACATCTATCCGAAAAGTTTGCTCCAGATTTTGCGGCTGATTCATTGTAAAAAAAAGGCAAGGGTTTCAGCGTGAATGTTTTCAATGGGAGGCCATGCCTCAGTTCGTGTGGCCAAGGATTTTTCCAATGCAGCTTTCCAGACCACACCAAGAATGTCCATGTCCACTCTTGCCACGATTACCTTGACATGGCAGCGCAAATTGACATGCTGCAGATTCTAAATTCACTCTGTAGGTCAACTGGGCTCCCTGCGCACATTGCAGATTACGCAAATTTTTTCCACGCGGAAATACCGCAGCGTAATACAGTACCAGCAATGGGATTGAGATTTGACAAACACTTTGTGTATATCTTCCATGCAGAAATTGACCTGCAGTGTGGATTTTGAGATATCAATTATTTCCGCAACTTTTTAGTGTGGATTTTAGGGTGAGATTGGGACAAAATCAAATCAAAATCTCCAACAATATCCACAAGAAACACATACCGATTTGCTGTGGAAACGCAGAGAAACTGCATGGAAATACTGTTTGGAAACCCGCTCCTTTGTGCAGGTAGCCTTAAAGGGTTATTCACATCTTAGACAATGGGGGAATAGTGCTCCCATTCATTTCTATGGGAGCAGCGGGGATCTGTGTCTGGTGGTGGCCGGACCCCAGCTCCCCGCTCCGTTCTCGATATAGGTGTGGGTCCCAGAGGTTTAAGCTTGATTTGCAAAGAGTTTTGATTACAGAATGTACGTTCTGCTCTCACCACTTCTCTTCTCTTTCCTTGTCTCGGGACATGGCAAATCTTCTTCAGCACTCTCTTCCGGCAGGCTCTGGGCTCTATTCATATGGCTCCTACTCAACCAACCCTCCTACAAATTGTACAAACCATAATGAGAATCTAGAACGATACCGAAAAATCTAATATCATCCCTGCAGAAATACTTACATCTAAATACTTGATGTCAAATTCCATTATGTGTTCCTGGGGCTGCTGCACTGCCCTCTCCTGGAAAAACATAGTCATTGCAATTAGAATACTAAACTCCAGATATAATTCCAATTTACACATTGCATCCCCCACAGCTGTCCAGAAGTTGTATGTAGAATTGCAGCTCAGATCCATTGAAGTGAATAGAGCGAGGCTGCAATGCCACACAAATCCTGTGGGCAGATGGGGCGCTGTTTAGTTTTATTTTTGCACCTGCGTCCCAGTGCCTGTAAATTACCAATCAGTGACTATGTACTATGTTGTACATATGTATGGTTATAACGGAAGATAACTAAATTTGTAAGACAGAATTCAAAACAGTAGACGGGACTTTCTTTTCAGTCCTGGATAACGAAAACCAGACGGAACCGTTCTGCTTGCCCATAGACCTCTATTATGATGGATCAAAATGGAATGCCTCTAAAGGTTTCCGTTATGAATTCGGTCTTACAAATTCTGTTATTTTCCGTTATAACCATGTTATAATGGAAAACAATAACGGAATTCGTAATGTCCTTAAAAAGTCCTGAAGTTTGTGCTTCAAATGTTGCTGAGAGAGGGTTGTGAATCTCCTTAAAGAAACCATTCCTGAACGTAGACTAAAGGGCCAATTACACGATCAACGAGCAAAACACTTGGTAATGTGATGTGGGCACCTAAATCACCATTTGCCGGCAGCAGATTGTGCCGTCCAAAGAGCTCTCTGCTGCCGGCAAGCAATGATTCTGTATGGGCATGAGTAATGGCATTAACAATCACTTCTTCTCATACTGTTGCGGTCTCCTCCACTGACGAGCAGGCAATAGTCGACACTTGGCTGAGGCCAGCATTTATGAGCATGGGCCATGCGTGCGTGTGTTTGGGAGGGATGGGAAGAGCATTTGGCTAACAAGCCTCAAGGTAAGGCCACACGGTCAGGTTTCCTGTTGCAGTTCTGGAAGCCAAAATCAGGAGGGGATCATAAAAGGAGAGAATACGTCTTCTCCTCTTTTTTTGAATTCACTCCTGGATTTGGCTTTAAAAACTGCATCAAGAAATCTGACCTTGTAGCCGTACGCTTAGGCTGGCGATACACATAAGGTAAGTATTGGGAGGAATGTGGTCAGTAATTCATTCGTGGGGTTGTTCCTACAATCCCACCAGCAATATGACAGACAAAACTGGCCAGTCAGGGAGTTGTGGCAAATGATGGTCCGAATTTGGCTGATCATGCCAAACATAAGCATTTTCAGACGACCACAGCCAAATTTTCCAACTTGGCAGATCACATTTTCAGCACACAGAAATCTTCCATTAGCCTTCACAAATGTAAAATTTCCAATAAGTCTGGTTGAAAAAATAGGTTAGGCTGACGTCTTTCTTATATTAGTTTTCAGATAAGCAGTCTGTACTAGATAAATACATACGCTTTTCTAATTGATACAAGATACATAAGCTCAATGTATTCACAGGAACCAAAAGTAAATAAAGGGTAGACATTCCAGGTCCTTGGAGAATGCAGGTTAATCATTAATAGCCACTTAGAGCTTGCTCTGACTGACTACTTTGGCATGAGAACTAGTAAGAAAAGGTATGGTTGGCAGGAACAGGCCTAACCACCTTGTTCCTCCCCTCTTGGTAGGAGTGGAATGTTCCTGCTTCCTGCCAAGAATGGAAGTTCCAGTTGAGAGAGAGGAGAGGAAGCACATGTCAGAGCTCCTGTGAAACTAACACTCCAGAGAGACCAGAAAAATACAGCTTCAAGAAAGCATCTGTATAACAAGACAGCAGAGTGATCAGCGAAATATAGCTTTACAGACACAAGGTGAGGGACTACGGCTCAGACACCAATCACCAAGTACCACCACTAGGCCAGACAAAGCTCAAGTCAGAATCTTACAGTGGACATCTATATCCACAAGAGCCTGCAACTGTAAATCTTTTGCCATCCAACCTGCCACCATACCTTCTCAACTGGTGCCAGAAACTGCACTTTGAATTTGCTGCTACTGGATGTGCAACAGGTTCTATTTTGCACTTAGTAAAAAGACACTGTTATATGATTACTTCTACACCGATCCCCAGGGGGCAACAGCTTGAGAGCTGTAACATTATCTTATCAGGACCTTATCAGGGCCACTACCACTCCCATCCCCTGCACCAGCTCCTCAGAGGCTCGCTGTACTAAGAGGTTATATGCATATGCCTTTAGGCTCCTAGATTATACACAGCTGTCGCTGAGAAATTACATGGGGAATTCCAGAATTCTAACCTATGCAAATTCAACAACCAGTAACGTAAAGGGAATGTGTCATCAGAAAATGACCTATTTTTAAATCATGTGTTTATGTTTAACATATTTTTAAAGAATTTTTGATGATGTTATTTTTCATTTTCCATGTCAATATCTATATTTAAACAAACAAACATAAAATCCTGCGGTTTTCGCATTGGCCACTAAGCCTAATACTAGGTGCCACTTCTTGATCTGTACATATCACATTACTGCAGTTATCTACTTATCTGTCACTCAAATCCTGTCTGTAATGATATCACCTCTGTGAATAGATAAGACAGGATCCACCATTCACAATAGGTGACTGTCAGGTCTTCTCTAATCCTTCCTTGTACAATGACCTCTGCACAGGGCACAGAGCATGCCCAGAAAACTCTCCCATGGAAGTCAATGAAGTCCCCTCTTGACCATTGTGTCTATGGCCCATGGGGCTGCCGTAAAGCTGCTTTCTAAATTCTGTTAAGAACAGCTCAGACAAGATGGCTGCCCCATAATCATGTTCATGAAATAAAATTAAAAAAATCTACAGTCAGAAAATTAAAAAGAGATTAGAAAAAAGGATATGTGGCTATCTGGTTTTCACTGACAGATAAAATGTTTGGTGACACATTTCCTTTAAATTCCTTACTGAAGGCTCCTTTACATGAACCGACATAAGAGGCAATTATCGGGACCGTTCATTCCCAATAACTGCCTGCTGGTCAGAGGAGGGTAGAGCTGTATTTACTTGCAGCAATCACTTCATCTGTATGGGGACGAGCGATTGTTGCAGCGATTGCTTGTCCCTGTACACAATCATTATTTCAGGGCAGCAGATTGGAACAATAAATGGGGAGATCTCTGGATCCAAGTGAGGTACAGGGCTGGTTCTAGCTTTATTAAAAAGAAATAGTCATGTACTAGTGATTTTCATTTGCTACATCAATTATGGTATAACCCCTTTAACCAGAAAAATAGATGCATGCGGCATGGTATGATTTCTACCCATCTAATATATAAAGCTAAGTGTATATGTGTGTGTGTGTATGTCCGCTAAAGGAATCCACACCGCTGCAGCTACAATCACAAAATTTGGCACACGTACATCAGATGTCCGGGAAGGTTTTAGAACAGTTTTCAACTCTCCAGGACGTACCGTTCCTGAGATATTCCCAAAAAATGCATTAGCCAATAGTAGCCTGGTCTAATGACCCTTATCAGCCAATAGAAGCTCACAGGCACACATCAGGTTTCTATGACAACCTAGCCAGTTCACTGCTTTAGGTCTGCATTAAAGAGGCAGATCACTGTGGATGACAATGGTAAATGGGTATTACCGGTTACCATAACTATAACTTATGCTTTAGACTAACTCATCATCAATCATTACCTAATATAATGTAAATTTTACATATTTACTGTTCAGTAGTAATAAAAGATGTTTTCTTCCACTGCTACCCACCTTCCTCCTAAATTACTATGGCATCGACCTGTAATTCCGGCCACCGTCAAAAGAAGGACTTAAAAGCACCACCCCCAGATCCCACTAAGTCACGCCCCTGACTCAGTCAGGCCACGCCCCTCCATGCTGCATTTGACCGGGATTAAAAATATTGGTAAAAATCACCTTCTGTCAGCTGCAGGGGTGGGGGGAGGGTGACTTTCTCCCTGCAGCTCATTGCTCAGACTGCACAGTGCTGCTGCTGAGAGTGCTGCTGCTGTGTTCATTCAGGCCCTGCGCATGACAGAGGACAGGGAGTCTGAAAGCCAGACCGTCCAGCCTAAAACAAGACCTCTGGCCACCCTAGGGGCAGGCTGATGTTAGGGTGGCCAGATGTCCTCCGTCCGACGCAGTGCCTGGACAGACACAGGGATGTCCACCCTTTCAGTAGCTCACACTCAGACAGCTTCTCCTCCATGTCTTCACGGAGCCAGGGGGGCGTGGCCTCATGTTTAGTGATGTGTCTTCATGGGAACTGGGGGCGCTGTTTCATATTTGGGGGAATGGCCAGTGAGGTCTGGCTTTCTGGGGTGAAGACAGTGGCCACTCTAGCTGCTGTGGAGGTCACTGTTAAAGGGGAGCGCAGCTGTAGAGGTCACTGTTAAAGGGGCAGGCTGCTGTAGAGGTCACTGTTGAAGGGGCAGGCTGCTGTAGAGATCACTGTTAAAGGGGCGGGCTGCTGTAGAGGTCACTTTTAAAGGGGCGGGCTGCTGTAGAGGTCACTGTTTAAGGGGCGGGCAGCTGTAGAGGTCACTGTTTAAGGGGCGGGCCGCTGTAGAGGTCACTGTTAAAGGGGCGGGCCGCTGTAGAGGTCACTGTTAAAGGGGCGGGCTGCTGTAGAGGTCACTGTTGAAGGGGCAGGCTGCTGTAGAGATCACTGTTAAAGGGGCGGGCTGCTGTAGAGGTCACTTTTAAAGGGGCGGGCTGCTGTAGAGGTCACTGTTTAAGGGGCGGGCAGCTGTAGAGGTCACTGTTTAAGGGGCGGGCCGCTGTAGAGGTCACTGTTAAAGGGGCGGGCCGCTGTAGAGGTCACTGTTAAAGGGGCGGGCTGCTGTAGAGGTCACTGTTAAAGGGGCGGGCCGCTGTAGAGGTCACTGTTAAAGGGGCAGGCCGCTGTAGAGGTCACTGTTAAAGGGGCTGGCCGCTGTAGAGGTCACTGTTAAAGGGGCAGGCACTGTAGAGGTCACTCTCGATATCTTTTAACGACACACACACACAAACAGTAAAAGAAATAAATTAAATATACTCGGGCGAAGCCGGGTCCTTCAGCTAGTCTCCTATATAGATCACAGGGTGGTAAGAAATGAATCGCTCACCTTTCCTTTATTCAAGGTGTCAATGTCACGTTGAAGCTCTTCTTTTGAAAAAGCCTGCAGGACTTCATTTAGGCGAGTCAAACACTCTGTGGAAGACATGTACAGAAATAATAAATTAATTCTCAAAAAAGATGTTTTCTTAACTCAGGTGTTGGGTCCCATCCCTAACCTCTCTATTGGGAGAAGGTCCCAAAGCCACTGACTGAACGCAGAGGTGGGTGAGTAAGGAACCAAGCAAGCACCGCCACCCATCAGAAACTTATAGCATATCTCATTCCCATATAATAAATGTCTGCACCTCCTTTAAAAGGCATCCTTTCTCTCCCACCAACAGCCCAAATATAAATGCTATTTTAATGTTTGCCTATGGAAACCTTTGGAGGCATTTTGTTATCATTGAATTTTACTCATTTTGGGCTAAAACTAATTTTTTCAATTGGTCTTTAATAAGAATTTTCAACAGTTTTTCCTCTACAGCTTTCAGTTTTAGTGCATCTTTCTGTCTCACGCTGAAGCTGTCAGGGAGCTGCTCTGATGGCTTGATCTGTGGTGCTCCAGCCTCTAGTAACCTAACACCTCATAAATACTCAATATAGCTACATTCTTATAAGTTTGATAACAGTTTAGCTGAGTGTTTATGAGCTGTCAAGATTTTTGCGGTAAGGGCAACAGATAAAGCCATCAGAGCAGCTTCAGTGTGAGTCAAAGATGAAAAGTCTGTCGATGCACTAAAACTGAAGGCTGTAGATGAAAAACTGTTGAAAATTTTTCAATAAAGACAATTGAAAAAAGTATTTTTAGCAAAAAATAAGCAAAATTCGATACTAAAAATTTTTCCCCAAAGCTTAAGAAAAAAGTTCTATGAAACAAAACAAAGAATCTGAAATGTCTTATCTTTCGCAGTGTTGCAAGATTTGGCATAGTCATACGGAGAGTAAAGGTCTAACTTACCATCTGCTGTTGGTCTCATAAGAGGGTTCTGATGCCAGCACAAGTGTGTGAGTTGACTCATGTTTGCACGTTGACTTGGTTGGAGACTTGTCTCTTCTAGGATAACCTCAATGTTTGGTTGTGGTCTGATTCCTCTAGTGATTTCAGTCTCCAGCTTCAAAGGGTTATTTTCTGTGTGAAGGCAAATTTAAATAGGTTTGCTTGTATTAGCACTTGACTTTGGCCTATTTAAAGGGGTTTTCTAGTAAGTAAATTGAGGGCAATGTCTGATTAATGGAGGTCAGACTGTTATGACCCTGACGCTTTTTTTGAAGACCAATGTGTCCATTGGCTCTAAGCAGCTTTTTTGTAGTTTGTGCATGGTGAACATCACCTCTAAAAAATTCAAGCTTAGCTGATGGCAGTGGAAGGATCACTACCCTTTTCTTGACAATGCAGATCTGTGGGGTACTATTTCTCCTTGTGGTGAGCGCCTAATAGGTACAAGGAGGCCATGCAATGCTCCACTAGAAAAAAGGTTTACAAATTAGTTATCTTTCCAAAAGAACAGAAAGCTAATTTTTGGGTTGAGGAGCACTGCATGGCCTTATAGACTCCTTATGCCTACTAGGCGATCTCCACAAGGAGAAATAATACGCCACAGATCCTGACAACAGTCTCTCACCCAGCTAAGTCAGTTCTCCCTGCTCTGTACTGATGAGGGGCAATCTTTCTGAATCTGCAGAAGAGTTACTGGCTTAGCTATAACCCTAAATTACATCTCCAGACCTGTTTAAAAGGTCAAATATTGAGCTAATATTTTAACAACGTAGGAAATGGTAGGGTTCACATTGTTCAGATGCTCCAACCAAAGTGACATCATTGTCTGAGGTGGGATGTCCTTTTAATACATGTTGGAAGGATCATCAACTTACCCTGAAATGGTTGTTTCCGGTTAAGGGTTTCATGCAAAATAATTCCACAACTGCAAAAGAAGATGAATAATTAGAATATTTATTTTATTCATTTAAAAAGCAACAACTTATTCCACAGGGCTGTCCCCATTGGGGGTCAGAATCTAAGTTCTAAATTAATAAGTATTAGATGTCCGGAGAAAAAACACCACAAACACAGGAAAAACATACAAACTCTGTTGTCTTTAAAAGAGAGATGCAAATGAGCTCCAAGCCCCGCCTCTAATTCCACCAGATGTAAGGCAGCTATCCTATAAGTCAATGTTCAACTTGGATAATAAATAAGCCAGCATCTCATCTGCAGACATCTGCAGACATCTGTTTTGGGGCTGCCCCTCATCAGTGCAGAGCAGATCGTAATGGCTTAAGTGGGTGAGAGGCCTAGGTCAGGATTTGGGGGGGTTCTATCTCTCCTTACAGAGAGCACCTTAATTGGCATGAGGAGGCCTGAAGGCCATACATGCACCTCAGGAATTCTGGGAAGAATGTATGCAAATGAGCTCTCAACAAGCTCTGCCTCTAATGCCACCAGATGTAAGGTAGCTATCCTATAAGTCAATGTTGTATACCCTCTTCCCAGAATTCCAGAGGAGCATTGCCTGTATAGAGCAAACCATATGTCACAGAAACATAGCTGTAAATGAGCTGATCATTAGTCTACAGACTAGGAACTTAAAGGGAATGTGTCATCAGGAAATTATCTATTATTTAAATCACATTTTTATGTTTAATGTATTTTTAAATAATTTTTGATGATTTTGATTATTTTTAATTTTCCATTTAGATATATATATTTAAACAAAAACCATAAAGTCTAATAGCCCAATAAGCCTAAAAATAGGTGCCACTTTTTGTCTGTACAGATCACTTTACTGCAGTTACCTCCTTATCTGTCATTCTAATCCTACCTGTAATGATACCACCTCTGTGTATACATAAGACAAGATTCACCATTCACAATAGGTAACATCACAGCTGATCTACTCCCTTCTGACCTCTGCACAGGTCACAGAGCATGCCCAGAAAACTCTCCCATAGAAGTCAATGCGGTCCCCTCCAGACCATTGTGTCTATGTCCCATGTGGCTGCCGTGAAGCAATTTTCTTAATGCTTTCTAAATGCTGTGAGGAACTGCTCAGGCAAGATGGCTGCCCCCATAATAAAGTTCAGAAAACAGAATTAAAAAAACTAATCAAAAAATAAAATCAGATTAGAAAAAAGGATATGTGTTGGTATCTGGTTTTAACTGGCAGACACAATTTTTGTGATACATTTCCTTTAAAGAGGGCCTGGAAAAAACCTAAATGTGGTCTCATGTTAGCGGCGGGTCCAAACTGACTGAAGGTGGGGCACCACAAGGAGATAGCATCAGAATAAGTAGGCAACAGACAGCAGGGGTAGACGGGGCCAGCAATACCATAGAGCAGCACAATATATCTCCCCAGCAGAACCAAATACCAGCGTGCAGTGCGAAATACTGTCACCCTCACCACAGTATTCTACTCTATCGCTGTCCTAAGGACTGCAATACAGTTGAATTCAGAAGGTCACTTTTGGTACTACTGATGCTGAGAGCATCAGATCATTATGTACCTGGCTGGTGGCCGTGAGGAGGACTCGGGCAGCCTTCTGGACGTCGGCACACTGGGAAATTTCCCTGTATGGTTTATGGCCAGTCTGTTATCACTGCCACGTCTGATTTAGTTCTAGGTTGCCCAGCCATTGGGACGGTACATGTAACATTTCTTTAAAATAAGGTTTAATCTAAAAATTTGATTAAAACAATAGTTGACTTTCTGAGGACACATTCCATTGAAGAGACTTTAATTTTTTGAGGAATTGCCCTTGTCTCATTTCAGCAAATGCCATTTGTCATGTATACACAAGTCACATTATACACCGACAGTTTCCATGGTTACGGCCACCCTGCAATCCAGCAGAGGTGGTCGTGCTTGCACACTCTAAGAAAAAGCACAAGCCTCTCTGATGGCCAGGACTGTGGAAGTGCAGATAGGCTGGTGCTTTTTCCTATCGTGTACAAGCATGTCCACCACTGATGGATTGCAGGGTGGTCGTAACCATGGAAACGAGCAGTGTATAATGTGATGGAAAAATGAATCCAGCCAGCAAAGGAAGCAATATGGACAATCACAATACATTAGTAAGTGCCTTGTAGTAACTTTCCCTACATGATAATTGCCACTTGCTAAAGTGAGACAACCCCTTTAAAGTCATAAACTGTGACAACTTCATCAGCAATTTACTGCTTGGTTTACCAACCTGTACATATCATCTGCTGTGCTTAGAACATGGTTTTGCAGTCTTTGAGGTGAATGATATATCACAGAAGTATCTTCCTCCTGTTCCTTGGAAAAACTGACTTTCTGGAAGTTCAATAGCCAGAAATCTGAGAGCTGTAATAATGAGCGATAATCAGTGAGGGCACCACAAATATTAAAACTATCTATCTATCTATCTATCTATCTATCATATATAACTGGACAAAGTATTCTTTTTTCTCTTACCTTTGCCCGGTATTGAGCATCCAATAATATGTTGCAAGGTTTCAGCCTCTGGAACATTATGGGATGCTGCTGGTTGTGCAAAAAGGACAACCCTGCAGCAACATCTGCAAGGATTCGGATTTTAATACTCAGTGGAAGAGCAGGGTACAGATCCCGCTGTAATCAGAGAGAAAGATGACAATTACAAGAATAAAAATTGTGTTTAGTGTTGAGTGAAGTTATGGAAAATTCGATTCGTCTGCTTCGCTCACTTACAAAAAAATGTGCATAGTGACGAATTACTCCACTCCCCCCCCCCATCATTGTATCCCTCAGATGCTGTGTTCATCGCTGATCGCGGCATCTGACTTTAATATTTAATTATGATGATAATGTCACAGGATTTCCCGCAAAATCTTCAATCAAGATGGCGGCGGGGGGCTCTTTGCGCTCAAATAGATGAAGTATATAAGCATGATTTTTTTTATTTTTTTTTAACCCCATTTCAGGGAAAATCAATTAGTTACTATGAACCACGAGGAAATTCAGCTTCACATGAATCAAACTTTCCCTGAAATTCGGATCGAAGTCCACTTTGTAAACTTCGATTCGCTCAATAGTAATTGTGGTTTATGGCAACTGAAAGGAATAGAGTTGATTGATAGAGAAATGCCATTGATTATTACATTCTCCAGGAAATGCTAGAGTATAGCCCCCTCCCCCAGAGACCAAGGACTGTCAGAGGAGATTCATACAAAGCCTTATGAGTGTGTATAGTACATAGGGGGAGATTTATCATCGCCTTGCGCCAGAAAAGTGGCCTTAAAAAGTCGCAAACACGTGCGTTTGTGACTTTTTAAGTGTGGCCTTAAAAAAACAAGGGTAGGAGCCAGTCACTGCGACAAATTTATGTTTATTTACACCAGTTTTCAGGCACAAATGAAGCCAGAAATCTAAGGCAGTTCTGAGCTGCTGTAGATTTCTGTTTTAGTGCACGGACTGTCAGATGATGCACCTAATTTATGATGAGTCCTGTGCCTCATCATAAATTACGCGCATCCTCTGGCAGCACATGGGATATCAAGACCGGTGCAGAGAGTGCCGGTTTTGATAAGCCACCCCAATAGTGTTGCTATGATGACTTATCTAGGCCTTTAGTAGTACAACGGGATTGTTATTAAATTCCCCGCCTTCTAATAATAATGAGATGACTCTGCTCATCATCTCCAAGTCTATACAATAAAGCTGACAAGTGAGCTCCAGAATTTTGAAGTGAATATTCGGCACCAAATTTTTACATTTTTAAATATACTTATAAAAATGTCACCTCCAGATTGAGACATTGCTGTTAAAGCAGATCCCCAAGGAACTTATCTGACCTGATAAAGAAGCGAGTGTAGTGACTCATTCGACATCCATACTGTCACAATTCCAATCGCATTTGGAGTCCGAAATAGCCCAACAATTTCTGCAAGTCGTTCAGATCTTCTTCTGCTTGCATATTCCACAGCACGGAGAATTGTTTGACGGTCCCTTTAAGTACAAAAACTTTACTGATTAATCAAAAAATTTGGCTGATCTAAGAGGACATCACAGACTCCATTAAAAAAAAAGACAAAATAACACTGCGTGCAGCAGTATTTCATCTGGCAATGCTGGTATTTACGCCAGAAACCTGATGGACCCGTTAAAGTCAATGAGATCCATCAGGTGCTGCTGGGGTCTGGTGTATGTTGGTTTCAGAGGTCCCGGTTCTTATCTCAGAATACCAGAATCATACCATCTAGCCTAACTGAGGCATTCTGTGGTACCTCTGCTATCACAAAATGTCCCCATTTTAAGGGGGAATTTAACGTTAATAGGGCAGGTGGATAAAATGAGAACCAAATTCCTTGATGAAAGGCCAACATGGACCTGTTGCTCTCCTGCTCTAAGATTAGATTGCTTCCAAAGAGAAGGGACGTGAATCCAATAACAGACGTACTGTAGGAATAAATATACAGCTGTAGGTCCATCAATGGTTCACTAGGTGAACGTATTCATTAAGAAAGTTTCAAAACATCCCAGTTAAAGGGGTTGTCTACTTCTTTTATACTGATGGGTTATCCTTAGGCTAGGCCACCAATATCTGACCAGGGTGGGCAGGGGCCGATTGGCCATAGACCTTACAGGGAAATTTCCTGGTGGGCCGATGCCCAGGGGGCCGCCTGGCCCTTCTCATGGCAAGCCAGTTGAGGTTTTTGGGGGATGTATTTTATACTGCTGGCAGTATTTTGTGATGGACTGTGGTATTTGGCTCTGTTGGGGTGGTATAATGCCACAATAGGGTACTTCTGGCCCTGCCTTTCATCAATTTGGACCCAACTAAAAAACAGGGCAACTTTTAGTACTTTTTCCATTCCGCCTCTGGGAGTGGTGGAGGTGGGGGGGTTGACATCTTGTGCCTGCACTTGTCAGCTGTTCGGGAATGGCACTGGAACCACACAGTTCTGTCCATTGTGTACTGGAATAGAGCTGGTTACTGCAGCATTGCTCCATTCACTTCAAGGGGAGTAGCACTGCAGTAAAAAAGCTTCTTACATTACACAATGGACAGATCTGTGTGGTTCCAGCGACGGAGCTACTGACCAACATCTGATCGCACCCTCGCCGATCCTGAGGACAGGCAATTAATATAAAAGGAATGGGCAACCGTTTTCCAGAGGTTGTTGACCCCTTGGGACCCTTTCTGCAGAACTCCCAGTGTGGCTGAACATGTGGTGGAAATCATACTTACCTGATCTCCACCACTGGGTTCTGGCTGCATTGGTCCCCCTCAGATGCTGCAAGTATCAGATCTCCCCGCTTCAACATTTGGTTTGACACAGGTCACGTGACCGCTGAAGCCAATGACTAGCTGCAGGGATGACATGTCACCTATGTGTCATCACTGGGTCATATGACACATCACCTTTGGGGACAGTGTGGCCACATGACCTGCGTTCAATTGGATGTTAATGTAGGGAGACTCAAGACCTGTGGCGCCTGAGGGGGAGAGATGGAGCTGAAACCCAGGTAAGTATGATTCCCACCGCAGGTTCTGCCATGCTAGGGGGGTTCAGAAAAGGTCACCAAGAATGAATGATCCCTTTAAGGTGTACGTTTGTTCAGACAATGATGCTCTAAATTTCATAGTTGAACCCCACGTCCCACAAGCAGCTGCAGTCTCGAGAATATACGATCAATGACCCCCCGCCCCCGTGGACCCAGCTTACCTTTTATTTTGTTCAGCCAAAGGCAAAAGTTTTATGAAGACAGGAGATCCAGTGGGTAAGTAGGTAGACTTGTAGACAAGTGCAGTGCTTGTCTTCACTATCCGGTAGGTCTTTAGGTCCCTCTGACTGATTGAAGGTAGTGACATTTCTGACATATATACAGTAATGTCTGCCCAGAAGAAAGGATTCCAGAGTGCAAAGGGTTCTTTAAATTGTGCAACTACATGGTTCTGTACGGAGGCAGCAAGGTCAACACTGGAATCAATAACAAGTAAGACAAAGAAAAAACAGTCAGCAGAAAATACGTAAGACATAAGTAAGACATCATTCAGTCGGGTGATACAAGGTTAGAACAACAACATGGGCAGCACAAACACATTTATTTAAATTGGTCCAAACACTATTAAAAAATAATTTTATTTTATCTAATACAATGCATTTAACCCCTCAAGGGTAATGTCTAGTTTGGTACTTAAAGGGGTTTATGCCATGATTAGTATAAAAAAATGAAAGTCAGATATCATATAGTACAAAACAATTTCTTTCTAAGCTGGAACTGGCCTTGTACCTCCAAAGATTCCCCCATTCATTGCTCCAATTGCTCTTCTAGATTTATTTCAAGCTGCCAGCCCCGGGGGATGTCCCTTCTGGTGCAGCTCTCTACCTATTACAACTCACGAGGTGTGTCTTTTCTCAGGGGGCGTGTCCTTTTCACTGCAGCTCTCTCTCTGTAACTGTCACAGCTTCTTACAGTAGGTTTGACTTATGGCAGTGGAAGGATGGAACTGAGCATGTGTGAATATGTCAGCTCCTTCCCTTTAACAGCTCAGATGACATGGTTACGGTTGACAGTGGAATCTGAGGGGTTAAATTGGTGGGATAGGATTTATCTCTGATCCCGGCAGTGAGAGGAGAGTGCTAGCTGTATAATACTGCTGACACCATCAAGCAATGACAAGGGTCAAGCACCTGAGCCCAAAATGAGCATCTGGGCTGGCAAAATTACAGGGGGGGAGAAGTCACTAGCTAAAAATATGGCTAGGCATTAGGCACTTTACATATACATTGGTTTATGTCTGGCACACCCATGTAAGGCTACATGCACATGACAGTGAAAAAAAACGTCTGTTAAAAATGGACACATTTTTTTCAACCATTTGTGCATCCATTGAAAAATAGCCATATACAATGTATGAATTTTATTGGCTTTTTTTAATAAAAAAGCAACCCCTGCAGTGCCCTCAGTACACATAATGTCCCCCATAATGGACCACAGCAGTAATAATGCCCCCCATAGTGGCCCGCATCTGTAATAATGCCCCCCATAGTGTCCCCCATCTGTAATGATGTCCCCCATAGTGGCCCCCATCTGTAATGATGTCCCCCATAGTGGCTGCCATCTCTAATAATGCCACCCATAGTGGCCCCCATCTGTAATAATGTCCCCATAGTGGCCCACATCTGTAATAATGTCCCCCATAGTGGCTGCCATCTCTAATAATGCCCCCCATAGTGGCCCCCATCTGTAATAATGCCCTCCATAGTGGCCCCCATTTGTAATAATGTTCCCCAGAGTTGCCCCCATATGTAATAATGTCCTCCATAGTGGCCCCCATCTGTAATAATGTACCCCATAGTTGCCCCCGTATGTAATAATGTCCCCCATAGTGGACCCCATTTGTAATAATGTCCCCCATAGTGGACCCCAGATGTAATGTTTCATTTTAGCAAAAAAAAAAAACTTTATCCACTTGCACACGCAGAAGCAGTTGCTCCTCCCTTTATTGAAAAGGACCTGCCAAAGCTTGATGGGACTGCGTGCTCCTAGCATGTGTGCCTGCTGATGCCACATGCTGAGTGCAGGTCCTTTTCAATGAATGGAGGAGTGGCTGCTTCTGCATGTGCAAGTGGATGAGGTGAATATTTTTTTTATTTTTTTTAACCCCTAAATAGCCACACTGACCTAGTGTACCCATTTTTAACAGCCTTTAGACAGGTGCACTCTTGTCTAAGTGGCCGTTAAAACAGTCCCATTGATTTCAATGGGGTCTGCGTGGCTGTGAAAATGGCTAAACATAGGACATGTACTGTTTTTTGAAGGTCGCTATTCACTTTAAAAAAAACAGCCATGTGAATAGCCCCATAGACTTTTATTGGTGCTAAAAATGACCGTGTGATGGTTGTTGCTTAAAAACACGTGCAAAAAAAATATGTTGAAAAAAATGCAAAATTCAGGAAAAACATCAGCGAAACAGTACGGTGGAAATTTATAAAACTGCCAAAAAGAAAAACTGTCTTTGTTGCTCACAGCAACCAATCACGGCACAGCTTTTGATAAATGATGAATGAAGCCTCGCGATTTCTCTTTTCTGTGGCTTTGTGATTACTCCTGTAGACGTTGTCACCATAGAGTAATAAGCAGTAAAAAACCCTAGGACGTCTCTCCTAGGACTGTAGCTCCAGTTGGTAACTAGGCAAATGTCACAACAAGATTACTTCATTGCTGTGGCATGACCGACAAGATATGTCCTCCTAAAGATGGAATTCCCAGGAGTATTTTTTTTTCAGAAAGAATGTGGCATTGCTCGCCACAGAGCATCGGGCACTCTGGAGAATCGGTGTCCCACTGCCATGGAGATGCATGCAGCCACAAGATCAAGACCTGGCCACAGTCTTCTGATAACATCCCCTCGATATATTTATAAAGAGGGACTGCTTAGCATTTCCTTTCTTGGCTGTTAGCCCAGGTGGCGAGTCTCCTAATTATTTCTGCGGAAGCCTTATGTTTTCATCCAGCCTGCCTGACTCTTTTAAAGGGACACTACCATCATTTTCTCACTTATTAGCATTCTATATGTGAATACTCTATGTAACATCCTATATGTGAATACTCTATGTAATTTTTTATTTTTTTTTACAAAAATGGGTGGATGGTTTTCTGGATATAATTTCTTGAAGTCATTCCATGTATTCTTCCTGTCTTGGCTCTTTAAGTTCCTTCTTTGTTTGAATTTTTAGCACGGTAGACAGTCTCGCTTGACTTTCTCAGTCGGACCATCACTGTGACCAGAGAGAGTAGTTGCTCAATTACAGCATCACACATTACACTGATAAGTGCATTGTTCTCACGTGGGCATCTTTATCTAGGCTTATCAGGAGAATTATAGAATTGTCATACTGGTATCCTAATTCTACTAATCTACTATTTTACTAGCAGAAAACTTATTTCCCTTACAGCAGCAGTAAACTGACAATGGGTTACCTATCTATATAGAAGTCTTATTTCTTTGTGCTGCTGTAGAAGGACACAATTTTGTGTTTCATTTCCAATGTCATAGTACTGCCAAGATAAAATATGAAAAACAGCCAGAAATTATAATTTTTGAGTTTTAAAAAACACCCCTTTCTGATGGAAGTGTCACTTTAACTACTCATACTACTTTATCCCTTTACTGTTCTTTGGCCTAACATCTTCACCAAGTCTCTGCTTCTAAACTGTCCTTTACGGACCCAGATTTGTCTGACCACATCATTGACCCAGTCTGATACCTGCAATGTGTCTATGGTCAACTATTCTGGGGTCTACAATATGGACATTCAACCAGTAAAAGACCAGTAAAATTGTGGGTGGTTTTCGAGCAAAATAGAAGAATATATTACACTTCGCACCTCAGTTTAGCCACCACCAACTCAATAATGGCCTCTGAGAACTGTCTCTTGACTTCTTGTTTTTCCCATCAAGTTTCTAGAACCTAACCACACGCCTTGACCTAGAGCTGATTGTGCAACCCTGCATTACTGTCCTGAAGCTGTCACCCAAGTGTCATCGCTGGGGACTGGCAACTAGAAATTCTCTAGGACAAAATTCTAACAGATGCTGATGCTGTAAGGCTTTTCTGATAACATATAAGGCCTACAGTAGGTTTTATTTGCAAGGTTTGGGAAGAAAGACTCCTCAGGGACTGTTAAAGTTTATGAAAAAAAGAACAGGACAGGTGATTGAGGTCTGTCCTCGAGGACATTTGTTTACATGGAGCATGTACATTGAAGTGAGTACCATGTTCAACAAACTTTATCAGCATTGTCCTGAAGAATCCCATGAATCCTTCCCAATGCAGCTATTTTCTGTGTTTTTGTTTTAATTTTTTACTCCCTGCCTTCCTGGAGGCATAATTTTTTTATTTTTCCATTTTTTGTTAGACAAGTTGTACTTTATAATGGCACCATTTAAATTGCACAGGTATGATGCAAAATTGTAAATGGGGTGGTTCCCTATGCAATAAAAATGACCGGTTAACTTCACCCTCTTGGTCAGTACGATTAAAGCTATACCACATTTATATAGTTTTTTGTTTAATACTTAACAGTTAAAGAGGTTCTCCGGGCTTTTTCATATTGATGACCTATCCTCAGGATAGGTCATCAATATCAGATGGGGTGTTGGGGGTTTGACAACTGGTACCCTGGCCGATCAGCTGTTTGAGGACCCTGTGCGTATGTGCCGTCTCCCTTCTCTTTTTGTGCTCTGCTGCTGTATGTCTATGGGACTGCAGCAGCAGACAATAATAAAATAATAAATAGAGAAGGGAGACAGCATGTGCGCACTGTGCCGTCTCCTCAAATAGCTAATCGGTGGGGGTGCCAGGTGTTGGACCCCCACCGATCTGATATTGATGAGCTATTATGAGGATAGTACCTCAATATGAAAAAGCCCTGAGAACCCCTTTAAGTTAATACTTAAAAAAAATAAAAACTTTAAAAAATATTTTTTTCTCTTTACATCGCCATATTCTGACCCCATTTCATTCTTTATAGATATAGATATATTTATATCTACAGAGCTGTGTGAGGGCTTATTTTTTTGTGGGGGAATCTGTTAAAATATTTTAATGGTTCAGGCATTTTGGCACATATTGATATTTATTTATTGTTTATTTATTTTTATTTTTTAAAACAAGGAAGAGGGGCTGATTTTATTTTTTATATCATTATTTTTTTTAAATGTTTTGCCTTTTTTACACTTATTTTTAGTCCCACTAGGTGACTTTAACATGCAATTGTTGGATCTCTTCGATTTACCATTGGAGTATATGGTAGATTCACTACGTTCCTATCAAGCCCTGCCACAGGCAAGGCTTGATATGATCATCACTAGGCCTATTCACACTTATAGTGGAATCCTGACATTATCTAGAGTTTACCTGGAGGGGCTGTATGTGTGAACGCACACATCCACAATATCAGTCATGGACTTTACCCAGAATTTTTCTCCCCAGAGCCCTAGTACTAACTCCGGGATATGTCTGAGTGAGCGCATGGGTGAAAACAGCAGTAAATGTTCCAGAAAATCACAGTGGCCATGCCTAAAGTTCCCGTCCCTTGTCTAGGCACCTGGATCTTTTCCTCTGTAGTGAGAATGTCAAGGTTGGGATAAACAGACAACAGAGGAGCGTGTGCCCTGAGCTTACCCAACCCTCTGTCCCTGCCTATTGCCTCACCCACGCTAAACCGTGGGGCGACAACCACGAGGACTGCGAAATACACTGTATAAGGTGCAGGGAACAGGGAACAACAAACAAGACAGACAACACACCAAAAGGATTGTCAGGAAGCCGCGTCAAAACCAGGAGATAACGAAGTACAAAATCGGAAGACGGTAGAGAAGTCAGATAACGAGCCAAGGGTCAAATAAGCAGTCAAGATACACAAAACAATGCAAGCAGGAATAGCAAGGATATGCAAAAACCAGCAAGGAGCAGAGAGGAAGGTAGGTATATATGCAGGAAGATATCCCACCCCCAGGTTCTGAATGGACCAGATTCAGAGAAGCCACTCAGCTCAGCACCTGAGAATTAACCCTGAGTAGACAAACCAAACATGAAGCTGGGCGTTGGCTCCAAAACAACTCACAGTGTGAACATGGTTAAAGGCACTAAACAGAAACACACAAAAACTCAGAATACAAAACATAGACCCTATGTTCTCCGATGACCAGACCTGACAGAGAACACACCTGACATAGAACATCTCTGGGGTGATAGCTACATATGTGAAAGACCAACTCTGGTAAATTTCCGGACCTGATAATCTGGACCTAGGTGTGAAAACAGCAACTATGATAGGCCTTGGAGCCTTCAGAACACCTGAGGCTGCCATAGCAACCGACTGGCATCCACAATCTCAACGCGGAGAGCCTTTCAGGCATTGGGAGTACTGCTCTTTCGGTAATTGACCACTCAGATGCTGTGGTCACATCTACCTACATCATCTGACGGGCTAAGGGCTCATGCACACGACAGTGAGAAATGGCCGTGTGACGGCCGTCTAAGTAGCGGCCATCACACAACCATTTTTTGTGCCAATGTCAGCCTATGGGGCTATTCACATGGCTGTTTTTTTAACAGCCAGTGAATAGCGTCCGTCCAGAAATAGGACATGTCCTATTTCTGGCCTGTTTTCACGGCCCAACTGCCCCATTGAAATAAATGGGGCCGTTTTTAATGGCCGATTGACAGAAGTGCTCCCGTCTACCGGCCGTTAAAAACGGGTACCATATGGCCACTCACCCTACCCACTTGCTCGCGCAGTGCAGTCTCCAGTCTTCATTGAGCAGGCCCTGCCGATGGACCTGCGTTATGCACGGTGACGTTATCACGTTGGCGCGTTCAGTGACGTCATCACTCACATCGCAGGTCCTTTGGCAGGTCCTGTGCGTGAGAGAAGAGACTGCTGCAGCGCGAGCAAGTGGAGAAGGTGAAGGTTTTTTGTTTTTTTTTAAATCATCAAAAAGCAGCTGTGGGGGCATTTATTTAAACCATGGGTGACATTATTTTACCAGTGGGCCTACATGGGGGACATTATTTTAGTTAGGGGCACTATGGAGGACATTATGGGCATCATGGGGGTCATGATTATAGTTGGGGGCAAGAAATAACTGCCAATCCAATTCATCAATTTTTCATGTCCGTTTTCAACGGACATGAAAAACTGATACAAAACGGATGCAAAACGGACATTAAAAATGGACACACGGCCAGAAAATGGATGCACACACTGATGCAAAATGGCCATGAAAAACTGTCCGTTTTTAATGGACGTTTTTTTTCACTGTCGTGTGCATGTAGCCTAAAAGTCCATGATTGGTGTTATCAAAAATCAATCACTCTTCCCCTGGCGTCTCTGTTGTGTAAAACAGCAGGCACCTGGTGACTATTGGGCCTGCTCAGCTCCTAAGTGGGGGCCATCTTTAGGTACCTAACCTCCACTGTACATGTATGGCGCATTTCGGGAAGGGGTCAAAATAAATCTAATCTGAACATTCGAAAATGTATGACAAATCATGGAATAATGGCTTTGTGCAGAGCCTCCTACCTACCACGACCATTTATTACACTAATGTCTTCTTATGTAGCAAGGGGCCTAGTTGTGACTCTGCACCCCTGCTCTGTGATATTTACAGCACATTCCCATTTTTTTAAGTACAATGTCAAGTACATATTTAATTGACTGAAGCATCACTAAATGATGCCATTAAAAAATAAAACCTGCCCCACATAAAACAAGCAAATAAAAAAATTTAAAAGTTATGGCCGTGGAAATGCAGAGATCAAAAACAACAAAATAAAAAGCTTAGCCCAACTAGACTAGGTCCTTAACAGGTTAAGTAAAAAATCAGTACCAATCACATTTACATAGTTATTTCCTGCAGAGGACTCTGAAGCAGCCGCTCACACCTTGTGACATTTATGTAGACGGTTTGTTATTAACCCTGCAGTAGTGAAAGTGGAAGTTACTCTTCACCATACCATCTGCTCTGCAGAAGTAAAGTTACTTTTATGATGTTTCAACACAAAGAAGACACATGATCAATAACGGACCATAAAAACAATGGATCCGTGCTAATATGGTGCCTATAGACCATGTGGAAGCACCCCAAATCGAGAAAGAATTAACAGGTCACATTACAGAGGCAACTGTATCACAAGGGAAGGGATCA
Organism: Rhinella marina; assembly: GCA_900303285.1. Classification (NCBI taxonomy): domain Eukaryota; kingdom Metazoa; phylum Chordata; class Amphibia; order Anura; family Bufonidae; genus Rhinella; species Rhinella marina. Next base: position 725,986 of record ONZH01019298.1, on the reverse strand, counting down.
TAGGGTGAATATACTGTATATACTGTATATACTTACATATATATATATATATATATATATATACATATATATATCATACTGTAGGTAATGATTGTGGGGGTGACATTGCTGGGAACCTTCTTCGGGTACCTGGAAGGGATCCACAATGTCTGCGCAACGTTATGGTGACCAATGTTTTTTTAGTACAACTTTGCCAAGAGCCTCGTTAAATATGACTTTAGCTAATAGGGGGATAGGCCAATTAGGGGTGCCTATTATTGCTAAAATATATAGTCCACTATTCTCTATGTGTGTATGACAGCCCGTGCTGAAGACATCTGTAAGAAAACCACCCCACCACCTGTAGACCTCAAGATCAGAACTTTGGGTTACATCATAACACCTAGGGGAAGATTGATCAAAACTGGTGTAAAAGAAAACCTACCTACTGTAGGTGTCACTTGCCTGAGCTTTGTTGCTTAGAAACATATGCTGCTCCTTTAAGAGAAGTCAACCTATACGCTTTATACTATATGACGATATGACTCACCATAATACCGTCCTGTTCTGTATGCTGCTAGGACCAACAGTCTGAGAGGAGCGAGATCTTGAAAAGCAGGCAGGCAGCAGTGTGCTCCCCTGACGCAGAAGCATTTCACATACACCCGCCCCCTAGAAATTCCCCTTTTCTAGTTTTTCTTTCACTTAAAGAGACAGTGCTGCAAAAGAGAAATACAATGACCAGGAAGGGAAGTAACCCTCCCCGCTCTCAGCACGTCTCTCTAAGGCTAGCCGGCCAGAAGGGAAAACTGTGGCTTTGTAACGAAGATAAACGTTATACTCTCCATTATTGGCCACAGTCGTATACTTTTGGTTGCCCTTTAGTGACCAGCCTCTTATGGGCCTTAAAATTACCTAGCAATTTTTTTATTTTGCAGTTGGTGTAGCTGTATGAGGACTTGTTTTTTGCGGGACAAGTTGTAGTTTTTAATGTCACCATTTTGGGGTACACCTAACTTACTGATGGACTCATATTAAAGCCTTTTTCACACGTCAGTGTTTGGTCACTGATTTCCATCATTGATTGTGAGCCAAAACCAGGATTTGAGCCTCCACAGACATAAGGTATAAGGGAAAGATCTGCTCCTGTTCTGTGTTCAGAACCGCACATGGTTTTGGCTCAAAATCACTGATTGAAATCACTGACCGAACACTGACTGTGTGAATAAGGCTACATTCACACGACCATATGTGTTTTACGGTCCGCAAAACACTGATCCGCAAAAAATACGGATGACGTCCCTTTGGCATCCGTATTGCATCTGTTTTTTTTTGTGGATCCATTGTAACAATGCTCATCCAAAACAGCCAAGAATAGGACATGCTCTATATTCTTTGTGGGGCTACAGAATGGACATACAGATGCAGACAGCGCATTTTTTGAGGACCCATTAAAATGAATGGGTCTTCATCCAATCCGCAAAAAAAACAAAAAAAAGGAACGGACACAGAAACAAAATACGTTTGTGTGAATGTAGCGTAACTCTGTTGTTTTGGGGGGGGTGGAGTGGTGGGGAAAAAAAGCAATACTGACAAAGAGTTTTTACACTATAAATTTTTTTTATAATGTTATTTTTGGCATTAATAACATTATAAATATGTTCTCTGGCTCAGTACAATTATAGCGATACCAAATACATAGAGTTTTTTATTTTTTTATTTTACTACTTTAGCACAATAAACTTTAGCACAATAAAAGGATCCCATCCATAATTTTTTTAAAATTTTTTTGTTCTACAGAGCTGTGTGAGCTTGAGTTTTACAGGATAACTTGTAGTTTTCATTGTTATCATTTTGGGGCACACTTTTTGAGCGTAGTAAAGGCTGAAAGAAGGCCGCAACGCTACTGCAAGCGCAGCTGCCTTTCTTAAACAGCTGATCGGCAGGGGCCTTATGTGTCATGCCATGCAAAGACATCGACACCCTGTGCTCTCGTTTGCAGGGTGCTGATGGGAAATAGAGGTAGCCACTTCCCTTTGAAACCACTACAATACCGTGGTCGCTATTGACTGTGGCATCTAAGGGGTTAAAAGGGCTGGGTTGGTGCTTCTGCTGATTCGGACTATTATGTGCGAGTTGAGTCCCCACTCTCTGTTGCATGTGATACCTCTGAAGCGCTTAGACTAGGCCCCCATAAAAAGGCATATTCGCGGTCACTAATGGGTTAAATGGACTGTTTAATAAGCTGAGAGACTGCTCAGTAGCTATTTACTGCCTATGTCTATACAACTGTATATATCTTATATACACTATATGGAAAAAGTATTGGAACACATGTGTTAATCACTGAATTCAGTCCTATTGCAGCAGGTGTATAAATTCCAGCCCCTACCCATTCAGTTTGCATGGAAAAAAATGTCTCGTTCTAAAGAGCTCACTGAATTCCACTGCCACGGGTCAGTTCATAAAATGTCTTCCCTCCTAGATATTCCACCATCAAATCTGAGTGGTATTATTGCAAAGTGGAAGCGTTTAGGAACCACAGCAACTCAGCCACAAAGTGGAGACCATGTAAAGTTACAGAGGAAGAGGGAGGAGTGCATAAAAGTCACCAATGCTGAGTCCAAACTTCCTCTGCCATTAACACCAACATACAAACTCTGCTCAAGCTTTACATCATCAAGCACAATGCCAAGTGTCTGATGGAATGGTGTAAAGCACGTCACCACTGGACTTTGGAGCAGGATAAACATATTCTGTGGAGAGATGAATCACACTGCTCTACCTGCCAGTCTGATGGATGAGTCTGGTTTTGGTGAATGCCAGAGATTTACTTGCCTGAGAGCCTTGTGCCAACTGTAAAGTTTGATGGAGGAGGGATAATACTTTGGAGGTGTTTTTCAGGTGTTGGCCTGGGCCCCTTGGTTCCAGTATAGGGATCTTAATTCTTCAGCATAGTAAGGAATTTTGGACAATTGTTTGCTTCCAGCTTTGTGCTTTTCCAGCATGACTGTACCCCAGTGCACAAAGCAAGGTCAATAAAGGTGTGGTTGGGTGAGTTTGATGTGGAAAAACTTGTTACACAGAGCCCTGACCTCAACCCCATCCGATACCTTTGGGGCAACTAGAACATGAGATTGTCAGCCAGGCCCCTCTCATCCAACTTCAGTGCCTGATCTCACAAATGCTCTTCTGGATGAATGGGCAAAAATTCCCCCAGACACTCTCCAAAATCTTGTAGAAAGCCTTCCCAAAAGAATGGGAGCTGTTTTAGCTGCAAAGGGGGAATAACTCCATATCAATGACCAAGAATTTAGAATGAAATGTGGGTCACAATACTTTTCTCCATTATGGACACTTTATTTTACAGGGTTGTAATTAGGTAATTTATGTGTGTGGCCCTTGACACTAACATGGTACCCCACTTGAAAGAACTTTCTCTCCATGGAGACAGGTGGGCATCCATAGGCTAGGGCAAGTATTACATGAGTCAGAGCCCAGATTACAAACTCTTGAGGAGATCTCAAAGTCATTTTCCCTGCCCCCAAACCAAGATTTCCAATATCTTCAGTTATGGTCTTTCTGTCACTCTAGATTAACAGATTATTCACAGGAGATTGGTGACCAACCCTTTGATGCTTTTCTGGGCGTGGGGGAAAAAAAAAAGGTCCTTGTCCAGCATATATGACTCCATCAGAGATGTGTTTATTAATGGGCCTATTCCTCAAAACTTTTCTAAATGGGCTTCCATCCTGAAAGTCACTGATGCTGGCCCAAGACTAGAAGTACTGGAAGGATGGAGACAGGTTCGTAAACATGAAATCAGTGAGAAATGGCGTGAAACGCATGTTAAATTAATACATTCGGCCTTCTATGGTTTCAATATACTGATCTCACCAAATTGCCCTGAAAGGTTGGTAGCATGTCCCAAATGTCAGAAGGAAGGTTCTGACTTATATTACGGGTTATGGTCCTGCCCTAAGGTACAAATATTCTGTCGAGAAGTGATCAGCTATGTCAACAATATTTAGTCTAGCCCAATCCAATTGGCACCGCTTCCTCTCATTTTTCAATCCTTCTCTCCAAGTGACCACTCCTCTTGTAGAGCGGGGACAATTCTACCTATTATTCATATTATATTGTTGGTAGCCAAGAGGTGTTTGTTGCGGGTTTGGCTTGAGCCGTTTCTATCTAGCATGTTAGACATCACTCAACGAATTAAATACTACTTAATAATGGATTTAGTGGAATCTGAAAAGGCGAGTGTAGGGGGAAACAAGTGGTTTCACAAAAAATTGTATTGGTTCATGAATACTTACCTGTCTCCAGATGAAATCAAAGATCAAACCCTTTCAAATTATCTTTCAAAAGGAAACACTCTCTAATTGAAGTAATAATTACATTGCTTTGGACGTAGTTTGGGTGATCTTACCAAAATAATGGCAAAATGAGGCAAAGTTGTTGTATTTTACTTTATTGAGTATGTATACTGTTTTGTTCTAAATAACATGTACCACGAAATGTTACAAATTTCCTGTAATGCTTGAGGTATCTAAATAAAGTTTTTTGGAAAATGAAAAAAAACAAAAACAAAAAACAACAGAACTTTACTCCAGTTGCCTCAACAAGCTTAAAGGGGTTCTCTAGGAATTAAAAAAATGAAAACAGTTACTGTGCGTCACTATGACAGGCAGGTGACAGGCGTCACTGTTAGACTTATTTGTTCAGTTACGGGTAAAAAACTGACCTAATAACTGAAGTGTGAACTCAGCCTTACAGGTCAATGTTAGTGTTAGGTATAATGGACTTAACTGTGCAGTCACAGAGCGGGGAGGGTGGCAACAACATGAGGAGTCAACATAGCAACCCAGTCACATAGTGGGGAGGTAGAGGGTAACAGCAGTGGTAGCAACAGCACAAGATGGTGGGTAGTAGTAGGAGAAGATGGCAGCAGAGGCAGCAGGTGTGTGGTATCAGGCGGGTGGCAACATCAGAATAGTGGGTGAAGCACGTGTCCAGAAGTAACGGGCTATTTTTCGCAATGTTCTGATGTGGCAGCACGCTGCAGTAATAACATTACTGCCAGAATGATCTAGTCTGATCCATCAGTCACCAGTGTGTGGAAATCCTCACAGATCCACGCCTAATTCATCTCAACATTTCCTGTTGAAAGGAAAGTTCAACTTGTGGTAACTATGACACCCGCTGCACTAAACACCTGCTCTGATGCCACACTACTGGCTGGGTAGGAAAGCTTGCCCAGGGCAAACTCAGCCAGTTGCGACCACAAATCAAGTTTGACTGCCCAGTAGTCCGGGGATCTTTGATCTAGGGGGGGCAGGGTGCAATCCAAGAATGGCACCACTCTCCTCACCACCCTCCAGCTGTCATGGCCCTGTCAGACCTTCGTGAGGATGGGTGATGGTGCACATACAGTAGGCAGCGACCAACCAACTACATAGGATGCCCAGCAGCAAGGGTCTAACATCGTGGAGAGCCAGTAGTTATCCCTCCATGCCAAATGGTGATAATGTGGCCCTCACTACGCAAGCAACTCAGCATGCATCTGGCCATTTGCACAAGGGAATCGCAGGGACCCTGCCTCCATCTCCACTACATACTGCCTGGTCTTCCTCATCGCCCTCCAGCTCCTCATGCTCCTCCTGTTCCTCTCCTGTTGCTTGGGCAGATAAACCACCTATTTCTGTATACAATTCCTGGGCGTTAATGTCCTCCTCCTCCTCTGCCAGTTCAACCTCCACATGGCTCAGGTGGCCATGAAATGTAGGCGTCACGTCTCCTGTCCAGCTAGATTTATCAGCAGTTCAAGAAGGGTGGCTGAGATGCATGCACAGTTTACTGGCCATTTTCAAGACATCTTTTTGGGTGGAAGACTTGAGGAACCGGTTTACAACCAGATTAATGACGTGTGCCATGCAAGGCATATGGGTCAGTCGCAGTGACGACACAATGTTCTTCCCGTTATCAGTAACCATGGTTCCAATCTTCAGTCGGTGAGGAGACAGCCAGGATTCGATTTCTTGGTTGATGTCCCCAAGCAGTTCCTCCCCTGTGTGCCTCCATTCGCCCAGTCTGGCCAGGTGCAGAACAGCGTGACACCTCCGTGCTCTGCATAGGTGGTATGCTAGAGGTCCACTCAGAACTGTGCCTACAGTGGAGGCTGAGGAAAAGCTGGCGGAGGAGGACATTGGCACCACAATCACAGCATGAGAAGGCAGAGGTGGCATTGCCATCACCTGGCCAAGATGCTGGTGTGCCTGGACTGGAACCACATTTACCAAGGGGACCTTAAAAAAACATATACTGTCCTTGACCATAGTTACAGCTCCACATGTCGGCATTGCCGTGAACTGTACCAGACACCGGCAGGCTCAAGGACTGGCCCACCTTCTGCTGTACGGACGTATGCAGGGCTGGTACAACTTGTTTTTAGAGAAGTAGTGATGGCTTAGGACTTTCTACCTTGGCTCAGCACAAGCTATCAGCTCTCTGAAATGTGCAGAGTCAACCACATGAAAAGGGAGGGACTGTAGTACCAGCAACTTGACCAGGAGCAGGTTCAGCTTCTGCGCTGTTGGATGAGTGCATGTATACCGTTGTCTCTTTACAATCGCCTCAACGAGGAGTAGGAGGAGGAGCATCAGGACCAGTAGATGATGAGAAGAAAACACAGCTCCCTTCTGCTAAGGTGGTGGAGCCTTGATTGCTGGAGAAGGGGTGGGGGCTGTTGGGAGATGCATCAGGCTATACCCCTACATTAGTGCCATGGCCACTTTATGGTAACACTCCATGTGTTGACACAAGGCCATGGTGCCCTGCATCCCTGCACTGTCCCTATCCCAGATTATAATATTAAAAGCTTTGTAAAACACTTTCCCTATCACTTTTCACATCTGTCCCTATGCTCAGTTCACTGTAAAATGGTGGAGACCCAGCAGGATGAGGCTTTTTATAGGGCCATCACAGGGGCTGGCTATCTGCTGATTGGCTGGCTGCACAGCATTATGGGTGATCCCTCGTCCCTGGGCTTCTTACTTTCACTTTGTGTTATATATTGTGTTTGTCACTTTTTATTATAGTGATCACAGCTGTATGATTATATTTACAGCTCTGCTTAGTAAAGTTACATTGCTTACACTTACTCTGGCCTGCAAATGCCTTCTTTAAAGGGGCATTTCACTTGTAACAAGTTATCCTTTCTCCACAGGAACAACTTACTACTCCATGTCATAGTTCCATGAGGGTACGGCCACATGTAACTTAAACGCTGCGGACCTCCCACAGCGGAACCTGGATGAGATTTTAAAGCATGTCATCCAAACGACTGAACTTTTTTGCAGCAAAATGCTGAGTCTTGTAGTCCTTGGTATACATTTGAATATCAAGCATTATTAGAGTAAACAGCTGAGTTTTAGGATTTTTTTGCATTTTATAAAAGACACAAGGGAGGTTGACCTGTGACCAGCTGCAGCCAATGACCACCTTACTTCACAAAGAATCCCTCTGCACTATTTTTTGTAGCGATACTGACATCCTGCTTCGCCAAATTTTACAAAACAATTCACTTTGTGACGCATTTCTTTGTAAGTAGTGGGTGCAATGACAGGGAAGGGCGATTGCGCGGCTCCCTGTCATTGTACCCCTCAGATGCCGCATTAATCACTGATCATGGCATCTGACATTAATATTAACCCCTTCGCGCCCAGCGCCGTACATGTACGGCGCTGGGGCGATGCGGGCACATGGCGCCCGCTCGCGGGTGCGGCGGGCGTCATGGCCGGCAAGTCTCTGCTGTTTCTAACAGCAGAGACTTGCCGCTACTTACCGCCATCGGCGGCGTCTTCCTGGTTGATTAGATGCCGTGATCACACGTGATCACGGCATCTAGTTGCGTTTCAACCCGGAAGTATTCGCTTCCGGGTGGTGTACAGACACCCCGTGTGGCCAATCGGGGTGTCTGTACACCATATGAAAACTGTAATCCTCGCTGGTGAGGATTACAGTTTTCAAAGTGCAATTCTTATTCTAGCCACTAGATGGCAGGCCAGGATAAGAAATGAGCAACTCATGGATTTCTGAGTCTATAAAATCCATAATTGCTCATAAAGAAAAAAAAAAAAGCCACAATATATAAGCCCATATTTGAGCTTTCTAATAGTAAAAAAAAAATAAAAAAAAATGTTAAAAAATATATAAAAAATAAAAAAGATGTAAAAGTTCAAATCACCCCCCTTTCCGTATAAGTAAAAAATAAATACCTAAATAACAATAAATATAGACATCATGGGTATCACCGTGACCGAAAACGCCCGTACTTTTAAAATATAAAAAAAAATTCCAATACGACGAATTGTGTGGCGGAAAAAAGCGTCCAAATGGCGATTTGCCGTTTTTTGTCGCTTTTTTTTTCTAAAAAAAATTAAATAAAAAGTGATCAAAAAAGTCATACACACCCCAGAATGGTATCAATAAAAACTTCAGATCGTCCCGCAAAAAATGAGCCCCCATACAGCTCTGTACACATAAATACCAAAAAGTTATAGGGGTCAAGATTTGACAAGGAAAAAAAAAAAAAAAAAAGGGCAACTTTCTAATTATTTTATCACTATGAAAACGCAGGAAAAACTATACATATTAGGTATTGCCGGATTCGTACTGACCAGTAGAATGAAAGTAACGGATCAGTTTTAATGCACATCGAACGCTGTAAATAAGAAACCCGTAGAACTGTAGCGGAATAGCGTTTTCTTTGCAATTTCACCCGGTTTGGAATTTTTTTCCCGCTTCCCACTACACCGTATGCAATATTAAATGGTGGCGTTGGAAAGTACAACTTGTCCCGCAAAAAACAAGCCCTCATACAGCTATGTGAACAGAAAAATAAAAGCGTTATGGCTGTTTGAAGGCAGGGAGTGCAAAACGAAAATGCAGAACCGAAAAAAGCTCCGGGGGTGAAGGGGTTAAGGTCTATAACAAAAAATAAATAAATAAAACTACATACTTACCTCATACTTTTGATCATGAGCCTGCCGGCGCCATCTTGATTGAAAATCCAGCACAAAATCACGCACAGTGTGTGATGACTAGTGATGCGCGAATACACTATTCGGCCGAACATGGCGGCGCTCGTGACCACGCAGTGTTCGGCAGAACCATGCTTGAGTCTCCTCCCCGCACGCTAGTTAGCCAATTAGCGTGCGGGAAGGTGCTGGCATTCACTGTAATGCCAGTAGCCATGTTAGCTACTGGCATTACAGTGATTGGCTGGCCTGGAACGCGTCATCGGGTGCTATAAAGCACCCGGTGACCGGATCATACTGAGCAGGGAGAGCTGCTGCAAGCAGGGACAGACAGAGTAGGGACAGAAGAACGCTAGGCAGGGATAGAGTTTCTGTTTCAAAGACCTTTTAAGGGCTATTATATCTTGCTGGCAAACTTTTTATTTTATTTTGGGGGTGTTAAAAATAGCACTAGGTAGCCTGCCATTAACGCCACCTATGCAGCTGCTGCATGCTGTATGATACTCTCTGTATACTATATACCTGACATCCTTTGCTATTATTTCTGCTGTTAAGCCCGCAGTACCTCTTTTGTGTCTTGCTGTATAACATTTGCGCTAGGAGGGACTTGTAAAGGGATAGGATTTGGCTAGGCAGGGCTAGTATTTCTGTTCAAAAGTCACAAAAGTCCATTGTTATATCTGGCTGCATTTTTTTATTTTTTATTTTGGGGCAAAAAGAACTCAAGTGTGCCTGACGCTAATACCACGTGCACAGCATGTGCATTAGAACCGTTCTGTAGTCTATATACCTGACATCCATTGCTATTTTTTCTACCGTTAATTAAGGCCGCAGTTCCTCAGCTGCGTCTGCTGTATAACATTTGCACAAGGAGGGACTTATAGTGTAGGGATAGGATTTGGCTAGGTAGTGCTAGTGTTTCTGTTCCAAAGACACAAAAGTCCATTGTTATATCTGGCTGCATTTTTTTTTCTTTTGGGGCAAAAAGAACGCAAGTGTGCCCTGACACTACCAGTATGTGCACAGCGTGTGTATTAGAACCTTTCAAAAATCTATATACCTGACATCCATTGGTATATTTTCTACCGTTAATTTAGGCCACAGTTCCTCATTTGCGTCTGCAGTATAACTTGTGCAAGGAGGGACCTATACTGTAGTGATAGGATTTGGCTAGGTAGGGCTAGTGTTTCTGTTCAAAAGACACAAAAGTCCATTGTTATATCTGGCTGCATTTTTTTTTTCTTTTGTGGCAAAAAGAACGCAAGTGTGCCCTGACACTAACACTATGTGCACAGCGTGTGCATTATAACGTTTCTGTAGTCTATACCTGTAGTCTACCTGACATCCATTGGTATTTTTCTACCGTTAATTTAGGCAGTTGTTCCTCATTTGCGGCTGCTCTATAACATTTGTGCATTCTAAATATTTGAAATGGACGGGGAAGTGGGCGTGATGCTGATGGTGCACGCAGAGGCCATGGCTCTGGGCGCAGTGAAACTGTGCCTGCTGGCAGAGCCCAAGAAACAAAGTCATCCAAAACTCCTAGCTTCATGTCTCAGTTTGGAGGGCGGCGCAAGACAGGTTCTTGTTAGGTGAACATGTCAGGAGGAGGACCAGAGTGAGGTTAATTTTTTTAGGTAAAAAAAAATTGGGGGTGGGGGCCTGCTGGTGAACCTCTTAAATATTTAAAGGCGAAGGCAGCCTAATAAGCAGTTTGATATGATGGAGGAAGAGGAGGAAGAGGACGAGAAGAGGAAGGGGTTCATGGAAATACAGTGTATTCAATACACCTTAAAAGCCACATTTAAAGTTCCTTTATGTTCAGCCGCTTTCCTCTGGTGGGGTAGTGAAGTCAGGGGCAATCCAGGCCTTGTTCATTTTGATTAGCGTCAACCTGTCAGCATTTTCAGTTGACAGGCGGATGCGCTTAGCAGTTATTATGCCCCCAGCGGCACTAAATAACTGCTCCGAAAAAACGCTGGCTGCAGGGCAGGCCAGCACCTCAAAGGCGTAGAACAGTTCGTGCCACGTGTCCAGCTTAGACACCCAATATTTATAAGGCACAGACGGATTGCTGAGGACGTTGACATTGTCAGCTAGGTAATCCTTTACCATTTTACAAAACTTTTCCCTGCTAGTTGTGACACTAGGGCGCTTATCAGAACCTTTTCCACATGCAGTGTTGTTCGTCTTTATTGAGAGCAGGTAGGGTTCCAGCGCGTGCTCAGATTGCACAGCAGTCAGTGAGCTGGCAAGTGTAAGCGCTACTGCAGCGTTGCCAGACCGGCGGAAGCTGTAGGTGACTTTCGGAAATGGGCACCTTCACCAGCAGCTCAGGCAAAAAAAGTGTAGTTTTTGAGAAACCGCTGAACAACTAAGTTGAAGCAGTTGTTTGGCCTGAGGGAGACTCCTGTTGGAGGAACAGGTAGACTCATTCCTGTCATTAGTTCCAGGGTCCTATAGGGTCAGGTTGGTTTAGGTTCCTGTGTATGAACTCACCTATGTTTGAGGCCTGTTCATACTAGTAGTAAGTCAGGATTAGAGTCAGTGTTTCCTTTAGGAGGTGTCCATCTTCCTTCCTTAGTTTCCAGGCCTAATCTCCTTTCCCTCCTACGCTCTGTGTGGTTTCCCCCCACACTTGAGCGTGACAGTATGTGTGTGAGCTTGCTGAGCTCCAAAGTCGCCACCAAGTTGCGGCCGTTATCAGACAAAACCACGCCTGGTTGTAGGTTGAGTGGAGAGAGCCACAGCTCAGCCTGGTCCCTTATACCCTGCCACATCACTGTGGCGGTGTGTTGTTTGTCACCTAAGCAAATAAGTTTTAGCACAGCCTGTTGCCGCTTCCCCACCGCTGTGCTAAACTGCTTCCAGCTACTGACTGATGGCTGACTGGTGCTGCAAGATGAGAATTCCTAGGTGGAAGTGGTGGAGGAGAAGGAGGGGTTGCAGCCGCTAATGTAGGTGGTGGCGGAAATCCTGATAGATGTAGGGCCCGCAATCCTTTGTGTCGGTAGCACCTGTGCCATCCCAGGGTACGACTCGCTCCCAGCCTCCACAACGTTCACCCAGTGTGCCATCAGGGAAATGTAGCGTCCCTGGCCAGAAGCACTTGTCCATGTGTCAGTCGTTAAGTGGACCTTCCCAGTAACTGCGTTGGTCAGGGCACGGGTTATGTTATGGGACACATGCTGGTGTAAGGCGGTGAGGGCACACCGGCAAAAATAGTGGCGGCTAAGTACTGAATAACGAGGGACAGCCGCCGCCATCAGACTGCGAAAAGCCTCAGCGCCAGCAATTTGTAAAGGTGTGCATTTAGTGCTATGGCCTGTGGGTGGGTGGCTGGGTATTTGCACTTTCGTTCAAAGGCCTGGGGTATGGACATCTGTATGCTGCGCTGGAACACAGAAGTGGATGTGCTCGCTGATGGTGCTTGCGAGGGTCCAGGTGCAGGGCGGGAGGCATCTGGGCCTGTGTCTTGGCTAGCACGTAACACAGGGAAGAGGAGGCAGTGGTGTGACCGCAGACACCGATTGTGGATCCAGGCGTTTGGCCCACCTATTAGGGTGCTTTGCTGCCATGAAGATCATGCTGGTGGTGGTCAGGTTGCTAGTGTTCATGCCCCTGCTCATTTTGGTACGGCACAGGTTGCAAATGACAATTCTTTTATCATCCACACTTGTTAGTGTGGCCTGCCTTCTCCCTTTTGCCACCCCACTGCCTCTTCCAGCCTGTTGCGGTGCTGCGCATCCCTCCCCCTCTGTACTGCTGTCCTTGCTCAGCTTGTCTCCTTCCCATGTTGGGCCAGTGATTTCATCGTCCACTACTTCCTCTTTGGGAAGGAATTTTTTCCCTTACAGTGAGGAATATTGGCTTCTACCTGAGAGGGGTTTTTTGCCTTCCTCTGGATCAACTTGCAGGATAACAGGCTGAACTGGATGGACAGATTTATTTTTTCGTCTATGTTACTTCTTCACTCTGGTCCTCATCCTGACAAGTTGACGTTCAGTGCTGCTGACAAAAACATTTGGGGTGAGGGTCTGCTGCTGATCTGACCGTCTAAAACATTCAGGGCGAGTGCCTACTGCTGATATGACAGTGTAAAACATTAGGGGTGAGGGAGTGCTGCTACTTGTGCTTTACGTACAAGTAAATCTATGTTTCCTAAAAATATTTCATGTAAAATATTGTAATATCATGTTATCTTGGGTTTTGGGGGGGTATTTTTGTCATTCCGTAAAAGTGGCGTAATAGTCGGACATCATCGTTAATAGCAGCGACTTTGGTGTCCAAGATGCATCCAGACATCCTCCCCGTGCTGTTCCCTAACCATTTCAGTGGTGTTTCCACCATTTTCTGATGTTTCCCTATCGGCCAGACACCCTCCCCTCTCCCATTGACTTCCATTGTACTCGGATTTGCAGCAAATCAAATTTTCCCCACTTCGGACACTTCGATTCACTTAATACTAATGGACATACTCACTGAAGTGTGGCTGTTCGATCAGCAGACTCCGCACTGGCTCGCCAAACTTTTCTTGTGTTCTCCTCCCCCTGCTGTTGAGGGGGTTTCTCTGATGCCTGTGACAGCACCTCTGGTTGCCTGGACTCTCCACTATGATATAAAGTTTAACGGGCACTGGTGGGCTTTCTGGCACAAAGATATTTAAAAAAAAAAAAAAATCCCAGAGAAAAAAATTTAACCAAGGTGTCCAGTCCAGCTCTGTAACTGTGTGCCTCCCTGTCAATGCCGCTGGTCAAGTGATGGTTATAGAAAGACATAGGAGGGACCAGCCATTGGCATGGGTCCAGTGCCAGCGTGGGAGGAAAGGACAGCTGTGTGTGATGCTGACAGGAGGGGGAGGGAGAACACCCATGCTATTCAACTGTATCTGCATCCTGAGGATTTGGACACAGTTGAAACCAGTGCTGATCCTTGGTGGGTCCCCTTCCACTCTGGACACGGTTGGGGGTGCACCTCCTGAGAACAAGATCATTGTGCCATTGTAAGGACCCCTACTGATCTTTGTTACGCCCGGTGATCAGAATAACCCTTTTAATTTCCAGGAAAGTTTTCCTACAAACAATAACCACTGATGTCACATATCTAACTAGCTGCAAGCACAACTGACGCTGGAAAGAACCTGCACGTGATTACTTCATCACTGATGAAGTGTTTTTGTTAGACCTGTTATGTAACCGACTGGTTCTGCAACCTGCTTCCAAGAGTCGTACTTGAGCATACATGTTTGCTCACTTTTTAGGTTTGCAATTCATAGAATTCCGAACGTGCCTAGAAATTATGCCAACTTTAGTTCAATATACGTGATTTTTGGTCAAGGGTATTTTGTTCTCACCATATAAAATATTTGAGGGTCTACATATAAAAGTGCATGTCTATATCAAAGTACATTGACTATAATGGGATTTATATGGTTACTGTCATTCTACCAGACAAAATAATACATTTCATCCATTATATTTATGAACCTTAAAGCAAACATAACCTTATCATAACCTTATAAAAAAACAGAAGTACCTGTGAATACTGTTCCTCTTGATCTGTCTATAGAGGAGGGTGATGATGTAGCTGCAGTTTCTCAGTAACAGGGCAGGAGGGGGACGTAGCTGCAGTTTCTCAGTAACAGAGGAGGAGGAGGATGTAGCTCCAGTTTCTCAGTAACAGAGGAGGAGGGGATGCAGCTGCAGTTTCTTAGTAACAGGGGAGGAGGGGGATGCAGCTGCAGTTTCTCAGTAACAGAGGAGGAGGGGATGCAGCTGCAGTTTCTCAGTAACAGGGGACAAGGGGGTGCAGCTGCGGTGTCTCAGTAACAGGGGAGGAGGGAGATACAGCTCCAGTTTCTCAGTGACAGGGGAGGAGGGGGTGCACCTGAAGTTTCTCAGTAACAGAGGAGGAGGGGGATGCAGCTGCAGTTTCTCAGTAACAGAGGAAATGGGAGATACAGCTGCAGTTTCTCAGTAACAGAGGAGGTGGAAGATACAGCTGCATTTTCTCAGTAACAGGGGAGGAGGGGGATGCAGCTGCAGTTTCTCAGTAACAGAGGAGGAGGGGGATGAAGCTGTGGTTTCTCAGTAACAGGGGAGGAGGGGGATGCAGCTTCAGTTTCTCAGTAACAGAGGAGGAGGGGGATGAAGCTGTGGTTTCTCAGTAACAGGGGAGAAGGGGGATGCAGCTGCAGTTTCTCAGTAACAGAGGAGGAGGGAGATGCAGCTGCAGTTTCTCAGTAACAGGGGAGGAGGGGGATGCAGCTGGGGTTTCTCAGTAACAGGGGAGGAGGGGGATGCAGCTGCAGTTTCTCAGTAACCGGGGAGGAGGGGGGTGCACCTGCAGTTTCTCAGTAAAAGAGGAGGAGGAAGATACAGCTGAAGTTTCTCAGTAACAGGGGAGGAGGGGGATGCAGCTGCAGTTTCTCAGTAACAGAGGAAATGGGAGATACAGCTGCAGTTTCTCAGTAACAGGGGAGGAGGGGGATGCAGCTGCGGTTTCTCAGTAACAGAGGAGGAGGGGGATGCAGCTGTGGTTTCTCAGTAACAGAGAAGGAGGGGGATGCAGCTGCAGTTTCTCAGTAACAGGGGACTAGGGGGATGCAGCTGCAGTTTCTCAGTAACAGAGGAGGTGGGAGATACAGCTGCAGTTTCTCAGTAACAGGGGAGGAGGGGGATGCAGCTGGGGTTTCTCAGTAACAGGGGAGGAAGGAGTGCACCAGCAGTTTCTCAGTAACAGAGTAGGTGGGAGAAACAGCTGCAGTTTCTCAGTAACAGGGGAGGAGGGGGATGCAGCTGCGGTTTCTCAGTAACAGAGGATGAGGGGGGTGCACCTGCAGTTTCTTAGTAACAGGGGAGGAGGGGGATGCAGCTGCAGTTTCTTAGTAACAGAGGAGGAGGGAGATGCAGCTGAAGTTTCTCAGTAACAGGGGAGGAGGGGGATGCAGCTGCAGTTTCTCAGTAACCGGGGAGGAGGGGGTGCACCTGCAGTTTCTCAGTAACAGAGGAGGAGGTAGATACAGCTGCAGTTGCTCAGTAACAGGGGACGAGGGGGATGCAGCTGCCGTTTCTCAGTAACAGGGGAGGAGGCGGATGCAGCTGCGGTTTCTCATTAACAGGGGACGAGGGAGATGCAGATGCGGTTTCTTAGTAACAGGGGAGGAGAGTTATGCAGCTGCAGTTTCTCAGTAACAGAGGAGGAGGGAGATGCAGCTGCAGTTTCTCAGTAACAGGGGAGGAGGGGGATGCAGCTGGGGTTTCTCAGTAACAGGGGAGGAGGGGGATGCAGCTGGGGTTTCTCAGTAACAGGGGAGGAGGGGGATGCAGCTGCAGTTTCTCAGTAACAGGGCAGGAGGGGGATGCAGCTGCAGTTTCTCAGTAATGGGGGAGGAGGGGGATACAGTGGTGGTTTCTCAGTAATGGGGGAGGAGAGGATGTAGCTGCAGTTTCTCAGTAACAGGGGAGGAGAGGGATGCAGCTGCAGTTTCTGAGTAACGGGGAGGAGGGGGTGCAGCTGCAGTTTTTCAGTAACGGGAGGAGGGGATGCAGCTGTGGTTTCTCAGTAACAGGGGAGGAGGGGGATGCAGCTGCAGTTTCTCAGTAACAGGGGAGGAGGGGGATGCAGCTGCAGTTTCTCAGTAACAGAGGAGGAGGGGGCTGCAGTTGCTCAGTGTTTTAGTGAAATACTCACAGGGATTAATTTTTAACATTTTCAATATCAGTTTAAGTTTAGATTACAAAACAAGCATTTTATTTTTTGAGTTCTAAAGACAAAGCTTACCATGACTAATGGAGGCTTTTCTCTTCAGTTGTTGCACCGACATCCCATGACCACCTCTGCACTGCTGTTCCCTGTGGACATGTGCGCCTCTCTACTCACCCAGGTAGCCCTCTCCTGGTCCAGTCCTGCTCTTCTCCTAGCCCGCAGCGATCTTGGACTCCAGCACGTCTTCTGCAAGCTGCAGCCTGTCTGCCTTGCCTCCTGCTGGGATCTCCTAGCGTCCTATAGGGTGCGCACTCACTGTCCTGGGCCTTTTAAAGGGCCAGCACGCACATGTCCAAATCATTCCTTAGCCTATGGTTGACCACCCAGGGTATATAAGGCACCTTGTCCAGTGGAAGGGTGTCTGAGCTTTAGGTTTCTAGTTCAAAGTCAATTTAAAAAAAAAACGCTGCCCTCAATCAACATAATCAGATCCAACCAGTCCGAAATACATGGGAAAGTTTCTGACGTAGTCAGGAAACAAAAAAAAGTTTCAAATTGTTACTCCTACTGTGAGCAGGTTTCAGGTGAAGTGGGTCCCGTTCACACCAAGTTCAAAGTTAGAAAGAAAAACTGCGCTGCTCTCAATCAACAGAATCTGATCCAATCTGTCTGAAATACATGGGAAATTTCCTGACGTAGTCAATCACTGGTTTGTTAGCCGTGGACTCCATATAAATCTCTGTTCCTATATTCCTGTATTCGACCAGAAAAGGAGCAAGGTATAGCAAAGTACCGCAGCCACTTTTAAATACCCATCATTTATGCTACTTACAAAATTTTATAAAATCACAGGCACATAGCAGTTAAAACAGGTTTCCCGTCATGTGCCCGACCCGGGTTTCACCTCTGCTTTGTCAGGGGCATACCTTCCTCCTTTCGGGGGCATCTCCTTTATACCAGTCTGGCAGTTGTTCCTCCCCACCTATACATTATTTACATAAAACCTTCTTGTAGTAAGGTTTTATGTAAGGAGACACTATGGGGGTCATTTATTATCCAGAAATATGCCTATATTAGGTGTATTTCTGCGCAGATTGTGGTGCAAAGGTTACTTGCACCGCAATCTGCAACTTTTCTCTGCTCACTCCAGGTCTAAAAAAAGTGGGCTGTGAAGGGGACAGGCCAGCAGGCCAATCTCATTCATCATTTTCTACACCTGCTGTAGGCATATAAACCCGTCTAAATGTAAGCCAGCTCGGAAACTGTCTTACATTTAGACTGGCACTGGATGCGCCGAAGCAATGTAGAGGCTGGTGCCTCTTCATTACTTCAAAGGATCCACCGCCAGATATAGGGGTTTTTAAGAGCAGTGTCTAAAACGTCGGTCTTAAAGGGGTTATCCGACACTAACTAATGCCCCCCCATATGCCGGACCCCTCACACTAATTCTATTTACCTGGCTCCCCACTCCCTGTGCTGCTCCTGGTCCCCGTACCACCACTGTTGCTTCTCCCCGTGCATGGATGATAACATCCAGTGTCAGGGGGGAGCAGCAAATGGCAGGCAGTAGAATTAGTGTGAGGGAGCCGGCATATGGGGGGAGGGAGGCATTTGTTAGTGTTGGATAACCCCTTTAATAAATGAACCCCTATGTGTTAACAAACCTTTTTTAATATTCCGGACATGCTCTTGAATTCTGGTCTTCAGCTTCCTCATGGTCCGTCCTACATACTAGAGTCCACATGGACATCCCAGGGGTCTTCCTAAAGATAACCAGGATCATTGATATAGGATCATTCTTCCAAAATTGATTACCACTAAATTGTATTATGAATGCAAAACTGAATTCCTTTTTAATTACTTTCTGTTGTTTATTCTGCGTTTCCTCTTCATATCCTCCTCTCTCCAACTTTCCAGATCATCTTTTTTATAACCTTTTTCTAAAAAACGGCTTTGTATAATTTCACTGTGGAAATTATGTCTAGTATGGTTCTAGAATTGAAGGGAAGCTTACGTGTGAGCAGTCTGGAGTCTACATGCTGGAGTGTCCATGTGGACTCCAGTATGTATGACGGACCATGAGGAAGTTGAAGACCAGAATACAGGAGCATGTCCGCAATATTTAAAAAGGTTTGGAAACACATAGGGGGTCATTTATCAAACTGTTGTAAAGTAGAACTGGCTTAGTTGCTCATAGCAACCAATCAGATTCTACCCTTCATTTTCCAAAGGCGCTGCCAAAAATGAAAGGTGGAATCTGATTGGTTGCTATGGGCAACTAAGCCACTTCTACGTTACACCAGTTTGATAAATGACCCCCATAGTGTCTCCTTACATTTTAAAAGGGTCCATAATACAGAGGGTTTCGTTTTTATTGGTCTTTGGCGAGGAGAGGATCCAGTGGCAAAAATCAATCGAAAGGAGGTAGAATGCATTTACAGTTTAGGCACTTTACAACTCCGTGGGCTTAATATTGAGTTTGACTTAAAACCTTGTATAGTTTAACTGTATATGTATAATGAGATACGGGATTGGTTCTACTTTGCAGGGAATATAATAGGGAGAAGTAGAAGCCGATTAGCTGACCGGTTATAGGTGCAGAAAGAAAAGGGAAAAGGAGAGGGTTCTCATTGGTGCGTTTGTAACATGTGATCATGGTTCTATTGCGAATGGAGAAATAGTAGTAATAGCTGATTGGTGCGTTTGCCACATGTGATTCATTGAGAAAGGTGAGATAGTAGGAGTAGCTGATTGGTTTGTTTTTTAAATAGCCACAATATGAATGAAGGGTGTTTTTGAGAGTGGAATCCTATTGGTTGTCTTTACCATGTAAAGAGGCGGATTTTTATTGTATATAAATTTGTAACTTGTTTAGGGATATTATATTTGGAAATATGTAATTTAAGAGAAGTGTTTTAAAGGAGGTGTTATGTAAATAATGTATATGTGGGGAGGAACAACTCCCAGACTGGTATAAAGGAAACGCCCCTGAAAGGAGGAGCTTATGCCCTTGACGAAGCAGACGTGAAACCCAGGTTGGGTACAAGGCGGGAAACCAGTTTTAACTGTTATGTGCCTGTGATTTTATGAAATTTTGCTAAGTAGAATAAATGCTGGGTATTTGAAAGCGGCTGCGGTACCTCACTATTCCTTGCTTCTTTTTTGGTCGAATATAGGATATAGGAAGAAAGATTTGTTTAGAGCCCATGCTTAACATACCCGTGATTGACTACGTCAGGAAATTTCTAATGTATTTCAGACTGGTTGGATCTGATTCTGTTGATTGAGAGCAGCGCAGTTCTTCTTTTTGACTTTGAACTTGGTGTGAACGGGACCCACTTCACCTGAAATCTGCTCACAGTAGGAACTTTGTTTTATTTGTTTAGGTTTCTAGTGTCTAATATACCAGCAAAGGTGCTATATCCTGTCTGACTACTCATGCACTGAACTCCTGCCTGACAACCGACTCTAACTCCATACCAAATCAAAACAAGGTCCAATTCAGACTACTCTGTTATCCATATGTTCACAAGTAAGCTCCTGCACTGGAGTTCCACTCTACTCCATACAACAAGATCCATCCATCATCAGTAACAAGTGTAGATATTGAGCTAATTTCTGAATCCTATCAATGTGTAGAGACAATGCAACTCACTCATGACTTGGTAGAACCATACTTTCTTCTTTATTCTTTACTAGCTGAAAGACCCGGCTTCGCCTGGGTATATTTAATCTATTTCATTTAATGTTTGTGTGTGTCATTAAACGATATCGAGAGTGACCTCTACAGTGCCCTCCCCTTTAACTGTGACCTCAACAGCAGCTAGGGTGGCCGCTGTCTTCACCCCAGGAAGCCGGACCTCACCGGCCATTCTCCCAAACGTGAAGCAGTCCCCATGAAGCCACACCCTTAACATGAAGCCACGCCACTAAACATTAAGCCACGCCCCCTGGCTCTGTGAAGAAATGGATAAGAAGCTGTCTGAGCATGAGCTACTGAAAGGGTGGACATCCCTACGTCCGTTCAGGCACTGCACCAGACGGAGGACAGGGAGCCAGAAAACCGGACTGTCCAGCCTAAAGCCGGACATCTGGCCACCCTAACATCAGCCTGCCCTAGGGTGGCCAGAGGTCCAGTTTTAGGCTGGACAGTCTGGCTTTCAGACTCCTTGTCCACCGTCCGGCGCAGGGCCTGCACAGACACAGGGATGTCCACCCTTTCAGTAGCTCATGCTCAGACAGCTTCTCCTCCGTGTCTTCATGGAACCAGAGGGCGTGGCCTCGTGTTTAGGGGTGTGGCTTCATGGGGACCGGTGGCACGGCTTCACATTGGGGGGAGGCTGGACAGTCTGGCTTTCAGACTCCCTGTCATCTGTCATGCGCAGGGCCTGGATAGACACGGATGTCCTTTTGAACAGCTCACTCTCAGACAGCAGCACTGTGCAGTCTGAACATGAGCTGCAGGGAGAAAGTCACCCTCCCTCCCTCCCCTGCAGCTGACAGAAGTTGATTTTTACCTTCATTTTTTCAATCCCGGTCAGATGCGGCGTGGAAAGGGTGTGGCCTGACTGAGTCTGGGACGTGACTTAGTGGGACCTCGGTGTGTGGCTTTTAAGTCCTTCTTTTGAGGGTGGCCTGAATTACAAGTCGATGCCATAGTAATTTAGGAGAAAACACAGTGGGTAGCAGTGGAAGAAAACATCTTTTATTACTACTGAACGGTAAATACATGAAATTTACATTATATGAGGTAATGATTGATGATGAGTTAGTCTAAAACATGAGTTATAGTTATGGTAACCGGAATACTCCTTTAACAGTGTCTGCCCCTTTAAAGCAGACCTACAGCAGTGAACTGGCTAGGTTGTTATGGAAACCTGGTGTGTGTGGAGACTAACTGCCTGTAAGCTTCTATTGGCTGATAAGGGTCGTGTGACCAGGCTTCTATTGGCTAATGCATTTTTTGGGAATATCTCAGGAACGGTACGTCCTGGAGAGCTGAGACCCATTCTAAAGCCTTCCCAGACTCCTGATGTACCTGTGTGCCAAATTAAGTGATTGTAGCTGCGACGGTGTGGATTTCTTTAGCGGACATACACACACATACACTCAGCTTTATATATTAGATGCACATATGTTTTCCCATCAGGGATACATAGTATACAGATAGCGATCACAGGGGAGCAGACCCTCAGCATATCCATGCACATAAGTAACCGGCATGTCTCTCAAATTGGCCATTTATGAAGGAGTCAAAGTCGAAGTCGGAGCCAGAGTGTGACAAAAAGCAAGATTCGGAATTGGAGTGAGGAGTTTCTCTTACTGACTCCACAGCCCTGCTACAAAGTGTTTTATCTCATGTTTGCAAAGACTTAGGCTACTTTCACACTAGCGTTTTAAAATTCCGGTATTGAGTTCCGTCATAGGGGCTCAATACCGGAATAAAACGCTTCAGTTTTGTCCCCATTCATTGTCAATGGGGACAAAACTGAACTGAAGACAACGGAATGCTCCTGAAAGCATTCCGTTCCGTCTTCAGACCGGAGAACAAACCGCAGCATGCTGCGGTTTGCTCTCCGGTCCAGGCATCCGCACCAAGACGGATCCGGAATGACCCCCAATGCAAGTCAATGGGGGTGGATCCGTCTGGTGTGACCATAATGGTAACCGGATCCGCCCTCCATTGACTTTCAATGGAGTCCATTACGGATCCGGGTACACATAGACACATACAGACATAAACATACACACACATAAAGACATACAAACACACATACATACTTACATGCTCCCCGGCAGGTCTTCGGAGCGTCAGGACGGCTCACACAGGTCACGATTCCCCACAGCGCCCTCTGCTGGGCTCCTGGTGGAATCGTCAGATGACGATTCCACCAGGCGCCCAGCAGAGGGCGCTGTGGGGAATCGTGACCTGTGTGAGCCGTCCTGACGCTCCGAAGACCTGCCGGGGAGCATGTAAGTATGTATGTGTGTTTGTATGTCTATATGTGTGTGTATGTTTATGTGTATGTATATGTATGTACTGTGTGACATGTGTGGGGCCGGAGCGCGGTTCCGGCTCCACACATGTCACTGCGGCAGGCCTGATCCGGCAGCACCCTTCACCTGCCGGATCAGGCCTGCCGCCAGTGTGAAAGTAGCCTAACATTGACTATGTACCTAATGAACACACCATTCCAAAGTTGTATCAATAAATGGTATTGATTTCCATAGTTTTCCACCATCAGTGTAACTCAGTGGTGTGGAACCACTGTGTCACTTGAACAAATTTGACTTAGAGCTACTCCCAAGGACATTATCTGAATAGGCCCTCTGATCTTCACCCTTTAAAGGGAGTCTCTCACCTGTCTTCCACCAATATAAATAAGAGCACTGCCCCACAGAAGATTGTAGACACATCCCAGACATAACTGTGTGCACTGTGTGTGTATTACATGTCACATCCCAGACATACCTGTGTGCACTGTGTGTCTGTATTACATGTCACATCCCAGACATACCTGTGTGCACTGTGTGTCTGTATTACATGTCACATCCCAGACATACCTGTGTGCACTGTGTGTGTGTATTACATGTCACATCCCAGACATACCTGTGTGCACTGTGTGTCTGTATTACATGTCACATCCCAGACATACCTGTGTGCACTGTGTCTGTATTACATGTCACATCCCAGACATACCTGTGTGCACTGTGTGTGTGTATTACATGTCACATCCCAGACATACCTGTGTGCACTGTGTGTCTGTATTACATGTCACATCCCAGACATACCTGTGTGCACTGTGTGTGTGTATTACATGTCACATCCCAGACATACCTGTGTGCACTGTGTGTGTGTATTACATGTCACATCCCAGACATACCTGTGTGCACTGTGTGTCTGTATTACATGTCACATCCCAGACATACCTGTGTGCACTGTGTGTGTGTATTACATGTCACATCCCAGACATACCTGTGTGCACTGTGTGTCTGTATTACATGTCACATACCAGACATACCTGTGTGCACTGTGTGTCTGTATTACATGTCACATCCCAGACTTACCTGTGTGCACTGTGTGTGTGTATTACATGTCACATCCAGACTTACCTGTGTGCACTGTGTGTCTGTATTACATGTCACATCCCAGACATACCTGTGTGCACTGTGTGTGTGTATTACATGTCACATCCCAGACATACCTGTGTGCACTGTTGTGTATTACATGTCACAATCCCAGACATACCTGTGTGCACTGTGTGTCTATATTACATGTCACATCCCAGACATACCTGTGTGCACTGTGTGTCTGTATTACATGTCACATCCCAGACATACCTGTGTGCACTGTGTGTCTGTATTACATGTCACATCCCAGACATACCTGTGTGCACTGTGTGTCTGTATACATGTCACATCCCAGACATACCTGTGTGCACTGTGTGTCTGTATTACATGTCACATCCCAGACATACCTGTGTGCACTGTGTGTCTGTATTACATGTCACATCCCAGACATACCTATGTGCACTGTGTGTCTGTATTACATGTCACATCCCAGACATACCTGTGTGCACTGTGTGTCTTTATTTCATGTCCAGGAAAAGCACTTTTATTCTGCAAGAAAACAGCTCCTAAGTGCCTGGCTCTGCTGCTTCAAGTGCCCAAAGCAAACCAGACTGAAGAGGAGAGGGCTGCTTTAGTTGCTCATATCTTGGGATTGGTAGCCACTAGAAATATGAACAACCTTTTTTGAAAGCTGGCATTCCAACCTTTTAAACAATACCAGAATCACAGCATATTATATCCACTATATCAAAAGATGCAGCTGTGAGAAATCGAGTCAGGAGAGAAAGCTGTTTTTACTTTCACTTTGTGCTGGGCACTTAGTAGCTGTTTTTCAGCAGAAAAAAAGTGGTTTTCCTGGACATGGAATACAGATACAAAGTGCACACAGACATCCTTGGGATATGTCTGCAATCTTCTTAGTTATATTGGTGAAAAATAAATTAGGTGACAAATTCCCTTTAACCCCTATATAGGGATCTAGACTCCACTGCAGGTGAACATCCAGGTTGCTACCTCACTGAGTAGTCTCTGTTCAACTGACACCGAGGAATTAAGAGGAAGTAAAAGCATGGCACAAGCCATGGTCAGGGCAGGAAGAGTTTGTGTGATCCTATAAACAGTCTGAGGTTAGGGTGGGTGGCTCAAGGTCAGAATGGAGATCAGGGAGAAGTCATTGGCTGGGGAATATTAGGCTGCATGCGTGTTGACCCTTTAAGAGCCAAAAGGAGGGTGCACCCTATGGAAGCAATAGAAGAAAGCAGTGCCATGGAAGGAGAGGAACGCTGGCAGTGCTACTCCTGAGGCCAGGTCTGCAGATTTGGAGGAAAGGAGCACCAGCGGGTCTGAGCTGCCAATAACCAGGAGCAAGTGAGCCAAGCAGAAGGAGGAAGGAGTTTTTTTCCCCATAAAATTAGGAAAATTGGCTTCTTCCTCACTGGGTTTTTTTGCTTTCCTCTGGATCAACTTGCAGGATAACAGGCTGAACTGGATTTCAGCCTTTCAAACCATGTTACTATGTAATGTATTTAGAAAGTGGCAGACTTACTGAAATCCACATAGGCAAACGTTTCAAAGGGCAAAGTCATAAGAAAGGAAGAAGACAAGATAGCATAGAAGCTGATCTTAACATCTCTCCACTTCAGAGAGGCGTGAAGAGCAGCAGACCTGATTTCATAACCTCCATGTGCCATAGTAAATTATATGGACGGAGGTCGTCTTTACGAGACAACCCCTTTAAGGTGTTTGTGTGGACTAAAAAGAGAGCATGAGCTTAGTAGTATCTGAAATGGAGAAAGGTTCCTGACAGAGAAAGTTGAATGGTAGAAACGGCCACGCTTAAAAGAGGAAACCACAGCAGAGAAATAAAAGGAAGAATGGTTATTTATAGCAAAAGTAAGGCAAAATTTATGACTTTAGGTTAAACTAGTCACATAAGAGAACATTGTAAACCACTGCATTGCAACTAGTGGTGAGGAAATCGACGTATCCAAAGTGGACTTCGATCCATATTTCAGGAAAAAGTTGATTTGTCATGAAGCTGGATTTTCTCGCCCTTCGTGGTAACTAATCAATTTTTCCTAAAATGGTTTCTGAAAAAAAAAATTATACTCACCTCATCCACTTGCTTGCGGAGAAGCCGTCTACTACCGTCTTAATTGAAGAAAACCCACCAAAGGACCTGTGGTGAGCATGATGACGTCACCACATGATCACGCTGGGAGCGCGCAGTGACGTCATCAGTGAATAACCCCTGAAAGACTGAATGTGAGTCACAGATGCGGTGATCAGAGTTGAACAGGGCATCTGAGGGGTTAAATAAAGAGGGGCTGTGCGATCACCATTCCCCGTCATTGCGCCCACTCCATACAATCATCAAATTTTTTTAAAACCTCGCTCATCTCTAATTGCAACTCTCCAGACAACCCTATACCCCCCCCCCCATACTAAAACCTATTCCTATTAGTATAAGTGTGGCAAATTAAATGAAACCTTTAATAATAAAATATAATATCTGCCAATCAGAGGAGGAAGGGGGAGGGACAGAACAGCAGCCTAAACCAATGAGACGTCTCAGACCATCTCACTCCCCCTGTAGAGAATGGAGCTAAGCTGTAGTCACAGATCACAGCTCTGGCCTCACCATGACTGGACGGACACTTTAAAGGGGTTTTCCATTTGGAGGAAAGCATTATATATAGATTTCACATTACATATATCTTACTGAAGTAGAATGTCAGTGGTATGCTTTGGTTTCCATTCACTCCAGTTTTTAGAAGGCTTCCATGCAGTTCCAATATTACAGTTAAAGTGGTTGTCCCACAAAAAATATTTTACAGTTTTCAAACCATCACCTGGATCTAAATATTTTTTTAATTGCATGTAATCAAAAATGTAGCATAGCCACTGAGTTATTCAATAAAATGTTTCTGTATAGCGCCACCTGCTGTTTTTTTTTCCTCCTTATTTCTTTGTCCTGCTAACTGAGATAGCCGCACATGCTCAGTTTCATCTTTCAACTGCCTCCTGAATTGTGATACAGAGAGCATGGACACACCTCCTGAGTTGTGATAGGGAGAGCTGAGACACGCCTTAGCTGCAGCAGAAAAGACAGCTTTGTTAGAAAGAGATTGTGACGTCCTATAATATGATGCCTGTTCTTAATTTTTTACATTAGTCATGGGATAACCCCTTTAAGTGTTGTTGGACAAACAGTGTGATACGAGACATTACAATGGTCCTTGATGGCTCCTAGATTTTGGCATAAATTGCACCAAAAAGTGCTTTTGTGATCTAGGTCTAGGTTCTGCGACAACTTCTTCTATTTCCACCTACACCGTTTATGAAGAAATAAAAATGAACTTTCAGGGGATTTCTCGACCAGATTGTCCTGTATGCTCATTCTGTATCTACTACATACATATGCTACTATTACAACCTCACGTGTCTTGATTGACAAACACAATATTCTGAGGAAGTAACAGACGCAACAAGGGAATAGTTTCAAGGTTAGTATTGTCCCGACTGACTGATACTGCAGGCACGGTGAATCCTACTGTAAATCAAAGTTACTGGTTTCATTAGAAAGTTGAAGTATGGACTGTAAAAATTACATAACATATGGTCTGTTCCTGGGAATTCTGGGCCTACAGGGGTGCACCACCAATAAGGCGAGGTGAGGCGATTGTCTCAGGCAGCACCAGGTGGGGGCAAGAGGGGGGCAGCGGAAGGGGGATTATCTGTTTCCGCAGTATAGTATTAGGAAGCACAGTCGGCACAGTATGTGGCGCTGTATTACCCGGTATGTTTTGTAGCGCTGTATGTAATGATTTCCACATATGTCTTTAACAGTAGGTCTGGAGGGAAGGGGTTAGGTTAAGAAATTGGCATTTGGAGGTTGGGGAACCATTTCAGTTTTCGTCTCAGGCAACAGAAAGACTAGCTGCATCCCTGATGGTCTATCTTCAGCTGTACATGCTATAGTGGCTGCGCTTGGTATTGCTGCGCAGGCCCATTCACTTGAGCTGCACTTAAAGGAGTTATCCTATAACTAATGTAAAAAATAAAAATCAGACATCATATAGTACATGACAATCTCTTTCTAACAAAGCTAGAACCAGCCCTGTACCTCTTGATGCTAATGTCTGTAAAGCGCTGTGGAATATGCCAGCACTATATAAGTGCATAAAATAAATAAATAAATACTTATAACATTTATAAACCAACGTATTTGAAAATAAAGAGAGTTGATGCAAAAATAAAAGTATGATAAAAGTCTGACACACACCTATCTAGAACATTTCTTATAGGGACCATTACACATTAGAAGTGTAAGGCTACTTTCACACTGGCGGCAGGCCTGATCCGGCAGGTGAAGGGTGCTGCCGGATCAGGCCTGCCGCAGTGACATGTGTGGAGCCGGAACCGCGCTCCGGCCCCACACATGTCACACAGAACATACATACACATAAACATACACACACATATAGACATACAAACACACATACATACTTACATGCTCCCCGGCAGGTCTTCGGAGCGTCAGAGGGACAGGACGGCTCACACAGGTCACGATTCCCCACAGCGCCCTCTGCTGGGCGCCTGGTGGCGGTTTGTTCTCCGGTCTGAAGACGGAACGGAATGCTTTTTGGAGCATTCCGTTGTCTTCAGTTCAGTTTTGTCCCCATTGACAATGAATGGGGACAAAACTGAAGCGTTTTATTCCGGTATTGAGCCCCTATGACGGAACTCAATACCGGAATTTTAAAACGCTAGTGTGAAAGTAGCCTTAGGCAGTAAAACATGGATAACATAAGGATGAAACAAATAGGGGAGCAATGACAAACTGTTGGGGGGGGCGTCTCTCGCAGGGCGGCAGATGCAGCAAATAAGTTTCATACAGTTATGGTTTCCGCATGCTGTTACATGGCCGTCAACTAGGAAAATCAGAAGAGCAAACATGGTTCAGATAGCAACAACCAGTTAAACCCAGACTGGTTTCTGTGTCAATCCTGGGAGATAAAGTCCTATACAGAGACAGATTGGGATGATATCTACCTCTCTCCCTGAAAGCTGAAATTTGCGACTTTGCCCCAATCACGGCAGGTCTAAATAAGTGGGTGTGGTATGGGCAGGTAAAGGATGGCCTATCTCATTTACCATTTTCTATGCCTGTTTCAGGCGTAGAAAAAGTTCTAAATATAAAGCTACTTTCACATTGGCGGCATGGGTGTCCGGCAGGCACAGCACGGCACACGTGCCGAGAGGCGGCCGGAATGAAACTACGACATGTTGTAATTTTAGTCCGCCGCCTCTCGGCATGTTTGCAGTGCTGCGGCCGGAACTCCGGCTCTCCCCCATTATAGTGAATGGGGACGGAGCTTAGTTCTGGCTGCAGACGTGCAGTAGCGGCAGCATGGATCTGGCAGGCTGTTCACCCGCTGGAACAGCCTGCCAACACCAGTGCCGCTAATGTGAAAGTAGCCTAAGACAGGTCTTACATTTTAAACTGGCGCTGGATCCACAGAAGATATGGAGAGACCAGCACCTCTTCATAACTTTGGCAGAACCACCGCCAGCACAGGGCTTTATTAAGACCGGCGTCTAAAATGCCAGTCTTAATAAATGTGCTCCTACATTACCATAAGGCACCAGACTATATTGATGGTTTAAAGGAAATAATAAAATATTGTCTTTAAAAATATGGAAGGTAAATGTATAAAAAATATTATGGGAAATGTATATGTAAATGACTATGCAGAAAAAATAAAGAAAAAAATACAAAAAAAAAACAATTAAAAAAAATTATGGGAGATAGTCCATGAGATCCATGAGAGAATAGTCTGACCAATCATTATCATAATCATTATTTTTATGTTTTATGTATGTGTAAGTCAATAAAGACGCTTTTTTTTTTTTTTGCAATTGCCATTTTTTATGCCATTGACTGTATTGGGAGCATATCGCTTTCTGGAAGAATTTCTCTTCTTCTGTTTGGCCAGACACATTTGAGTCCTGGTAACTGAGAGTCCTGGTGTCCTGCTGCCACCAGGGGTGCACCTAGCCTTTCTGCTGCCTGAGGCAAAAAAATGGCACGGCGCCTACCCCAATGAACATTTTTTAACCTAACCCCTTTGCCACAATGAAAACGCTCATTGCCCATGGCCCTTCTGCTGCCCGAGGCGATCACCTCACCTAGCCTCATTGGTGGTGCTCCCCTGGCTGCCAAATACGAAGATACATAGTTGCCAACTGTCCCAAATTTGGGATGATCCCTGATTTTGAGAGAGTCTCAGAAAATTGGGTTGTACCAGGCCAAAAATGGGAGAAGCTCACATAAGGCTTATAGGTGGGCAATATAAGTGGCCATTCCTGGTGGGGACTGGGGCGTTCCCAGGGGAGGGGCTACATTCCCCTTATTTTACCAAATGAAACGTTGGTAAGTATGGAAGATAACGGCCGTAGGTGGAGACCATGCTACAGATTTTGGATTTAGGTCCAGGAGCCTCAAGTCAACCATCTCCATAAATCTATATATACGGTAGCATTTATGTGTTTAGCATGACAGTTCTTAGCACAGTAAACAGAAAAACAAATCTGTCCTTAGAAGGAGCAGAAAGCCAGACATAGGTAAGAAAAGCTGGCGTAACTTTACTGGCATTTACAAAAAGGAACTAAGAGACTGTAACAGTATTATTACCATCGTTTCATGCAGGGAAATACATTTGTTTTCTGCACTTTCACCAAATTTTTGTTGCAGTTCTTTGAATCATACCTCATGGTTAAGTTTATTTAAAGTTCAGCAGACATGTGATCACTTTCTGAAAAAGAGAAGGAAGCCATTGTGCAAACTCGGTGATGCTGATTCACTCAGTGGTGGTGGTGGCATTTCAATGAAATAATAATGTTGAAATCAACGATGTTGTTTTCTCTGTAAAAGGTAGCTCATTGTTTGGTGTGGTGCCATGTTCTTCTTGTATAACACTGGTTGCAGAAGTTATCTGCAGTTTAAATAAAACCTCAGACAAAAGTTTTCTGACCAATAACGGTAACTCGCCACCGGTATTCTAATGGTGTCATTTGTTTTACCTGAATATTTTGAACACTTTCATCATGGACAGTTGCACCATGTGAAACCAGTCCAATCACCAGTCCACAGCTTGCTCTCCTGCATTGATTGGAGTTCAGTCTCTCCTGTGTGGAGGACTTCCTGAAAACTACAAGATGACGTCAGCATCTATCAAATCCATCCTCGCAGACACCTTTCCAACAAGCTCCACTTTTGTTGTTTATCTATATGTCCCTTCAAGGTTAGAGTGGTGCTGAAGAAACACTTCCTGACCTATCTAAGGGACCAGGAGTGATATAGTAGGTGAGTCCATACAATGATTGGCTGCAGAGTTATAAAACTCCCTTAAATGGCACTAAATGTGTATACCATATGTAATGCTGTGTGTACAATCTCAATCTGTGTGTACTCCATACTACCCTTCCCTGTTGAAGAGCTGAAAGGGAGAAACCCATTACAAGCAGAAATAAGTGTTCCTGATCTGGAGTATGAACCCACTGTTCTAATTATGTGGTTTGGCGTAGGGCTAACCCTACGGGTGTTATTTTGGCGCTTCCCTGATATTCACACTTTGACCACTATACTGGGATCTGGACTTCGCTGTGGGTTAACAACCAGAATGCTACCTCCTGGGATAGTCCCATTGTAGTTGGCAGCTGACCCACTGAGGCCAGCAACTCCGGTGTGAGCACTGGTAGCTCTGGATACAGAAAAGGCACCAAAAATGCAGGAAAACTGCTGGCACCGTCTGAACAGGCACTAAGGCTTGAATGCTGGTTTTAGCAATCCAGGCAGTGCACAATTAATGTAGACACAGGAAAGACTTGCGGATGGGGTTGCAGGAATGTGCACACAAAGCCGGCAAGCGGACTGGGAACTTGACTGGGGCACAGGCAGAGAAGACCCACTGTGCTAACTTAAAGACAAACAGAACATGGACTTGAAAGTGTGGAAGCACACAGGCTGGATCGAAACAGAACTTGAAGCATGGCAGAAATACTGGCAGGAAATAACGCAGGATAAACGCTGGTAAATCGTAATAGCACTAGACTGTCAAACACCTTTGCTGACCACCAGGGAACCTAATGCTCAGGTACTCTCTGACTGAAGAGGGTGCTTTAAATACCCTGGGACCTTCAGCCACTGGCTGGAGAAGGATGTGGAGATGCATATTGGCATTTTAAGGGGGCTTGCCCTGAGGGACCATCAGGCAAGAGCATGGAGAGGACATAAAGGTCAGCCAGGATACCAGATGGCAAGGTGAGTGTGGAAGCGTCCATGCCTGCAGAGGACAGCAGGAGGGCAGCGAGTACAGACCACAGACTTAACACTTAGATTGAAATCAAAGCACTTCATAGCACGCAGTAAGTAAAGACGAGGGGAATGATGCGCACTGTAGGATCTTTGGATGGCATGGAATGGAAGAGAGGATGGACGCAAACCTCAAAGGCCCCAAGTTTAATATGACAAACAGTCTTTATTCAATAATATAAATACATAAAAATACATAAAAATGGAATAACACAGATAAAGCCAAGGCATCCCTGTGGTACTACCGTCTGTGTATAATATAATAAAATACAATAAAGGAAGATAAATGGGACGAACAAAGGGTCTGAAAGGTAAGTATGACAAAAAAGTGCATAACAATTGCTATAAAGACTCACTAGACAACATTCTGAAGTAAGTATAGGTAAACTATACATACCACAATAAGCCTACTCCAGTTTTCCTAAGCCACCCTTCTACTAGAATGAGTTTGTGACTTAAAAAAAAAAAAATCTGGAGTGAAGCTCATTAACGTATCGAACCATGCTCATTTTTCCACCCGTTTTTCACAACTACAGTGTGTGGTGTGAAAGTGCAAAAAGTTGCAAAAAAAACAGACCAAAAAAGCAAAGTAAATTCCAACAGGACTTCGAGGAGAGACAGTGCGAGTATCTGTAGTCTGCAGTCAGGGGGATTGCCAGAGTGTCCCCGATTGGGCACAACATTTATAAAGAGGTCTACCTGATCATTGAATTAGCTGTGCAGATATCCATAGTAATAGATCAGAGCAACTGGACTTGTGTTTTCTCTTGAAAACATTTCGCTTGTCATCCAACTGGATTAGAATGAAGAAATCTCTGGCATTAAACATCGATGACACATGTTTCTGTCACCATCATCTGTTTATCATAACACGGGGTTAAGATGTTGCTGGCAATTTGCATGACTGAAGCTATAAGGTGTAATATAACTGCTTCAGGAGAGGTGTTAGAACAGCTTATGATGAAAATTGCAATCAACATCTAACCTCCATGAGGTCCTTGATTATAATAAACAGATTATGCTGACTGAAGCATGAGTCACCAGTATTTAACGTCTGGGATTTCTTGTACAAGTTATTCTAAATGAGACTATCGAAATATCATGAAGAGAAAATACAAGAAGTCCATTGCTCTGACTTATTACTATTGATATACTGTGACCTGGATGATTGAGAACCTTTACAGACGAACTGTGCAGCTGTTAATAGCCACGCAGTTTCCACAGTACAGTATATCTCAGTTGTGGCCTCAAGTCTCCTCCATCCAGAACTAGCAGAGTGGAGATTATCTCAGGTAATTTGCCAAAGAGCACCACTCACTCCTATGGAGATTCTGCTCCTGAACAGCCAGCCACCAGGCCACTAAGAGGTCAATATTTTCAAGCCATTTCCAGGAGGCTCTATTCATTATGTATCCAAGGGAGACAATGCTGTTTACCCTAGTTGCTTTGTGCTATCAGTTTCGATAGAGTGACTTGTAAAAGGAAGACATAGTAAAGGGGTTATTCTATAACTAATATATAAAATGAAAATCAGACATCATATAGTACATGACATCCCCTTTCTAACAAAGCTAGAACCAGCCCTGTGCCTCACATGGATCCAGAGATCTCCTCATCCATTGCTCTGCTAGATTTATATTAAGTTGAAAGTTCAAGGGGAGTGTCTTTTCAGCTGCAGCTCAGGGGGCGTGTCTCAGCTCTCCCTATCACAGCTCAGGAGGCAGTTGAAGGATGAAACTGAGCATGTGCGGCAGGACAGAGAAATAAGCACAAACAGCAGGTGGCGCTATACAGCTAAGGGGGCGTGTCCATGCTCTCCCTATCACAGATCAAGAGGATGAAACTAAACATGTGCGGCCATCTCAATGAGCAGGACAAAAATATAAGAACAAAAACAAACAGCAGGTGGCGCTATACAGATACATTTTATTGAATAGTTCAGTGGCTATGCAAAATTTTTAATTACATGCAATTACAAAAGTATTCAGATCCAGGTGCTGGTTTGAAAACTAGAATATTCTTTGTGGGACAACCCCTTTAACCTTCTCTTCTACCCTAGAAGACCTTTAAAGGACCATGGGACTCCCTCTACTGAACATAATCATGGGGAGTCTGAGCCATGCGGAATATAGTCACTATAATTTTGCGATATTACGGCCTTGTCATGCTCCCTGAGGCTGATTCACCCATAGCCTTGCATTTCACGTTAATACATTTTAATTGTAGTTTCCTATAAAGAAATATTTTTAGCAACTGTTCCTAGAACTGCTTTTATCAAGAAACACATTGCAGTGCGGAAATGGAAAGCCGTGACCGTGGTTTGCATTGCAGCAGCAAGTTACTGGTAGAGACTATCCTTATCAATATACCCGTATCCTTTTTCACACACCGTCTCCTCTTTGCCAAGCCATTTCCAGGAGGCTCTATTCATCATGTTTCCAAGGGTGACAATGCTGTTTACCCTGGTTGCTTTGTGCTATCAGTTTCAATAGAGTGACTTGTAAGAGGAAGACATAATAAAGGGTTTATTCTATGACTAATACATAAAATGAAAATCAGACATCATATAGTACATGACAACCTCTTTCTAAGAAATCTAGAACCAGCCCTGTACCTCACATGGATCCAGAGATCTCCCCATCCTTAGAAGATATATCAGATCAAAGGCAATGAAGTCAAGTTTTAACACATACCACAACGGAAGACACATAGCACACATTCTTCATTGATTCCATTGGCTTTCATTTTATTTTTTAAAGGCCTACTCGTCTTGGATATCTGGGGTTACGTAGAATAACCAAGACCATACTGTCCAACCTTCCCCTCAATAGTCCTCAAACCCCTTTTAAACACATCTCAGGCGCTATAAGATAGGCATAAACTTCAGACACTGTCACATGTTCTGTATGTTCCACAACCAGAAATATCTTGATCCACCACCCTGACCTAGTCTTCTAGGGTTTCACCATACTTGTTCTTTTCCTGTGGACCTCAGATACATCCTGGAGATGTGGGAAGCTGGAAAGCACCTCACACAACACTTTTTGGTCATACTGACAGGGTTCCTTCCTTCTACATCACACTGGTTGCTCCAGTAAAAATTACAATAATTTGCATCTGCAGCCAGAGAATGCTTTGCCATATGCTGGAAATCAAATAATATGGTTTTATTAGAAGGAATTTTAGAGATCTGTTAGGTTAGACTCAGACACCAGTTTTGATGCAGAAATTTCTCCCTTCCCTACATGTGAATGGGTATGGTTTTACCGCAAGCCCTCAGCGAGGCGGAGCAGAGGATGGGAGTGATAGAGGCTTTGACTACGATAATTATTTATAGGGCCAATCCTCACACCAATGCTCCCTAGGACCAGGGTAGTCATAGGAAGGTGCGCCCTTTCTTCCCTCGGGGCACACGCTAAAGTTGGTGCTTCTGCTTGATGATAGCTAGGGTGCCTTTGGTGTTGTACGGGTGCAAGGCAGGAGGTGTAGGTGCTGAAGTCAATAACCAGGCTGACTGTAGAGAATAAACGTCTCTCATTACTAAAGTGCAGAATGGGAGTTGTAGTACATTCGATATCAAGGTACAGTTCCAAGGCAAGTCACAGTGCAGTCTCTTCCCAATAACTGTATATAGGTAAACTGGAATAATGATGATAATAGGAGTAGTAGTCCCTGAGCACGTTGCAACCTTTCCAAAATGATCACAGGTGTGCAAAACTCTAATAATTACAGTTCACACAGTGGGGTGCAAATCGTACAAACAGTACAGCAATCCATTATATATGTGTAACAGGTGCCATTAACAGTTAAAGGGGTTGAACCCGGACAACCCCTTTAATCCTTCAAGAAGTAGCGAAGTCTATAGCCATTACAAGCACATACATCGCTAACACGCACAGCCTTGGTATCCTAGACCAGTTGTGTTTTTTTATGTTTTGAAAACCTTTTTTCACTTTTTTTTTACATTTACTTGAAGTCCCCATAGAGGACTTTAACAGGTGATCGTCTGATTATTTATGCCACAGACTACAGCGCTCTCTGAAAATAAACGTTCAAGTGCGTGTTTGCAATTGACCACGGCATTTGAGGGGTTAAATGTCCGTAATTTGCCACCAGGTGTCCACTATGTAAAACAGCAGGGGCCTGGCAGCTGTGGCGCCCACTCAGCTGTTGAGCAGGCCCCATCCTTAAAGGTCAGGTGTACTTGTATGTCCGATGTCCTGAATGGGTTAAGGGAACAGTAAGCGACCAAGTAAAGCAAAATTTGTGGAAGCATGTACTGCATGTTCTCTTTCTTTTATGATGACATTGGCAAGTGAGGTCTGTGTGCCAGGGCTGCCTTTTAGTCTCAGTCCAGCCATAGTTGTGGGGATATTAATGATGTTTCTTTTTTATTATTTTATAATTTGAATTCTTAATATTAGTTTTTTTAAGAGCTTTCTAAAAAAATGTATGACTTTAATTTTTAGCCCCAGTTTGGGGGCTCACACCACACAGACTGCAATAGTTTTCTATTGCAGTCTATGGTATTTATGCCAGCTTGTTTACTATGGGAGGCCTCGGAGCCTTCCAATGTCCCAGTCTGCCATAGCAAGTAAAAGGAATTACAGTTTCACAGTTGCTACTGATTGCGACATCTGAGGGGTTAAACGTAATAATTATCATTGTCTCTCAACTGCAAGCAGGTGCCTGCTGTATAACACTGCCTGCCAGCTCCTGAGCAGTCACCATTTTTAAAGCCTTGATGTATGTCGTACTGTACATGTATGATGGATGTTGACAAGCAGTTAATGCCTATTTTCGTATTCCGGGCGCAGACTTTTTTATTCTTTATTCTGCACACCAGTATGACTACTGTGATGTCAAATTTAAAAAGTTTTACTACTTTTGCACAAAACATGTGCGGCAGGACAGAGAAATAAGGAAAAGAACAAACAGCAGGTGGCGCTATACAGATACATTTTATTAAATAACTCAGTGACTATGCTAAATTTTTAATTACATGCAATTACAAAAGTGTTCAGATCCAGGTGTTGGTTTGAAAACTGTTGAATATTTTTTTTGGGACAACCCCTTTAACATAATAAAGCAATTTTAATGGAGGAAATAGTGTTTTGGGTCCTTTTGTTTTAAGCCTTTTTATTAAATTTTATGTTAGTTCACTTTAATACACCATAATAGTTCTGCATTGCATAACTCTGACAGGCAACATATTAGAGAGCCTAATAGATCTAATAAAATGGTAGATCTGGGAGCCACAGAAAGTTCGATTTTCAACAATTCGATTCAGCTGATTCACCAAGAAATTTGATTTTTTCCAAATTAATTCGTCATGAATCGTGAAAACAATCAGGTATACTCAGGCCACTCTGCCTAATCATATTCTTCCCACTTGGTGGCTCAATCTCAGTGTGAAAGTTTGGAAGTTAACCCTTTCCCAATCGCTGACAGGAAATTTACGTTGGCAGCCGAGCATTTAAAAATGGGTTAAAAATAATAATTAATCAATACTCCCCCTCACCAATCCCCTCTCGATGTTGCTCTGACACAGTCCCCACTGCTCTCTACTTCTGCCCCCCTAGCCAATCATTAGCTGAGGCATATCACTGAGACCAGTG
This sequence comes from Rhinella marina, assembly GCA_900303285.1. Lineage (NCBI taxonomy): Eukaryota > Metazoa > Chordata > Amphibia > Anura > Bufonidae > Rhinella > Rhinella marina. The sequence goes on along the minus strand of ONZH01019298.1, from coordinate 688,193 downwards.
GAAAAGACTGCAGCCAGTCACCGTACATTCCAATAGGACATGCCAATATTAGTGTTGAGCGAGCATGCTTGGCCAACCTCGCTGTGCCTACGCTCGGGTCCGCTCGGTGTTCGGCCGAACACCGCGTGTGCTCAAGTGTGATGCTCGAGTATGCTAATGCGTACAAATTCAGTTAATTAGCGTACTTTAACGAGTGAAAGAGGAGAATTTGCGATTCTGATCTTTTCCTATGAACCCCACACCCTCTCCTCATCCGAGCAGGGGGTGCCTGGTCTTCTCCCATTGACTTACATTGTGCTCGGGTGCTCTGTGGAGCACTTGATCATCACCAAGTGTTCTACCAGAGCACCCGAGCACTTTGGTGCTCGATCAACACTAGCCAATATGCATCACATGCCCTCCCATATTGGTGCTATACATCCCCTTTTATCTGTACTCCCAGCATGACAGCACAGTGCACCAGCCTCACCATGTACATCTTCCCTCCAGAACCCTCAGGGCATTGTGACCTGCCATCTGGACAACATGAAAATCAAAAATACAAAATTATATTAATTATTCCACATTTTCAGCTGGTAATTTAGTTGTGGTTGGAAGTACTTGAAAACAGTACTTTTGTATGCAAGATTTACCATAGGTTGTCACATGCAGAAAGTCAGATGTAAAGCAAACTTTTAACATGTTACATACCGCTGAGATAAATGTCCATTTAATGTTTGCTACACCTCCACATCATTAGTACAATAGAATAACCTTGGACAACAGATAGAACCAATCTTTCCATATATTGCACATGTGATAAAACGTAGACCATTATTACAGATATGTGGTCAGGAAAAACACAATTTTTAAGTCCCAGTAAAAGTGGAATAGGAGGACTGATGTTCAGACAGATGTTCCTGATGATTGGAGGATGGCCAATGTTGTACCGATTCACAAGAAGGGTAGTAGAGAAGAAGCTAGTAACTATAGGCCAGTCAGCTTGACATCTGTAGTGGTAAAAATGATGGAGACTCAAAAAGAAGATAATTGACCATCTAACAACAAACAACTTGATGGACCCAAACCAGCATGGCTTTACTGAGGGCCGATCATGTCAGACTAATCTCATTGATTTCTTTGACTATGTAACTAAAGTGCTGGATGAAGGTGGTGCTGTGGATATCGCCTACCTGGATTTCAGTAAAGCTTTCGATACAGTTCCCCATAAAGAGCTGATAGAGAAGTTATCAAAAATTGGACTTAACCCCTGGATAGTTCAGTGGATCTGCAGTTGGCTGAAGGACAGATACCAGAGGGTTGTTGTTAATGGAGTGTATTCTGAGGAGAGGCTGGTTACAAGTGGGGGCCACAAGGATCTGTTCTGGGTCCTGTTCTGTTTAACATGTTTGTAAGTGACATAAGGGACGGCTTGGTCGGGAAGGTTTGCTTGTTTGCTGATGACACAAAAGTGTGTAATAGGGTTGATGTTCCAGGAGGTGTCTGTAATATGGAGAATGATTTATCTTTATTAGATAAGTGGTCAAAACAATGGAAACTGCAGTTCAATGTTTCCAAATGTAAAATAATGCACTTGGGGAGAAGAAATCCTCTATCTGAGTATCGTATTGGCAGTTCTGTGCTAACAAAGACCTCAGAAGAGAAGGATTTGGGGGTAGTCATGTCTGACAGCCTCAAAATGAGTAACCAATGCAGCCAGGCAGTAGGGAAAGCAAATTGTATGCTTGGCTGCATAGCTAGAGGTATAACAAGCAGAAAAAGGGAGATTGTGATCCCTCTGTATAGAGCTCTAGTGAGACCACATCTGGAATACTGTGTTCAGTTCTGAAGACCTCACCTGCAAAAGGATATTGCTGAAATAGAACGGGTCCAAAGAAGAGCTACAAAAATGGTGGAAGGTCTAAAGCATAAAACTTATCAAGAAAGACTCCGAGTTCTTAATATGTATAGTCTGGAGGAAAGAAGAGAAAGGGGGGACATGATTGAAACCTTTAAATATGTTAAAGGACTGAATAAAGTTCAGGAGGGAAGTGTTATTAATAAGAAACTGAACACAAGAACAAGGGGGCACAATCTGAGGTTAGTTGGGGGAAAAATCAAGAACAACATTAGAAAATATTATTTCACTGAAAGAGTAGTAGAAGCTTGGAACAAACTTCCAGCAGAGGTGGTTGATACATCCGCAGTAACTGAATTTAAACATGCCTGGGATAAACATGTATCTATCCTAAGATAACAATAAAGGATAATAAAAGGGCAGACTAGATGGACCAGGTGGTCTTTTTCTGCCGTCAATCTTCTATGTTTCTATGTTTGGGTGTGAAGAATAAACCAAAAGGTTCACCTATATGAATTCTCTTCTATATGTATACAAAAGACTTCATGCTTCCTTCCAAACCACTACAATACAGATGAGATGTCAGAGCACCCTCTAGTGGAAGGCAACAGCAAATAGGTTAAGAATGGTTAACCCTTTAACCTTGGGACAATGTCCGGCAATGAACTACCATTTGGCTCAGTTCACATTTTTACCATAATTTTGATGCCGTTTTTTATCAAGTTTCTTCATAATTTTTCTGAAATGAATCCAAATAGAGCAGACATTTTTTATTTTATTTTACTCACTTATATAGCGCTGACATATGGAGCTCACAATCTAAGTTCCCTATCTCTTAGGCCTCTTTCACACGAGGAAGTTTTCCATCCGGATGTGATGCGTGTTGTGAACAAATAGCATCCGGACTGAATCCTGAACCATTCAGTTCAAAGGGTCTGTGCAGGTTTTTCACGCATCATCTCTGCATTCAGGAAAAATTGCAGCAGGTTCTATATTGTGCATTTTTCAGCCCTGGCTCCATAGAAGTGAATGGGTCATGATACTGTCTGGATTTTTAGAATAAGGAGAGTGCCAGAAGTGCTCTGCTTCATGTGTTGTGAAGAAGTCCCAAAAACATATATTGCGTAATCACTGTGGGACACCGCTGTGTGGTTGCCTCCAATCTGAGCTGCTGCCTGTGTCATTCCCGGCTATCTCTAACCACGGCTTCCTGGGTATGTTGCATTAGGCTTGTATATTGCAGTCAGCTAGTTAACTACCTGACAAAGGAGACGCTGCAGTCTCCGAAACGTGTTGCAGTTTTTACTCAAAGAACATTATTATAATGACAACTTGATGGTCCCCTAACATCTGTAGCAGTGCCGATCCACGGATGTCAGTCTGTACAAGCCTGGGAATTAAGCTAAAAAATACAGTAGGTAGACATGGTTTTATATTACAGAAGAGATCTTTGATATCACTGACAGCACAGTCCAGACATCGGTTTAGAAGAAGAAGAGGAGGTGCCACCTAAAGTGTCTGATTTTAAATAATCTGGTAATGAGTGGCTGATTTGTGAACATCCCATCCATCACATTATAATAGACATGAACTTTCAGGAAGTTAATTTAAATTCCTCTAGAAGCTTTCCTACAGAAATAGAATTATCAACAGTAGGATGAGAAGACTTTTCAAGACAAGAAGAATAATTTTTTCAACTCGAATAGATCCTATGCATAGTAGTTCTTCAGATACATTCTTAATTCCTGAATGCTTCCTCCCTTAGTCTCCAATTTATGACCTGGAGCCTGAGAGATGAGGATGACAAAAACCTTTCAGAGGCAGTAGGTCTGATGTGGATGAAATACCCAAAGTTCTCTCTCAAAGAGATACAATAGTAGTGGAAACCAGGACCTACTGTATGATGCCAATGGAAGAACAAGGAACATTACTGGAATTAGCTTGGCTGAAGATCTACTTTTCTCAGTGGGGTTTTACCCCTGAAGTCCTCACTTCTTTTATTGTAAAATAATACACTATGCCACCTTGAACCCTGATTTTACCTGCTGCTCCTCTGCTGATACATTTTAGCGGTAGATTTCAAAAGAAAAAAGTGACTGGACAAAAATTTTCCACAACGCCACATAGGGGGGCATATCCTAAATTGCAGTAATTGTTGAACTGTAATAAAAGAAGTCGTCCTACATCCTACAAAGGGTACGGAGATACCTAATAAACGTTTTGCCACGTGTGATACATGCAATGTAATTTATTGCCTGAAACGCCCTTGTGGTAAGATATTTGTGGGACAGCGCAGGTAATTAAAAGTCGTTTGAATGTCTAGAAGAAGACATTGTTAAGAGAAAGAAGATAACTTGAAGGCGGATGACAAAAAGATACAGAGAAACGACAGTAACTCGCGATTTTTTTTAAATTTGGCACACATGATCATTTAAGAACATGTGTGCCAAATAAAAAAACACAAGTTACTGTCCCTTTTCTGTATCTTTTGTTTTGAAGGCAAGGAGATGGTGGGGAAAAAATGAAAATAGGAGGTTGTTATTACTGAGGGAGTTATACTGGATAGTGAGATTGGATTAATGTGTACAGAAGGGATTAAATAAGACCTGTAGCTTTAAAGGGTTTCTGTCACCAGAAATCACCCTATTAAACCAAGTGTCATTTGCAATGAGCAAATTACACTTGATGACAGTAATGTTAGTGTCATATTTCTCTGTCCACTAGTTTAGACAAAAAATAGGTTTTTATAATATGCAAATGACCTCCCCTAGGTGCAGTAGGCGTGAACCTGCACCTAGGAGAGGCCGTAATAACGCCTCTTACCACGCCTCCGTAGCGATGATTGACAGGGCCGGGCAGCCAGCTCTTTCGGCTCCCGGCCCTGTACGATCCCGAAATCCCGCGCCTGCACACTGCCGTAGTACATCCGCGCACGCGCGCTGAGAGCCGGCGGCCGCCCGGGTCCCGGCTCCTTCGTGCGCGGATGTACTACGGCAGTGCGCAGGCGCGGGATTTCGGGATCGTACAGGGCCGGGAGCCGAAAGAGCTGGCTGCCCGGCCCTGTCAATCATCGCTACGGAGGCGTGGTAAGAGGCGTTATTACGGCCTCTCCTAGGTGCAGGTTCACGCCTACTGCACCTAGGGGAGGTCATTTGCATATTATAAAAACCTATTTTTTGTCTAAACTAGTGGACAGAGAAATATGACACTAACATTACTGTCATCAAGTGTCATTTGAGTACGGGGGCGGAGTCTCCCAAAACGTTGCATGGTGGGGGAGGAGGCCAAGAAGATGTTGAGTTTGGCATGCTTCACAAATTGAAATCTACCAGCAATTCTGTATGAAATAAAAAGATATGAAGATGTTTCCTCTACGAGTTGAGTATGAAATAATGACTTACTAAACGGCGAAAGAATTTTATCTTTGAAGTCCACATGATTGAATTGCAGTCCCATAGATTGTATGGTATGGTGGTCATGCTATTCTATTCAAAGATGGGACTTGGAGTCATTTGTTCTTGTGATCGGATGGGGATCCTGTGCTCTGACATCCCCCCCCATCCTGTTTTACTTAGAACCATGTTCTCTCCACTATGTTCAACTCAAAGCCAAGTTTTCAGAAGGGCGAGGCTTGGCCAACATTTTATTACTTTTGTATTTCCATACCATATGTGATGCCAAGTACCACCTTTCACCAGACAGAAAACCAATGTATGCTTTGGTTGTAAGTTTGAATAGGGTTAGATCCATCTGAAGAAAAAAAGCTAAGCAACTCCTGCTTTATCTGCAGTGATTGCTGTGGTGAGCAACGGCTGTCTAAAGAAACCTTGGTTTTGTAGAACCTCCTTGGAGAAGATACCTATCTATAATCTAATCAGCTATAACATTAAAATCAAAAACCTAATTTTGTGTAGTTCCCCTTATGCAGCTCTGATCCGTCATGATTCATCAGACCAGGCCACACTCTTCCATTGCTCCACAGGGCTGATCAGCGGGGCAGCATGCAGGCTGTTTCTGCCATGAGGTGAGATGAGCATCTCGCGTCAGGTGGTGGTCGACCTGCTTCAGAGGGAGGCGGCAGTGCATGGCGGGACAGGGAAGCCTATGACTTCAATCCCCACCGTTCAACCTCATAGGCCTCAGGCCTATGAAGCAGTGGAACAGTGCAGGAGGTCGTGATAATATCATTACGACCTCCTGCACTGGGTCATGGGTGGCACAATCACGTGGTCACAAATGTGTTCATGCCACCATACCACCCTTGGCCTGGCGCAGGGGGTTTCAGTGATGTCATCGAAATCACCTGTGCTGGGATGTGTCTCTCCAGGTCTTGCATAGCAGCATGGAGGTGGACACAGGGATTTTTTTTAAATATATATATGTTGGCACTACTGGGGGAGCACATACAGGTGGAGGGGGAGTACGGGGGGGGGGGGGGCATTATATATACTATCACTAGAACAGTGTATTATAGTATAAGGGAGTACAGGGCAGAGAGCGTTATATACATACTGCCCTACAGGGGTGTATTGGGACACCACACCACTGCTGTTTCCCTTTTAGTTGGGAACCTGTTGTAAAAATCTGAATCCCTCCCCTGTCCTTTGTTGCCATGGCGTCCAGACAGATAACACTGGAACCCATTCCTTTCATGGTTAAGCTCCATATGATGGGGCTATACTGAGAGTTGGTCCGCAGTATTCCTACTCTAAATAGTTGAAGGATGAAACATGTACTGTATGTCAACCTCAGTGAGCTGAACAGAGAATTTAGAAAAAGGGCAAACAGCAGTGGGCGCTACAGAGATAGATTTCAGTGAATAACTCCAATTACCTGCAATTACAAAAGTATTCAGATCCAGATGATGGTATAAAAAAGGTAGAATATTTTTCGTGCGACAACCCCTTTAAGAGCTTTTATTAGCTCAAAACGCATCAGAATTTTTTGTGTCTACATGTGGTTTTAACAAGACTCCGACTTTACAGAAAGATGTTCTGAGCTACATATTTTATCAGACATTTAGGGTATGTCCCATAGATGCCCAGATGGGAATACTCCTATCATTTTATTATCAGATTTTCGGTATTTTAAAGGGCATCTGTCAGCAGATCTGTACCTATGAAACTGGCTGACCTGTTACATGGGCACTTGACAGCTGAAGGCATCTGTGTTGGTGCCATGTTCAATGTTCATATGTGCCCGCATTGCTGAGAAAAATGATGTTTAATATATGCAAATGAGTCTCTAGGAGCAACAGGGGCGTTACCATTACACCTAGAGGATCTGCTCTCTCTGCAACTGCCGCGCCCTCTCCACTTTGATTGACAGAGCCAGGTGTGATCACGTTTTTACAGACTGGCTCAGTCAATCAAAGTGGAGAGGGCGCAGTGTAACGGCAACGGCCCCGTTGCTCCTAGAGACTCATTTGCATATATTAAAACATCATTTTTTTCAGCAATATGGGCACATATGAACATGGGACCGACACAGAAACCTTCAGCTGCCAAGTGCACATGTAACAGGTCAGCCAGTGTCATAGGTACAAATCTGCTGACAGATGTCCTTTAAAATTCACAAACTTAGGCCCCATTCACACGACCGTATATTTGCAGGCCCGCATTACTGCCGTGCTGCCCCATTGAAAATGCCTATACTTGACATGCTTCAAAAGAGCCGCGGCACGGAGCTAGCTCCGTGCCGCGGCTCCCGGCCCCATAGAGGTGAATGGGGCCGCATCTATTCCCGCATTTTTGCGGATAGATACAGCCCCGTTCATACGGTCGTGTGAATGGGGCCTTAGGCCTCATTCACACGTCCGTATTTGTGCACATCCTGGAAAACGGTCACTGTTTTGCGGATCCGTTGTTACGCAAAAAACTTCGTTTTTCCAGCACATCTGTTCCGTTTTTCCATAAAAAACAGAAAGGATATATCCATATGTTAAGGATGAATAACATTTGTACCTTTTTTTTTTTTTTTCTAGTCTCCTGGAACGGAATCCGCAAATGCGGATGACATGCGGATGCCTTTCTGCATGTCTTTCGCAATTTTGTGGATCCATAGACTTTCATTGTGCTATGGACCGCAAAATCGGGATAGAAGTAGGACAGGAGGATTTCTTTGTGCGGACAGTCGGAACGGACGCATGGATGCGGACACCACACGGTGTACTGTCCGCATTTTTTCGGGACCCTTTGAAATGAATGAATCCGCATCCTATCCGCATAATTGTCCGCAATTGCGGAAACGGATGCGGAAAGGATGCGGACACATTATACGGATGTGTGAATGTGTGAATGAGGCCTTAGTTGAAAACCCATTAAAATAAGCAAGTCCTGTTTTACCATTTACCTTTTTGCTTTTGCTTTTACAACAATATCCACGTCCACAAACCAGAAAGGAAAAAAATAAGAAAAACACAAACACACCATTTGATGCTGAAAACTGTTGTTAATAACTTTTTGTTTTTAAAACTTTCTGCAAAAACCTCACAACAGAGGCAAACTGTAGAACACAACCTAGTTGTAGATATGTAAAACCTTACAAACAAGGCAAATAATAACAAAAAAAAACTTAGACTGGCACTGCTGCTTCTTCCAAGGAGACTAGAACTCCCATAACAATCAATCTTAACTCTCCATACAGTGCTCAGCAGCAGTAATGATAGGCAGTATGTATAGTCATATCTGCAGCACTCGCCACTTAATTCAGCAATCAGCATGCATGTGGACAAACAGGCCAATGGCCGTTTTATGTGTCTCCATGCTTCAAGACCTTTAGGAAGTGTGGAGACACAAGAAACGGCCATTGACCTGTTTGTCCACAAGCATGCAGACTGCTGAATAAAGGATTATATCAAGAGTGGTGAGTGCTGCAAATTTCTTCTTCTGGACATTAATTCACAATCAAGGTAAAATGTCATCCAAGTACAAAAACGCAACAGACATTTTTTGGCAACCGATCCGGCTGCAGATGGCCATGTGTGGTCTGGGAAATAAAGGTCTGTGAGATACCTGCATTTCCTGGATTGACAGTGGCTCATGTGACACGAACAGTGACTTCCTGCCCAACCATCGATCTACTATCCCGTATTCACAGCATGATGTGATCACAGTACAATAGACCCGTGGTCTGGCAGGAACTCACAGCATAATAAATCACTACGATGCTGTGAGTTCGGTCACATGACCCGTAGTCGGTCCAGGAAATGTGGCTTAAGATGGTCCTTTTTTCCTAAGCCACAGATGCCCTAAAATATATACTTTTTTCTTTTTTTTTAACTTTAACTGGCAACATGCCTCAAAAAAGCCTTCATGTTTTTAGAGGTGCTGAAATACTTGTCCGGATGAGGACGGGACATAGGCACTGCCTTGTTCTTGTGCTGGATAGACTCCTGGAAAATTTTCTGCTGCTCCACGAAAGCCTTGAGGATTTGGTAGTGGGACAGGGGAAACAGGCTGCAAATGTGATGACCGTGGTGTTGCTTGAGTTTGTGTGTACGGCGCTGTGTATGGAAGGCACGTGGACTGTTGGGTGCGTATAGTGCTTTGAAAGTGTGTGCGTGTCTGAACGCCTGGGATATATGGGTGCTGGACTGAAGTAGGTGGATGGTTTAGTAGCTCGCGGAGTGCGGCATTTACCCTGTCACGAAATATCAGCCTCTTACTGATCGACAGTTGCTTCATCATGGGCACCAGAGAATTACAGAAGTCCACGCAATCGTCGGGATAATCCCCAACCCTCTTCCCTAGCAATTGCTGGAATATCATTTCCATCTTAAACCACATGGTTGCCTGACCTTCTTCTAATCTACGGATGGCATCTATATAGATGTCGTCCTCTTTGATTTGTTCACGATGACGTTTACGTCCAGCTCTCTCCAGTTTCAGACTCGCCACCATGGCTTCTGTCACTGGCAGATACGGATGAGTGGTAGAGACGGGTGTGGAGGCAAGTGGACAGGGAGAAGTTTTGACCCTGTCGGCTGCTGGACCTGCACCTTGCTCCTGAGACATGGTTGTTGAAGGCGCTTCTTGGGATCCTTGAGGACCACGTTCTTCTGTAAAGAAGAAAAAAACGCAACAATTTTTAAAAAAACATCAAATACTAAGGCTACCGTTAACCGAAACGCTTACGTTATGATAATACAACCGGATGCATCTGCTCTAAACAGATCCGGTTCTATTATCTCTAAAATGACCAGGCACTAAAACCATTGTAAGTCAATGGGAGCCAGATCCGTTTTCTTTTGTGTCCGAGAAAACGGATCTGGCACCATTGACTTACATTGTGTTTCATGCCAGATCCGTCTTAATCAGTTTCCCATGACGCACGCAAAAATGCTGCTTGCAACGATTTTGTGTCCGGCAAGGGAACACAACCAAACGGAACAGAATGCATTCTGGTGCACTCTATTCCGTTCAGTTCTGTCTCCATTGACAATGAATGGGGACAAATCTGAAGCGTTTTCCTCCAGTTTTGAGAGCCTGCGTCGGATCTTAATACCGGAAAGGAAAGCGCTGATGTGAAAGTCCTGACTAGCCCCGCCTGCTCCATAGGCTGATTTTAACTAGTGTAACTATAAAGCCGAGTGGACTCGGCATGCATGCTTGGTACCTGCATCCCTGTATTAGTGGAGGCCTTTGAAGCACTACAAATGGCAAAAGGCAGAAGGGACCCAGCATGCATGTGGAACCAAACACCCCCTGATTATATGGAAGCCAAGGTTGGCACATAACAGGTAGGAAATAGTGTTAGGTTCCCGTTCTACAGAGATCACCTGGACGATTTGGTGAACGGGCCCAGATAATTTTGTACAAAATATATTAGCCAAGAATCTCTAATTTACCAAACAAGCATAGCATTAGCTCCAGAATACTTTATATCTCTATGGCATTTTGTGCTTTATCTGGTCAGCAGTGTGCTGTTGCATTGTATGTATTTTCCTTTTCGCTGATGTGAAAGTCGCCTAACCGAAACAGTGTGCTAAACACAACATGACCTTTTGGTTTGGTGAAACGATATCTAGCAATGCGTGCGTATATATAAAAAAAAATCAGTAAAACAAAAATAAACAAAAAGAAAAAAACAAAAACAAAACAATCACATACTTGCAAAGCAGGACTTGCAAATGCCCGCTATAATGATAGGTGGTCTTGCAAGTGGGTGCAGATCCACCTCGGGCAGAGGATAGCTCATTCAAGACTCACAAAAATCTGTCCAGTATCAATCTACACCTTGTTTGTATTTCCTTCCCTGTAAAGAAATGAGATGAATACAATTAGTGAAGGGAATATTTCACCCCATGAATGGCAGAAAAAAAGCCAGCAAAAAGTCTCACATATTTTAAAAGCAAAGTGCATGTTCACTAAGGAGTTGGCATCTGCATTCCATAGACACCAATGTTACAAAAAAATTGCAGGACACAATAGTGAGGTACAGTATAATGGCTATTCTGTCCTTAAAATAAAAAGTGTAGCAATGGAAAGCAATCCAAAATTCCATATTATAGACACCATTTAAAGGGCATCTGCCAGCAGATTTGTACCTATGACACTGGCTGACCTGTTCCATGTGCTCTTGGCAGCTGAAGACATCTGTGTTGGTCCCATGTTCATATGTGCCCGCATTGCTGAGAAAAATGATGTTTTAATATATGCAAATAAGCCTCTAGGAGCAACGGGGGCATTACCATTACACCTAGAGACTCTGGTCTCTGTGCAACTACCGCGCCATTTTCACTTTGATTGACACCGCCAGGCATTATGATGTTTTCACTACCTGGCCCTGTCAATCAAAGTTCAGAGTGCGGCATTTGCAGAGAGAGCTGAGCCTCTAGGTGTAATGGTAACACCCCCGTTGCTCCTAGAGGCTCATTTGCATATAACAAAACATCATTTTTATCAACAACGCGGACACATATGAACATGGGAACAGAGGTCGCACTACATTTTTCCGGAAGAGTACAGAGGAGTACAAAAGTATTACAAAGCAAAAAAAAAAAAAAAAAAACTATACAAGTATGGTATTGTTCTACTGACCTGAAAATGAAGGTAACAGATCAATTTTACCATATAGGGAAAGCCGTAAAAACCAAAACCCATAAAACTGTGGCAGAATTGCGTTGTTTATTTTTTTCAATTCTCATTTGGATTTTTTTTCCAGTTCCCCACTTCATCATATGCAATATCACTTCAGTGGGGCCGCAAAAAACACGGAAATTACTCCATGTGCATTCCGTGTCCGTATGTCCAGTCCAGAAACAATTACGCATTATGGACAAGGATAGGACCATTCTATTAGGGGCCAGCCCTATTAGGAGAACATACATGGCCGCTGCCTGTGTTTTGTCCACAAAACATCCAATGGTCATGAGCATGAGCCCTTACTCCGTCTATTCCAGCTTTTTACCACTTTTTGGCTGGCGTACTGACTTGCATAATTTTGTGCATTAATTTTGTCAATTGTCAATCTGTAATTTGGGGAAAACTTCAAAAATTGATTAGCAGTTATCTATGCTAGTTAGGGAATTTTGGTGGATTTGTTTTCACCTATACCTATGTATATACGTGCAGGAATATCTATACTTTCTTATGCCTACACATAGGGTTACATACGTGTAATAAGTGTCCATACTGTACATACCATCATCCACACACAAAGTACTGTGGACGTCTGTGGTCAGGTTTCTGTGTGCAGTTTTGGAAGCCAAAGAAAGGAGTGAATTCAAAAAGGAGGAAAAGTTGCATCTGTTCTTTCTACTTTCTCTCCTTTTATGATCCACTCTTGATTTTAGCTTCAAAAACTGCATGTAGAAACCTGACACTGTGACCATGCCCTAAAACATAACTAAAAGACATACAGTTGGAAAGCTGGGTGACTGGTGAGCTGAAGATGGTTGGAGCAGGGGCAGTCACATCTACCAATGCAAAGAAATGTGAGCAGACATGTACAAAAAAAGAGGTGGGGGAGATATCTGCAGTCAGAAGCATAAAGAAGCACTGGGGCTACTTACCTACTGAGGGCTGGACAGAGGCTCTGGGCTGCAGAGGTGTCCTGGTGCAGAGTTAGCAAGGAAATCCACCACTTCCTGTGATGACTAGACAGAATCCTGACTGCAGCCAGTGGTACAGAAGGGAGACACCTAGTGGCCCTCACTTTACAGTCATTTTGGTAAATGGAGTGTATTGGAGTTTTGACAGTGGCCATATTGGCTATTAAAAGGGATATTTTCCTCAGCATAGGTTATCAGTATCTGATCAATGGGGGTCTGACACCCAGGACCCCCGCGAATCAGCTGTTTGAGAAGGCACCGGCGCTCCTGTAAGTGCCATGGTGTTGTCGGAGCTCACCAAGCGCCGTACATTACATAGCGGCTGTGTTTGGGATCGCGTTCACCCCTCTTCACTTTTATGGGGCTGAGCTGCGCCTAGGCCAAGTGACCGATGGTTGTGTCGGCCTAGGAAAAGCTGGGAGAAGGTAGCGGGAAAGCTGGAAGAAGGCTGAGGCGCTACTGCCAGCACCACTGCCTTCTGAAACAACTGATCGGCAGGGGTCCCGGGTGTCAGGCCCCCACAGTCAGATACTTATGGCCTGTCCTGAGGATAGGTCATTAGAATTAATGTCTCGGAAAACCCTTTTAAATGAGCACAAGTTAGTTAGAAAAGACAGTGCCCCTTTAACAGCCTTGTTACAACCTAAAGGGGGGGGTGATATTACTGGTATGTCCCTCCCAGTCACAGCAATTTAAAAAATATGTAATGTTTCAGGAAGCACGTACTTACCTTAAAAAAAAAAAAAAAAAAAGATTGGCTGGTGGGTGGGGGGTTGAAATGGTCTTCAGCTGGTTTAAGAAAACAAAAACTGATAGTGTTAACCTCAACAAAGAGCCACCACCATCCCTGTCCATTAGGCTACATTCACACGAACGTATGAATGAGTCTGCATCCATTGCTCCGTGCAGCTCTGCAAAAAGAATACAATATGTCCTATTCTTGTCTGCAATTGTGGACAAGAATAGGCATTTTCTATGACAGCCGGGGCATGTGTGGTCCGCAAATTGCAGAACGCACATGGGCCGGTATCCGTGCTTTGTGGATCCGCAAAACACAACATTCGTGTGAGTGTAGCCTTAAGCCTCATTCACACGTCCGTGTCCGTGCTCAAATCCGTGAGCAGGTGATCAGTGAGGCATCCGTGAAGCTGTCCGTGAAGGATCCGTGTTAGGTCCGTGTTTTGCCGTCCGTGTTGTATCTGTGTTTCACTGACACTGAACAGCTGAAAAATAATTTTTAAAGCATCTCTTCTTAATGATCCTTGAAACACGGATGCAACACGGATGGCATCCGTGTTGCATCCGTGGTTTTCACGGACCCATAGACTATAATGGCGTGAGGGATCCGGGAACACGTATCAAGATAGGACATGCATCCGTGTTAAAAAAACGGAACCACGGACCGTGATGAAACACTGATGTCTGAACACACACATTCACATGAATGGGGACGTGTGCTGTCCGTGGAGAACACACACAGGACACGTCTGTGAAACACTGACGTGTGAATGAGGCTTTACTCTAGCCTTCAAAATATAATCACATACCTGAGATTTTTTCCGCCATGGATCTCGCTTGCAAATCTGCTGTGATGTCTCTACAATATCTGCACATGTGACGCCATTTTGCAGTAAATTCATTCTGGTTTCCAACCTGTACGTTGAAAGGGTGGAATCCATGGTGAAAACCTGCAGCTTTTAAGCACAATGGGGCACATTTACTATAGTGCCTGTTTTTAGGCATAAAATGCTGTTTTTGCATTTACTATTAAAAATGCTCCTGTTTTGGAGGCATTTACACCTCGGTTGCCTGTTTCGAATTTTTAGACTAATTCAGAAGTTTTCTAACCTTTGCACCTATTTTCTGACCTATTTTATGTAGGTGCGCCTTATTTTGTTCCTGATTTAGTCATAAAAACAGTCTCCACTCTAAGGCTGGTGTACTTTTCTACGTCTGTTTTGAGTGGTGAGTTGCGCCACATTTTGCCAAAAATGTTGCCCTTTCAAGAAGACGTGCCTAATTTCAGCTGACTTGCATAACATTTCAATGAGCATACTAATTTCACCAGTTTCTAAGTGAATATGAACCTGTCATACTGATAAAGAACCACTAGAGGTCAGACTAAGGGCCCTTGCACATGACCGTATGCGCTCTGAGACATACGGTCCGTTAGTGGGCCATATGTCCCGGAGCTGCATAGATCGTGGGCACGAGAGCGCACAGCATCATAGATTACTATGATGCTGTGCACGTCGGGCCACCCGCAGGACTATTGTCCCGCACTCATAAGATCATATGATTGCGGGACAATAGTCCAGCGGGCGGCCCAACGTGCACAGCATCATAGTAATCTATGATGCTGTGCGCTCCCGTGCCCACGATCTATGCCGCTCCGGGACATATGGCCCGCATGTCTTGGAGCGCATACGGTCGTGTTCAAGGGCCCTTTTAGCAATACGCCTAGTCTAATCCAGGAAGTGCTGAGAGACTTTTAAAGGGGTTTTCCAGGATTTTACTACTGATGACCTATCCTCAGGATAGGTCAACAGTATCTGATGGGTGGGGGTCCAACAACCCGCCGATCAGCTGTTTGAGAAGGTACCGGTGCTCCTGTGAGCGCCGCTGCCTTCTCTTAGCTTGTTCTAGGCCAGTGATGTTGCGTTCATCGGTCACGTGGCCTAGGAGTGGTTCAGCCCCATTCAAGTGAATAGGGCTGAGCATGATACCAAGCACAGCCGGTGTACAGTGTACGGCACTGTGCTTAGTAAGCTGCGAGAAGGTAGCACCAGTACCTTCTCAAACAGCTGATCGGTGGGGGTCCACTGTACCGCGGCTTTGGTACCATGCTCAGCCCTATTCACTTGAATGGGGCTGAGCCACTCCTAGGCCACGCGTTTAGATGTTTCTGGATGATTACTGAGAAGTTCAGGCTGGAGCCACATCTACTAATGCACAAATCCCACTGACTCCATCATCCAGGAACTCATGGGGTTATATCCCCACCAGGGACCAGGGTGGTCCTTCATATCCCAACAGCATATCTCTGCTGCTGTTCGAATCAGCTGGCTCTCGAGTGACACCAACCAGCACATTTCCAGACTCATAGGGGTGGAAAACGCATGAATTTTGTACTTTTTATTTCAGTTAAGGTGTGACCACACGAGACGCAGCCATGATATGGATGCAACACGACCACATTGCACCCTAGTTTCATGCAGCCATGTGTGACACATTTGGCTCCAATTAACCGATTAGGACCTCGTTCTCATAGTTTGTCGGTCTTCATTGTTAAGGACCACATGGCCATTAACAATGAAGACCGACTAAACAATGCAGTCCTAATTAGTTAATTGGAGATCTCTGCAGCTCATAAGGCTGGGCGGTACTGTGCCACAACATGGCTTAACAAAGATGAAAAGTGGGGATGGTTCTGTGCGTGTGAATCATATTTAGTGTGAAGGTATGAGAGTCCAGATAGGTGCAATGTAACCCAATCAGTATTGTTCCCTGAAGACTTCTACTCTTGGATCAGGTCAGGAAGGTGGCATTCTCTGGGTCTGGCTGTTGAATAGGGTTGCCGCCTTTCTCAACAAAATACCTGCTATGGGTGTGTAGTTTGGGCTTAACGTGGGGTGTTATTTGACACCAATGGTTTGATCATATCTTGAGTTTTCAACTTTATTTTTTTTTTACACAACCAATTTTTTTCCCTGTTGTTTTTAATATAAAATGCAGCCAAAAATGCTGTTTTGGCCTCATGTGTGATCACATGTGATGAATGATCTCTGGTGAAGCAATTAACCACAAAGCCATGAAATATCCATCCCATCCATACTTATGACGACAGTCACGGAGAGAAAATGTAAAAGGAAATGTTCTCCCTTTGTCAGTAGCCTATTAAACCTTCTTCTCTAGTTGTTTTGCTGGTGGTCCGTGCCTGCAGCCACCCTGCTCTCCCTGGCGGGCACGGATGCCGCACTACTCACACAGTCCCTTCTGTTGTTCTCCGGTCCTGCTCCTCTGTTGGCCGCCGACGCAGCAGATGGCCAGATTACCTGGCAGGCTACAGCCCTATTGTGTTCTGTGTATGTCTCTTGGCCTCTTCCCTAGGGAGCATGAGCACGTACTATTGGCTTCTTAAAGGGCCAGTGCACGCCAGTCAATAGCAAGCAGTCCCGGGGTATTTCAGGAGCCCTCCCATGCACCTGAGCTTTGGGTTTCTAGTGTCTAGTATACCAGTGAAGGTGCTATATCCTGTCTGACTACCTATGTACCAAATTGCTGCTGGACTACTGATTCGGACTCCGCGCCACTTACCCTGACCTTGGCCTGTGCCCGTATTTCTCCTTATCCACCTTCCCTGACCTCAGATCTATCTTTGGTTACTCTAGTACTCCACCTGCCTTGACTTTGGCCTGTATTCAGACTACACCTATTACATGACTTCTTTGTGCTATGCACCGGTGTTTCCTGCCCTTGTGGGTCAGCCTACAACTGCACCGGGGGAAGCTCCCTCGCCCGTACAGGGGTTAGAGTGTGAATATAGGGGGACTGCCAGGATAACATCCTCAGAGTTAGCCCACAGTCAAACCAGTTGGTTGGTACAGCAGGTCCACCCCCAGTGCTGTAACACCAGTGATAGTGGGTATCAATATTACCATAAAGTAATGGGTATTGCTACAAAGGCTATCTGTAGGTTTTACTAGATCAGGTATAGACAGGAGGACAGAGGAAAATTTACACTTTACTGACGTTTAGGCGACTAATCTGGCACTGTGATTCGGGTGCTGGTACATGTCTGGGTCATGATTACAAGGGAAAGTGACCATCTTCTCAATACTTTTCTGGAAAAAAAGACTCCCATATGTGACAAACATACAGCAAGTATGCTCTGATTGATGGGGGGACTGATTACATGCACATAAGTCCATGTTAGGTTTTTCCCACCTGTGTGCCAAAGGATCTATCAGGAGCTTCCGTTGCAAATTAAGTCAAATAATACGGAACAGAATAGCGCTGGATGCTGCATTTTCTTGTCAAGTAAAATGATGAGTTTTCTAATGGAAACCAGATCCCAATTATAGTCAGTGTGGTCAGTTAAGTAGCATCCAACATCCATACAATGTCCTGGTATATATACAGATATATCTGCAGATACCAATATGTTATGCATGCGAAATACTACTGAGGTTTTTAGTCAGAGAAAATCCTCCTGTTAATAAAAGTGGGCTGTGTGGCTCACTGACTAGAGTTTCTGCTTCCCATACAGAAGGGGAAGGGTTGAAGACTCAGCAAAGACAATCTAAAAGAGCAGACATAAAAGTTAAATGCATAGAGGTATCCTCAAACACTGTCAGAATACAAGGCCTCAGCTGCCCTGATATCGCTCTTACATATCTGTCCTCTGCCTTTATTTATTACCTAGCAGGGGAGAGTCTCTTGTCTGCTACTTCACATAGGAAAGGAATCTTGGAGAAATATACCTTCCCTCTAGGGCCTGGGCAGGACTGCTACCTACACACCCTGTATAACTACATCCCTGACTGAAACCAATTCTGTCATGTTCCAAATGAGAAGAGTCCCCATGGCAATTGTTACCGGCTACAGTTATAATCCTGAGGTTCTTAGCACACAATTTATTCAAACTGTGTGAGCCCATCTGCCCCGTCAAGGCGACCTCATTCAGATGGGTCCCTACACTAAGACTTTATTTGTATAAGAGGAGAAATTTAGATATAGTAGGTGTCCCTTTTATATGTGGCATCCTCTGTTGAGCACAGAATCACACTGACCTACTCCTAAGTACAGTGATCCGGCTCCACTGACATATGGCGGAAGCAACTTCATCACATCCATATGATGCAGCAGCTTCTAATAACTGAATTCCTCTTGGGCTAGGTGATAGCACACATTATACGGTATACTGTCACAGGTTATATCAGCACCTCTACATTGTATAATTCATTACAGTAAGAACTGTGCTATATGCCGCATTATAAAGAAAACACCTATAGGCTGGCAGATGATGTTATGGAGCAGGTAATAGCGCTGTGTGTGATCATACAAGCAAAGTACAAGCCATACTGTTAAATGGTTTCTCCAGGAGTGAATAACATGCAAATAACTGATCACTAGACTTATTCTAACCCACTATATACTCATCTATGATTGAGCAGTATAACTGCTGCTCTCCACCTACACAAGGTCCCAGAGATCAGGGACTGCAGCATAACAGTGAAGATATCAGGAGGTTACAGCTCATCTAGTGATCACTTATACAACTGCTATATAAATACAGTATAATATATTCCCAGAGAATCCCTGTAAAGCCGACCAATTACACTGGAGATCTCCTCTTCTACAAATGAAGTTTTAGTGTAGGGACCCATCTGAGTAAAGACACAGATGGGATGAAGAATGTGATAAAGTATGTGCTACCCCTATTGTGTTGTGGGACAATAGTGAGTGTAATTGGAAAGTTTTAGCCATTGTACTTTGATTTTGTTCTGTATGGTCACAGCACAGTGATACCTGTTTATTTATTACATGATGATTCATGTATTTATATAAAATATTTGTACAATCAAAACTATTTTCTAGATACTATAGGGTTTATATATTACATATTAGTAAAGTTTCTACATGCAAATACTTTATATTACATATGGGGACAATATATACATATAATATACTGCATATAGGGACAACACATACATATAAATATATTACATAAGGAACATACATATAAATACTGTATATGACATATGGGGACAATACATATGTATAAATATAATAGATTTAGGGTCATTAAAATATATTACATATGGAAACAGTACATACATATAAATATATAACATATAGGAACATTAAAATATATTACATATAGTAAAGGCACATGTATATATGAATACTGTATATTACCTATTGGAACAATAGATGCATATAACTATGTTATCTATGGAGACAGTGGATACATATAAATATATACGGTAACATATTAGTGAGATATGTAATTATACTGCATGTAGGAACAATATATACATATATATATTACAAATAGCGTCAGTACATACATTCAAATTTATATAAATATATTATATATTGAGATATTTTACATATGGGGAAAGTACATAATATATATATACTGTACATTGCATATGAATACATAACATATGGACAAAGTACATGCATATAAACTCTGTACATTAATTACTATACACAAAACATGGGAACAATACTTATTTTACTACAAGAAAAATATGTACATATAAATATATTATATATAGGGAAATACAATATATGACATATAGCGACATTATATACATTCACATTGAGACAGTAAATACATATAAATACTATATAGGATATGCTGTATAGAAACATATTCATACAATTAAGTTGTATGTTATATGTTTATATGTTACCTATGGGGACATTATATACATTCAATTATATTAAACATTGGACAGTACCTACATATAAATATTATATATGACGCTGTATAGTACCGTACATACATATAAATCCTATATATGATATACTTTATAAAAACAATGCAGACACATAAAATATATTACATATACAGGCAATACATACCTCTAAATATTTACATATGGGGAAGTACATAAATATAATACTGTACATATACATATAGGGGGAATACATTCATATATGTATACACACACACATATATATTTATATATATATGGAGCATACATCCATATAAGTATATATGAGGAAGCACATACATATAATACTGTACACTACTTAATGGAACAATACATATGGTGAAAATGCAATTACATATATTACATATTAGGACGTTATATATATTTAAATACATTACATCTTGGGGAAATACTTAGATATAAATATTATATATGACATAGTATATAGAAACAATACATACATATAAATATATTACATTTGGGGACAGTGCATATATGTGTCCCATAGCGATGGTACATACAGTACATATAAATATATTACATTTGGGGACAGTGCATATATATGTCCCATAGCGATGGTACATACAGTACATATAAATATATTTCATATAGGGAAAATACATTCATATAAGTATATTAAATATGGAGACAGAGCATACATATAAATATATTACATACAGGGACAGTACATACATTATAGTGTATATTATAAATACGGCATGACAAATTAAAATATATTACATATGGGGACAGTACATACATATTAATACTATATTATATATGGGGACAATACATATTACATATGAGGAAAATACATAAATATCATATACATATTGAATGAATGCAATAAGATACATTAAAAAAAGTAAAATATATACATATATATATTACATCTGGGTACAATGCAAACATATTAATATATTACATATGTGGACAGTAAATACATATAGATATACCATATTGCATCTGGAAATAATGCACACAGATAAATATATTACATATATAGACATTATATACATATACAGATAATATATTACATATGAGGAAGATATTTACAGTACATGGGAATATTGAATATTACATATGGGGACACTGGATACATATGAATATATTATATACAGTATGAGGGCAGTACAAATACTGTATATTACATATGGGGATAATACATAATATAAATATAATACATATGAGTAAAATACGTATATATAAATATATTACAGCTAAAGACACTACAATCAGATAAATAGATTTCATATAGAGTTATTCAAAACAATTGAAAAAATTACATAAGGGATCAGTACATACAATAATACTGTATATAACATGTGGGGCTATATATATATACACACACATGCACTGCATATAGGGACAATACATACATAAATTATATTTTGGCTCATTACATTAATTAAAACATTACATATCGGGACATTAAAATAGATTACACATAATAAAAGTAAATCTATCAATACTTTATATTACCTATTGGGATGATACATGCATATACATGTTATATATGATGACAGTGCTTATATGGGGACAGTAGACACATATAAATATACTAAATATTAGTGAGATATGTACTTATAAATATACTATGTGTAAGGACAATATATACATTATATATAGGGTCATTACATAAATTAAAATATATAAATATATTACATATAGAGGCAATACATACACAAATATTTTACACATAAGAGAAATATATATATATATACACATATTGAATAAATACAATACTATACATTAATATTAGTAAAATATGTGCACAAATATATTACAATGGGGACAATGCAAACAGATTAATATATTACTCTTATAATATATTAATATTATATTACATACGTGTAAAGTAAATACCTATAAATACTATATGTTACATATGGGAACAATAGATACATATAAATATATTACATCTGGAAATAATACACACAGATAAATATATTACATATACAGACAGTATATACATATAGAGTTAATATATTACATATGAGGAAAATATTTACATGTGAATATTGTATTTTACATATGAGGACACTAGATACATATTAATATATTATATATGGGGTCAGTACAAATACTGTATATGACATATATAAATATATAATACATGAGGAAAATGCAAATATATAAATATATTACATATAAATACACTACACAGATAAATAGATTACGGTACATATAAAAAAATTTTTAAAAATAAATTACATAAGGGGTCAGTACATACATATAAATACAGTACATTACATATATGACTATATATATATACATATGGGGGAAAAGTACATACATATAAATACTGTATATTATGTATGGAATAATACATAATTCATTAAAGGATAAATACATAAATATATTACATATTAGGAAAATACAATGACATATATTACATATGAGGACCTTATATACATTCAAATACATTGCATATTGGGACAGTATCATTCTTATATTTTTAATATTGAACCAATATAACATATGTACAATATATAAAAAGTAATATTTATCTTAACGTTAACCTTTTCCCATCTTACAGTTCCTGTCTCCACACGGATCTCTTAGATGAAGCGGCTTTGGCGGTCCTTTGCATCTTTGTTTCCTGTTGCCACTCTTGTCCTACAAACCTTTCAGATACATGCTGGAGAATCTGAAAACTAGAAGACGTGAAGAAACTTTAGTGTTTCTTTTCCTTATGGCTATCTACCAGGGGAGTAGCTATAGGGGTGCAGAGGTAGCAGTCGCTACCATGCCCAGGAGACTAAAAACCCTTGTGCCATATAAGAAGACTCTGGTATTATAGAGAGTGCAGGCTGGTCAAGTTATAACTCTGGCTTTAGGGAAGGGATTAGGTCAAGAAGTTGGCATGGGGGTTGGGGGGTTTGTCGTTTCAGTTTTTTCTTCAGGCAGCACGAGGGCTATGTGCTTCCCTGCCCCTGACCACAAAGCACTGAGGGAAGAGGGGCCCAAGCTGAAGAGATGCACCAGGGCCCATGAGGCTTTAGCTACACCCTTGCGATCTACCATCTATGTACAGTATAGGAGGTTTCTCACAAACCGTCCATCAGATTTAGTGTAATAAATCATTACGTCCTGGTCTGTCAGGCTCTGCTCACTTTACTGTCATGGCAGCCATGCTGGATCTGACAAATCTCGATGAACCCTGTAATGTGATCCGTCAGCTCTCTGTAGGGGCTCCAGTAAGAAAGACACCACAAATGGCACTATTGCTGATGTCACAAATACGAGAACCCTGAGACTGGTACAAAGGAAAACTGCCTTGGTTGCCCATAGCAACCAATGAGATTCCACCTTTCATTTTCCAGAGGAGTGCAGAAAAAATAAAAGGTGGAATCTGATTGGTTGCTATGAGAAACTAAATCAGTTTTCCTTTCCACCAGTCTTGATAAATCTCCCCCAATGGGCAATTCTTATGAAACTAACTTAAAGGGGTATTCCCATCTCCCAAATGTAGTTTGTATAGTTAGATATAACCATACCAATATTATTACTAATAGAATGTATTTATATAAAATGTACCGCTTAGAAGATTTCCCTATTTGTATATCCATTGTCCCACACACATCAGTCAGGCCGTTGCCCCTAGATATGACCACCGTGGCCATGTAGTAGTGGTGGCCGGCTTGCTCTTGTTCAAACCTGCTCTAAGGTTAAAGGTTACTGCTGTATTGTGAACGCACATTACATGAGCATGCGGAGACACATCTTAGGGTTGTAGCATTTTTGTCTGTGCTTCCAAAACGCAGAGAAACGGATCCTGTTCCAAGATCAATTCATCTCTATGGAGCAGGATCCGTTTATAAAGTCTGCGTTTTTAAAGCATCTTGACCATGTGAAAGTACCCTAAGATGTGTCTGCGCATGCTCATGTAATGTGCGTTCACAATACAGCAGTTACCTCAGAGCGGGATTGAAAAGAAGCAAGTCGGCCACCACTACTACATGGCCACAGTGGCCGTAACTAGGGGCAATGGCCTGAGTGTGGGACAATGGATATACAAATAGGCAAATCTACTAAACGGTACATTTTATATAAATACATTCTATTAGTAATAATATTGGTATGGCTATATCTAACTATACAAACTACATTTGTGAGATGGGAATACATCTTTAAAGAAAAACTGGTTGCCAGTAGCAACCAATCACAGCACAGCTTTTATTCCATATTGTGCTATAGAAAAATGAAAGCTGTGCTGTGATTGGTTGCCATGGGCAACAAAGACAGTTGTGTAATTTAGCCAGTTTCAGTGAGGCAGATGTACCAATCCTGTGCAACATTTAGTGTAAATTTACACACTCAGGGAGCACCAACTGTCTCAGGCTGGATGAGGTTTGGTGCATTGTTAGTCACTTATAACTTTATAGCACCTATTGCTTGATTTACTGTGAACACTTGGCCCCCAAAAATTGGCTAAATGTGGCACATGCCATGCATTTAGCATAGGAAAATCTTCCCCCAAGCATGGCACAGCTGTACCTTGCTGAGCAGAGCCAAGTGTGTCCTGTCCTGTCCTCTTCACTTGTAACTGATCAGTAACTGACTGGAGCCAACTGAAAAAAAACCTTTTTTTTTTTTTTTTTCAAAGCCGAATCCAGCAACCCTATTGGTGGTTGATGACTGTAGTTACCATGGTGACAAATGCAGCTCAGGATTTAAATGGACATGACGCTTCCATTTTATGAGAGAAAATGTTTAGGGCTCATTTACACAGTGAAAAAATGTCAGCTTTCAGAACCTCCTAAAGTCTATGAGGCTATTCAGATGGCCATTTTTTTACCTGCCAGGGAATAGCCGTCAAAAAATAGGACATGTCCAATTGTTGGCCATATACAACCATTCAGACAGGTGGGCTCTTGTCTAATGGACGTTAAAAAGGGGTACACTGTATAAAAAAGTACTGTATATATACGGCCCCCTGGAACTTTTCAACCTTTTGCCATATTTCAGGCTTCAAACAAAAAGATATAACATTTTAAATTTTTGGTGAAGAATCAACAACAAGTGGGTCACAATTGTGAAGTGGAACGAAATTTATTGGATCATTTAAACTTTTTTTGTAATAATAAAACTGAAAAGTGGGGCGTGCAAAATTATTCGGCCCAATTACTTTCAGTTCAGAAAACTCACTCCAGAAGTTCATTGAGGATCTCTGAATGATCCAATGTTGTCCTAAATGACTGATGAAGAGAAATAGAATCCACCTGTGTGTAATGAAGTCTCCGTATAAATGCACCTGCTCTGTGATAGTCTCAGGGTTCTGCATCATGAAGACCAATGAACACACCAGGCAGGTCCGGGATACTGTTGTGGAGAAGTTTAACCCTTTCTACCCTGGAGGTTTTTTTCGGTTTTGCGTTTTCGTTTTGCGCTCCCTGCCTTCAAACAGCCATAACTGTTTTATTTTTCTGTTCAGATAGCTGTATGAGGGCTTGTTTTTTGCGGGACAAGTTGTACTTTCCAACGCCACCATTTAATATTGTATATGGTGTAGTGGGAAGCGGGAAAAAAATTCCAAATCGGGTGAAATTGCAAAAAAACGCTATTCTGCTACAGTTCTACGGGTTTCTTATTTACAGCGTTCGATGTGCATTAAAACTGACCAGTTACTTTCATTCTACTGGTCAGTACGAATCCGGCAATACCTAATATGTATAGTTTTTCCTGCGTTTTGATAGTGATAAAATAATTAGAAAGTTGCCCCTTTTTTTTTTTTTCCTTGTCATATCTTGACCTCCTATAACTTTTTGGTATTTATGTGTACGGAGCTGTATGGGGCTCATTTTTTGTGGGGCGATCTGAAGTTTTTATTGATACCATTCTGGGGTGTGTATGACTTTTTGATCACTTTTTATTTAATTTTTTTTAGAAAAAAAAGCGACAAAAAACGGCTAATCGCCATTTGGACGCTTTTTTCCGCCACACAATTCGCCGTATTGGAATTTTTTTTTTTATATTTTAAAAGTACAGGCGTTTTTGGTCACGGTGATACCCATGATGTCTATATTTATTGTTATTTAGGTATTGATTTTTTCATTATACGGAAAGGAGGGTGATTTGAACTTTTATATATTTTTTAACATTTTTTTTTATTTTTTTCTGACTATTTTTAAGCTAAAATATGAGCTGATATATTGTTTTTTTTTTTTCTTTATGAGCAATCAGGGATTTACTAGACTGAGATAAATCCATGAATTGCTCATTTCTTATCCTGGCCTGCCATCTAGTGGCCAGAATAAGAATTGCACTTTGAAAACTAATCCTCACCAGCGAGGATTACAGTTTTCATATGGTGTACAGACACCCCGATTGGCCACTTGGGGCGTCTGTACACCACCCAGAAGCGCACGTGTGATCACGGCATCAGAAGGGCCTAGAAGACACCGCCGATGGCGGTAAGTAGCGGCAAGTCTCTGCTGTTAGAAACAGCAGAGACTTTCCGGCCATGACGCCTGCCGCACCCGCGAGCGGGCGTCATGTCCCCGCACCGCACCAGCGCCGTACATGTATGGCGCTGGTTGGGAAGGGGTTAAAGCCGGATTTGGATACCAAAAGATTTCCCAAGCTTTAAACATCCCAAGGAGCACTGTGCAAGCAATCATATTGAAATGGAAGGAGTATCAGACCACTGCAAATCTACCAAGACCCGGCCGTCCCTCTAAACTTTCATCTCAAACAAGGAGAAGACTGATCAGAGATGCAGCCAAGAGGCCCATGATCACTCTGGATGAACTGCAGAGATTTACAGCTGAGGTGGGAGAGTCTGTCCATAGGACAACAATCAGTCCAACACTTCACAAAACTGAATACAATCTAAATTTATTAAAGTGCTCACCTAGAGATTGCACGACCTGCTAATTACCAAATTTAGCCTTAAAATACACAAATATTACCAAATGGTCAGCTCACATATAACCAATAGTGCTTTTATTAAAAAATAAATAAAATAAATTATACAAAATAAAAATTCTTATATTAAAAGCATACTATACATTTAAAACATCCCATATATGGTTGCAATTGCGGTTATCACGGTCCCTCCAATATTCCAGGTGTGGAGCTCACACAGTATCCTGAAATATAATTTTCTCTGTATTTTGTATATATGTATTGAATTGCCAGGAAACGATGTTTCTCAAAATTCAGACTTCAAATAGTCAATGACAACAGACAAATCTGGCCTTTATGGAAGAGTGGCAAGAAGAAAGCCATTTCTCACAGATATCCATAAAAAGTCTGGTTTACAGTTTGCCACAAGCCACCTGGGAGACACCAAACATGTGGAAGAAGGTGCTCTGGTCAGATGAAACCAAAATCCAACTTTTTGGAAACAATGCAAAACGATATGTTTGGCGTAAAAGCAACACAGCTCATCACCCTGAACACACCATCCCCACTGTCAGACACGGTGGTGGCAGCATCATGGTTTGGGCCTGCTTTTCATCAGCAGGGACAGGGAAGGTGGTTAAAATTGATGGGAAGATGGATGGAGCCAAATACAGGACCATTCTGGATGAAAACCTGTTGGAGTCTGCAAAAGACCTGAGACTAGGACGGAGATTTATCTTCCAACAAGACAATGATCCCAAACATAAAGCAAAATCTACAATGGAATGGTTCAAAAATAAAGGTATCCAGGTCTTAGAATGGCCAAGTCAAAGTCCAGACCTGAATCCAATGGAGAATATGTGGAAAGAGCTGAAAACTGCTGTTCACAAACGCTCTCCATCCAACCTCAAAGAGCTCCAGCTGTTTTGCAAGGAAGAATGGGCAAGAATTTCAGTCTCTAGATGTGCAAAACTGATAGAGACATACCCCAAGAGACCGCAGCTGTAATCGCAGCAAAAGGTGGCGCAACAAAGTATTAATGCAAGGGGGCCGAATAATTTTGCACGCCCCACTTTTCAGTTTTATTATTACAAAAAAAGTTTAAATGATCCAATAAATTTTGTTCCACTTCACAATTGTGACCCACTTGTTGTTGATTCTTCACCAAAAATTTAAAATGTTATATCTTTTTGTTTGAAGCCTGAAATGTGGCAAAAGGTTGAAAAGTTCCAGGGGGCCGAATACTTTCGCAAGGCATTGTAGCTGATTAGCGGGGGTGCCGGATGTTGGCCAGATGATCTGGTATTGATGACCTATACTGAGGATAGGTCATCAATATGAAAAGCCTGAAAGACCTCTTTAAAGGGGTTCTCTACCTTTTTCTTACTGATGATCTGTCCTCAGGATAGGTCATCCGTATCTGATTGGTGGAGGTCCGACACTCAGGACCCCTACCCGCACTTTTTGTGGGCCCAATTGCAGAAATCACAATTCTTGCCTGAAAAATGGACAGGAATAGGACATGTTCTATAATTTGTACCACGGATATGTACAGTATGAGGATCACATCTGTGTGCTGCATTTTCTGAGGCCTTACAAAATACGGATGAGACACTGATCCATATGGTCGAGTGCATGAGCCCGAATTCTTCTACTATGGTACATCTGAACACAGACTTATAGTGACAACAGCAACCATGACATCTTAATGACTAGACAAAGGGAGAAGACTCACTTCCTCACAAATGGGTTGTCATGGCAGTCAGGGGCCCAAAAAAGGCCACCAGGTCCGCCAACTTGTATACATATTAAACCATGCCAGCATTATAAATTAGTATAATGTCGTGCGCTCCTGCATGTCCATAACGGAGGATCACGCTCGCAATTCCCGCAACGGACTTACTCGTGTGCAAAATCTTCCGGTAGGCTGTTCCAGTGAAAACTGCCAGAGCGCAGCCTGGATTCACTCAGTATAACGGGAGCCAGTAGGAATCCGGCCTGTTTCCGACTAATGCCGCCGTTCCTCTCAGAACAAAATGCTTTATAACATCAAAAAATCTAAAGGAAAGATAATTTGTACAGCTGCTTTTGGTACAACCTGAACTATTAAATGATCACGTTTAACCCAGACAGTAAATGCCATGAAAAAAATGCTGCAAAAAAAAAAGAAAAAACAATACAGTATTTTTCGCTTTATAAGACGCACTTTTTTCCCCCCAAAAGTAGGGGGAAAATTGCAGTGCGTCTTATAAAGCGAATACAAGTGTGCGCTTCCATTATGGAAGCGCTCACTTGTATGTATAAGGTGCCGGGATCCCCATCAGACCTCAGATCAGCCCACCCAGCCCCATAAGGATAAAATAAAAACCTCTCTCACCTGTCCTGCGCCGCGGCTCCGCTCCGGGTCCGGCGCTCCTCTGTATTCTCCGGGCCGGCTCTGCACTGTCCTGACTGCGTACAGCGTCAGGACATAGTGCGTGCACTATGACCTGATGCTGCACGCAGTCAGGTGACAGTGCAGCGCCGGCCTTAGAAGACAGAGGAGCGCCGGAGCGGAGCATCGGCGCAGGAGAGGTGAGAGAGGTTTTTATTTTATCCTTATGGGGCTGGGTGGGCTGATCTGAGGTCTGATGGGGGCACAGTCGGGTAATAGTGGGGCTGATGGGCTGATCTGAAGTCTGATGGGGCAGAGTGGGCTGATATTGGGGGCACAGTGGGCTGATCTGAGGTCTGATTGGGGCAAAGTGGGCTGATATGGGGACACAGTGGGGTGATAAGGGGGCTTATCTAAGGTCTGATGGGGGCACAGTGGTCTGATCTGAGGTCTGATGGGGCAGAGTGGGCTGATCTGAGGTCTGATGGGGGCAGAGTGGGCTGATCTGAGGTATGATGGGGGCAGAGTGGGCTGATCTGAGGTCTGATGGGGGCAGAGTGGGCTGATCTGAGGTCTGATGGGGGCAGAGTGGGCTGATCTGAGGTCTGATGGGGGCAGAGTGGGCTGATCTGAGGTCTGATGGGGTTCTGACATGGAGGGCTGATATGGGGGGTCTGATATGAGGTGTGATGAAAAATATTTTTTTCTTATTTTCCTACTCTAAAATCTGGGGTGCGTCTTATCATCAGGTGCGTCTTATAAAGTGAAAAATACGGTACTTGAACTGCTGTTTTTGCTCATCATAGTGCCTCCAAAAAGTATTCAAAAAAGCCATATGTACCCAAAAAGGGCAAATCATCCAGCAAAAAAAACAACAAACAAACAAACAAAAAAAAAACAACAACAAACCCCTCACATACATATGTCGATGAGTTACGAGAAGAAAAAAAACCCTTTGTGTGATGAAGGCCTACCATACTGCAACACCAAGGGGATAAATCATTCAGCTGTTTGCATGCTTTAACCCTTTCACGACCGGAGCTTTTTTCGGTTCTGCATTTTCGTTTTGTGCTCCCTGCCTTCAAACAGCCATAACTCTTTTATTTTTCTGTTCACATAGCTGTATGAGGGCTTGTTGTTTGCGGGACAAGTTGTACTTTCCAACGCCACCATTTAATATTGCATACGGTGTAGTGGGAAGCGGGAAAAAAATTCCAAACCGGGTGAAATTGCAAAGAAAACGCTATTCCGCTACAGTTCTACGGGTTTCTTATTTACAGCATTCGATGTGCATTAAAACTGATCCGTTACTTTCATTCTACTGGTCAGTACGAATCCGGCAATACCTAATATGTATAGTTTTTCCTGCGTTTAGATGGTGATAAAATAATTAGAAAGTTGCCCTTTTTTTTTTTTTTTTTTTTTCCTTGTCATATATTGACCCCTATAACTTTTTGGTATTTATGTGTACAGAGCTGTATGGGGGCTCATTTTTTGCGGGGCGGTCTGAAGTTTTTATTGATACCATTCTGGGGTGTGTATGACTTTTTGATCACTTTTTATTTAATTTTTTTTAGAAAAAAAAGGGACAAAAAACTGCGAATCGCCATTTGGACGCTTTTTTCCGCCACACAATTCGCCGTATTGAAATTTTTTTTTAATATTTTAAAAGTACGGGCGTTTTCGGTCACGGTGATACCCATGATGTCTATATTTATTGTTATTTAGGTATTTATTTTTACTTATACGGAAAGGGGGGTGATTTGAACTTTTATATCTTTTTTATTTTTTATATATTTTTTAACATTTTTTTTAATTTTTCTGTGATTATTTTAAAGCTCAAATATCATCTGATCTATTGTGTTTTGTTTTTTTTCTTTATGAGCAATCATGGATTTACTAGATGCAGTTAAAACCATGAATTGCTCATTTCTTATCCTGGCCTGCCATCTAGTGGCCAGAATAAGAATTGCAGTTTGAAAACTGTAATCCTCACCAGCGAGGATTACAGTTTTCATATGGTGTACAGACACCCCGATTGGCCAATCGGGGCGTCTGTACACCACCCGGAAGCGTGGGCTTCCGGGTTCAGACGCATCCTGATGCCGTGATCACGGCATCAGAAGGCCCTGGAAGTCTCCGCAGACGGAGGTAAGATGCGGCAAGTCTCTGCTGTTAGAAACAGCAGAGACTTGCCGGCCATGACGCCCGCCGCACCCGCGAGCGGGCGTCATGTCCCCGCACCGCCCGCGCGCCGTACATGTACGGCGGCGGTCGGGAAGGGGTTAAAACTGTTGTAGAAATGAGTGACACAGACGGCTCGGAAACACGACAGGAGCTGATAAACCTTCAATAGCTGTTGGCCTATTGCCAGTTTGTTTGGCAGCTATTGTTTCCAATGGTCTAACACCCTCATACACATGTACACTTGGTTTGGCTGAGCGTGCATGTGCTTCCAACAAGAAAACGAGACCTAGGCCTCTTTCACACGAACTATAAGGATTGGCTCCGGAAGCGTTCAGTGAAACTCGCACCATTTTGCAAGCAAGTTCAGTCAGTTTTATCTGCGATTGCGTTCAGTTTTTTCTGCGCGGGTGCGATGAGGTTTGATGCTTTTTTCACGTGCGTGAAAAAACTGAAGGTTTACAAACAACATCTCTTGGCAACCATCAGTGAAAAACGCATTACATCCGCACTTGCTTGCGGATGCAATGCGGATGCAATGCGTTTTTCCCGAAAGCCCCATTCACTTCTATGAGGCCAGGGATGTGTGAAAGACGCAGAATATAGGACATGCTACGATTTTCACGCAACGCAGAACTGTACACAGACCCATTGAAATGAATGGGTCAGGATTCAGTGCGAGTGCCATGTGTTCACGTCACACATTGCATCCATGCGGAAAACTTGCTTGTGTGAAAGAGGCCTTAAAGGGGTTGTCTGCTTTTTTTCATAGATGACCTATCCTCAGGATAGGTCATCAATATCAGATCAGTGAGGGTCCGGCACCCCCGCCGATCAGCTGTTTGAAGAGAAGGCCATGCTCACACCAGTGCCCCCTTCCCTTCATTGTTTACCTAGTCACTGTCATAACCGCCACTATGGCGTCCCCATTCACTTCTATGAGACGGCTCTGTAATATACACTTGAATGGGAGCCATCCTCCTATAGAAGTGACTGGGGACGCCATACTTGTAATTACACCTGCTCACCACTGCAACTGCTGCGGCAATGTAAACAGAGCAGAGAAAGTAGCGCTGCCTTCTATTCATACAGCTGATCGGCAGGGTGCCAGGGGTCACCCATGCCCCCAACCCTCCCCCCACCTCGTAGATCTGATATTGACATCCTATCCTCAGGAGAGAACTACGACTCCCAGTATGTCCAGACTGTTACTATGAGACATCAGTGGACAATACAGGAACAAAGGCATAAGAGGAGAGAACTACAACGCTTAGAAAGTCCAGACAGTTATTATGGGGCTTCAATAGACATTACAGAAGGAAGGGAGTAAGAGGACAGAACTACAACTCTCAGGATGTCGAGACTATTATTACGGGACATCAGTGGACATTACAGGAAGAAAGGCATAAGAGGACAGAACTACAACTCCTAGAAAGTCCAGACTGTTATTATAGGCAATCAGTAGAGAGAGGCGAATAAGAGTTAAGAACTACCACTCCCAGGATGTTAAGACTATTAGTACGGGGCATCAGTGGACATTACAGGGAGAGGAGTATAACATACCTCCCAACCGTCCCGGATCCGGCGGGACAGTCCCGGATTGCAGTGGCTGTCCCAGTACGGGGGAAGTATGTCCCGCTTTCTGGCAGCTGTCTCTGCGTCCATAGAACACAGAGACAGTTGCCTGTATAATGATGAAGCATACAGCCAGCTCGGCTGCCTGCTTCATCATCCCTCCGTTCCCCCTGCAGGCTCTCCATACCTCTGGTCTAGCAGGGGGCGGAGCCGGCCGGCAGTCAGCCTTGGTCCTGCCCCCTCCACAGACCAGATCAACCGATATCCTGGTGCTCCTGCAAATGCTGCTAGGAAGAAGGTAAGTATATGGTGTTTATTTTTTAAACTTTCTGTCAATGGCACAATGTGGGCATTTTACTGGGGGCACAACTTATTACAGGGCCTCAACATATTACTGGGGGCACAGGGAGAGGAGTATAAGAGGACAGAACTACTACTCCTAGCATGTCCAGACTGTTATGGGGCATCAGTGGACATTACAGGGAGAGGAGTAGAAGAGGACAGAACTACCACTCCTAGCATGTCCAGACTGTTATTATGGGGCATCAGTGGACATTATATGAACCCCAGAAAGGAACCAATAAAAACTACAGCTCACCCCACAAACATCAAGCCTTACGGAGCCCCATCACAGGGAAAAATAAAAAATAGTAATGGGTATAAGAAAATGTGAACACAAAGCAAATAATTTATCTTTTTAGAAAAAGGTTTTTTAATTGTGGTAAAACATAACAAAAACTATACACATTCAGTATTGTCATAATCACACTGACCTGCATTGTATACTCTGTAAAAAACAAACCCCATACAACAAATGCAGAATTGTTTTATTTCCCCGTGCCCAAGACCTGTGGCAACTGAGTGAGCAGGAAGCAGCTGGAACCCAGCAGTGGGGATCAAGTACCACCGCAGGTCCGTCCACACTGGGGAGATCTGCACTAAGGGTAGGGATACACAGTGACACTGGTCGTGGCCAGAAAACCCCTTTATCAATGGGATCGCCGCGGCAATCGCAAGAAATCTATGGGATCACCACTGCTCAGTGATCCTGGTCTCCAGGGGTGACGCCTCTTTAACCCCTTTCCGACCCACACCATACTAGTACGGCGCTGGCCGGGTCTTTAAAGATAATAGCCGTGGAATGCCTGCTGTTTCATACAGCAGACACCCATGGCTCATGTCTGCGACTGGCTAAAATGCTGGTCGCGGACCTTGAACACTTCAGATACCATGGTCAAACCTTTTTTTTTAAATTAAAAATGTTTTTAATTTTTTAAACAATATAAAAATTCAAATCACCCCCACTTTCCCCAAAATAAAAACTAAAAAAAAAATACACATAATCTCTTCCCCATTTTTGGTTTCTTTGTTTCCCACAAAAAAAGTGATCAAAAAGCCGTGCACACCCCAGAATGGTATCAATGAAAAGTACAGATCTTCCTGCAAAAAATGACACAGTAACGTACACATAACTACAAAAAGGTTACAGGGGTCAGAATATGGTGACGAAAAAATAAAACAGATTTTTTTTTCTAAGGTTTTTATTTTATCAGTATCAAAACGCAAGAAAACTATACATATAAGGTATCGCCAGATTCGTACTGACCTGTAGAATAAAAATACAGTAACTGGTCAGTTTTCTCGCATATTGAACGCCGTAAATAAAAAAAAAAATTAAAAATGTGGCAGAATTCCTTTTTTTCCCCAATTCCACCCGATTTGGATTTTTTTCCTGATTCCCACTACATCATATGCAGTAGTAAGTGGTGGCGTTGGAAAGTACAACTTGTCCCACAATAAACAAGTCCTCATATGGCTATGTGAACGGAAAAATAAAAAAGTTATGGCCGTGGGAAGGAGAGCGCAAAGCGAAAAACACAAAGTCCTCCGGTTTAGAAAGGGTTAAATGGGTTGTCCACGACTAGAAAAAGATGGCTGCCATCTTCCTTAAAACAGCTGTCCACTGGTTGTGCCTTCTATGGCAGCTCAGCAGCATTGAAGTGAAGGGAGCTTAGTAATACCACAGACAACCTGTGGACAGGAGTGGTGCTGTTTTGGGTAAAAAGCCGCCATCTTTTCTTAGACCTGGACAACCCCATTAATTTGTATACTGTTTTTCAACTCTGAACGTCTTCTGCTGATACATGACTGAGAAAGACTAGGCGCAACCACCTGCTGCCGCGCGTGCGCATGTGCCGCTAGCTGTGGGAGGAGACTTTGCCGTTACCAAGGGCGGTCGTTGCTAAGGAAGAAACTACGGCCCCGCGGTGGCTGATGGGATAGGCGTCGTTAGTTTCCATGGTAACGCAGGACGCACAGAGTTTATCTCAATTAAACGCCGCTAAAAGTTGCTCCTATGTGCAGACTGTGAGGACCAGTGAGCGTTTTGTACAGATTTACCTACAAGTCATTTTGTCGCTGCGGTTTTCAGTAGGGTAAAATGCAGCCACCGATAGAACAGTGTCCGGCCGCAGAAAAACAAGAACAGTGCAACCGGGAGAAGGACTGTACGATCCAAGCAGTGACGTGTACCGGAGATGTGACCATGCCCGGTAAGTGCCGGTTCATATAAATACACAGACATAGCCCTGACCAATAGTGTCACTGTGCCCACAGCAACCAATCAGATCGCTGCTTTTATTTTTAAAACGTCCAGACTCAAATGAAAGCTGGATTCTGATTGGTTGTTACACTGATGCTGTTGGTTGAACCATTTTTGCTGTTTTCTTGCCCCCAATTAAAGTTGGGTTGATTTTAAAGAAATTCGCTATGGAGTCCTTGACATAATGAGCAAAATAGCGACATCTGCAGCAGGAGGACTTGTCTGACTTGTTGCATACAGGTGCACCATTTACACAGGGATCCTAGGGACATATTTCCGTAATCAGTGGGGGGTCCCAGCTTTTGGAACCCCAAGTATCATTCATTTATCAGATATCCTGTGGATAGATGATACAGGATAGTTCATAAATGCTGTTAATGGGAAAACCCCTTGAAATGGATCCAGTGGAATTATCTGAAATGAAAACTGAAATGACTCTGTGTGCATTCTGTTTCCATATGTCCACATGGACTTTCCACAAAAAAGATAGAAGATGTCCTATTCTTGTCTTGTTTTGCGGACAAGGATAGGCATTGTTACAATGGATCCGCAAAAAAACAGATGCAATACGGATGTTGCACAAATGTCATCTATATAACACATCTCTGTGTTTTGTTTTTTGTTAACCTAAATTACTGTATGGCGGTTTTATCTCAGGTTACACTGTGGCTCTTCTTATACACTGTAATAAGCCATTGAAAAAGTGTTGCAGACGTGGTTTATGAGGAATCTTATAGATTTCCATCCATGTGATTCATTACATAGCAGAGATCAACTGTATAAAGAGCAGCTCCCTGATCTCTTCTAACACTGTACTGCTAAACTCATATACCGTTATATAGTAAAGGGGGCTTCCCAGAGTAAGGTGAACTATACTCAGTACAGGTCATTAATATCAGATTGGTGGGATTACGACTCCCAGCACCCCCATGTTCCGCTGTTTGAAAAGGCTGCGTTGCTCTAGTGAGTGCTGCAGCTAGAGATGAGCGAATCATCCAAAATTTGCTTTGCTGAATCCGAATCTATTTGACGAAGCTGCGTACAAATTATATGTTATTATGTGGTGTTTTGCGAACATTTGCGCACTAATAACGAACGTACACTTGTTAAAGGTACGCTACTCATGTGAACACGTATGCATGAGCGTACAAAAGTGCGTATGAGTCCTTAGCGTGCTATTGTTTTTTTTCCAGTTCTGAGGGGGGCGTATCTTCACTTTCCCACTCCTGCGGGGGCGGAACGTCATTTTCCCGCCGTACGCAGAATGCGTAAATTTACTTATGTTTCATACGTATCTTACTTATAGTTAGCAGTCAAATTTTTGCGTACGTTTACGAATAATACGAAGCGAATCCGAAAAAATTCGGGTTCGCTTCGGAGAAGAAAATTTCCAAGATTCGATATGAATCTACGAAGATTCGCTCATTTCTAGCTGCAGCCAACTCATAATATACCGTACATTGTATAGCGGCTATCCTTGGTATTGCAGTTCAGGCTCATTCACTTGAATGGGGCTAAGCAGCAGCTAGGCCACATGACTGATGAACGTGATGTCAATATCCTAGGATAAGACCAAAGGACTCACCGGAGCACTGCAGTGTCTGATCGGCAGGGAGGCCGAGAGTCAGACCCCCCCCAATCTGTTACTGATGACCTATCCTGAGGTCTTCATTATTCTACTCCCAAAAAATCCCTTTAACCTCCAAATTTAGGGAGGCAGGGCTGGGGTTAGGAGGCAGAAGCTAGGGCAGGGAGACCAGAGGCAGGCTGAGAAGCCTCTGCATCATACAGTTATCTGCTGTCTTCAGCGTTCAGTAGAATGCTGACTATGGATTCTCCTTAGATACCCTCCATGAGACGGTACAGATTTCCTTAATAAAGTGTATTTCAGGACAGTTATACTCACTGTCCCCGACACATTACAAAAATGAAATGACATATACTATCATTGATAGCCATGTCCGCTATCTTGAAGAAATTTGCAACTGTTTTTGCTTCTCATAAAAACTGTGTAACTTAATAATTCTTTCTTATTTC
The DNA here is from genome assembly GCA_900303285.1 of Rhinella marina. Taxonomy (NCBI): domain Eukaryota; kingdom Metazoa; phylum Chordata; class Amphibia; order Anura; family Bufonidae; genus Rhinella; species Rhinella marina. The sequence continues at coordinate 650,234 of ONZH01019298.1, read as the reverse complement.
TCAAAGGTGAAAACCCGATCTGTACTGAAAGTGGGGATCACAAAGACATAATGAGTTCGGAAAGTACATCGAAGGAGAAAGACAACGGACCCAGGTATCTATCTGCACATTAACCCCATACACTCCCTACTGCTGCCTGCGGGATTAAAGGGGTATTCCCATCTCAGACAATGGGGGTATAGTGCTAGGATATGCCCCCATTGTCTGATAGGTGCGGGTCCCGCATCTATCTCATAAACTGAGCCAGCAAAGAGAAGGAGGGTGCACTGTGCATGTGCGGCCGCCCTCCATTCATTTCCATGGGGCCACCGAAAATAGCCGAGCACTGGCTCGGATATTTCTGTTAGACCCATTGAAGTGAATGGAAGCGCTTGCCTATTTTTGTTGGCCCCATAGAAATGAATGGAGGGCGCAGCACATGCGCAGTGCGTCCTCCTTCACTTTTCCAGCTCAGGTTACGAGATAGATGTGGGTCCCAGTGGTGGGATCCACACCTATCAGACAATGGGGCCATATCCTAGTGATATGCCCCCATTCTCTGAGATGGGAATATCCCTTTAAGAGGTTCTAGAAGTACATTTGAAGTATTGCTTCAAATTACACAGATTTTCATTACACAGATTTTCCCAGCAACAAAATGGCTATTGAAACTGTTTTAAATGTCAGAATTTATTTTAACTCCATTGATCACAAATACGGAGTTATGACTTGAGCTGCCGTTGAGCTGCTACTCCATTTACTCCTATACTCTGTTATCCCATAGACCATGGATGGCCAACCTGCGGCTTTCCAGCTGTTGTAGAACTACTATTCCCACCATGTCCTGCTGTAGGCTGATAGCTGTAGGCATGCTGGGAGTTGTAGTTTTGCAACAGCCGCAGGTTGGCCATCCCTGCCATAGACTTGAATTGACTGGTGGTCATGTATCACCTCTCCAATCACATAGGGGACTCGGGGACCCTGTTCTCTTGATCGGTCGAGGTCCCAGCAGTTGGACCCCCAGGGATCGTACATTTGTTACCTATCCTGTGTGTTCATGGACCAACACGGTCTTCATTCAGGACCCTCATATGATAACTAGACTGGAGATTGGTTCCAAAGAGCAACTTTCTCCCTGGATAAACCGTCATGTCCACACAGTGTATATACAGAGCCAGGGGCGTAGCTAAAGGCTCATGGGTCCTGGTGCATGAGTTCAGCTTGGGTCCCCTTTCCCTCAGTGCTTTGTGGACAGGTACAGGGGAGCACATAGCCTTCCTGATGCCTGAGGCAAAAATTTAAAAGGCACTTCCCCCCATGCCAAGTTCTTGACCTAACCCCTTCCCCCCAGCCTGAGGTATAACTTGACCAGCATACACTTTATATAATGTCTTCTTATGCACTAGAAGGGTCTTTGGGCCCCCTCAGGCTATTGGGTCCGGTAGTGGCTGCAATCCCTGCACCCCCAATAGCTACGCCCCTGCTGGACTAGCCTTGTAAACTGCTAAGGAAATTGATTGGCTGCAGTGGTCACATGGTGTATGCAGACATGTCACCTAAACAAAGCTGATCAGAGCGGCATCTCTGGGAGCAGAAAAGGATTAAGCTGGTGAGTATACCTTCTTTTATTTATTTTGACAACTTCTGGCTGTGGGAAGATTTGGGAATGACTCTGACAACCCCTTTAAAGAGAACTTTTCACCACTCCTGACATGCCTGTGTTAAGAGCTTCATGTATTTCCCATGTAATAACAATTCTGGAACATCTATTCTTATGGCTCTATGTTGTGCCATTCCTTTATTATTTCTACTAGAATTGCTAGCAGTCTGCAGTAAGGGAACAGAGGGGAGGTAACCAGTTGGGGGTGTGTACCTGCACAGTCTGACAATGGCAGCACTGATTGGATAGAGTGAGACTGTGCAGGTACACACTTCCAACTGGTTACCTCCCCTCTGTACCCTTACTGCAGACTGCTAGCAATTCATTCATAAGTTCTCGGTGAAATAATAAAGGAACGGCACAACATACAGACATAAGAACAGATGCTCCAGAATTGTTTTAACATGGGAAATGCATGAAGATATTAAAACAGGCATGTCAGGAGAGGGGACAGGTCCTCTTTTATGGGTAGAGAGGAATAAGGCCCAGCCAGAGCTCTGACAGTGGCTTATCACCATTGAGAGCAAAGAATTGGGCATTGTCATCTATTGGGGAAGATTAAAGGGAGTCTTTCATCTGTTTTTCACCAATATAACAGCAGTGCCCCACAGAAGATTGCAGACACATCCCAGACATACATGTGTGCGCTGTGTGTCTGTATTACATGTCACATCCCAGACATACCTGTGTGCACTGTGTGTGTGTATTACATGTCACGTCCCAGACATACCTGTGTGCACTGTGTGTCTGTATTACATGTCACATCCCAGACATACCTGTGTGCACTGTGTGTCTGTATTACATGTCACATCCCAGACATACCTGTGTGCACTGTGTGTCTGTATTACATGTCACATCCCAGACATACCTGTGTGCACTGTGTGTCTGTATTACATGTCATATCCCAGACATACCTGTGTGCACTGTGTGTGTGTATTACATGTCACATCCCAGACATACCTGTGTGCACTGTGTGTGTGTATTACATGTCACATCCCAGACATACCTGTATGCACTGTGTGTCTGTATTACATGTCACATCCCAGACATACCTGTGTGCACTGTGTGTCTGTATTACATGTCACATCCCAGACATACCTGTGTGCACTGTGTGTCTGTATTACATGTCACATCCCAGACATACCTGTGTGCACTGTGTGTCTGTATTACATGTCCAGGAAAGGCACTTTTATTCTACAGGAAAACAGCTCCCAAGTGCCCGGCTGAAAGTGAAGCTAAAAACAGCTTTCTCTCCCGACTGGATTTCTAACAGCTATATCTTCTGATATACTGGATATAATGCTGTGATTTTGGTATCATTTGAAAGCTTTCAGAGAAGGTCAGAACCATTTTTCTATCTGCTACAGACACACAGTGCACACAGGTATGTCTGGGATGTGACATGTAATACAGACACACAGTGCACACAGGTATGTCTGGGATGTGACATGTAATACAGACACACAGTGCACACAGGTATGTCTGGGATGTGACATGTAATACACACAGTGCACACAGGTATGTCTGGGATGTGACATGTAATACAGACACACAGTGCACACAGGTATGTCTGGGATGTGACATGTAATACAGACACACAGTGCACACAGGTATGTCTGGGATGTGACATGTAATACACACAGTGCACACAGGTATGTCTGGGATGTGACATGTAATACAGACACACAGTGCACACAGGTATGTCTGGGATGTGACATGTAATACACACACACAGTGCACACAGGTATGTCTGGGATGTGACATGTAATACAGACACAGTGCACACAGGTATGTCTGGGATGTGACATGTAATACAGACACACAGTGCACACAGGTATGTCTGGGATGTGACATGTAATACAGACACACAGTGCACACAGGTATGTCTGGGATGTGACATGTAATACACACACACAGTGCACACAGGTATGTCTGGGATGTGACATGTAATACACACACAGTGCACACAGGTATGTCTGGGATGTGACATGTAATACACACACACAGTGCACACAGGTATATCTGAGATGTGACATGTAATACACACACACAGTGCACACAGTTATGTCTGGGATGTGACATGTAATACAGACACAGTGCACACAGGTATGTCTGGGATGTGACATGTAATACAGACACACAGTGCACACAGGTATGTCTGGGATGTGACATGTAATACAGACACACAGTGCACACAGGTATGTCTGGGATGTGACATGTAATACAGACACAGTGCACACAGGTATGTCTGGGATGTGACATGTAATACAGACACAGTGCACACAGGTATGTCTGGGATGTGACATGTAATACAGACACAGTGCACACAGGTATGTCTGGGATATGACATGTAATACACACATACAGTGCACACAGGTATGTCTGGGATGTGACATGTAATACAGACACAGTGCACACAGGTATGTCTGGGATGTGACATGTAATACACACATACAGTGCACACAGGTATGTCTGGGATGTGACATGTAATACAGACACACAGTGCACACAGGTATGTCTGGGATGTGTCTACAATCTTCTGTGGGGCAGTGTTGTTAGTTATGTAGGTGAAAAACAGGTGAAAGACTCCCTTTAAGAATGCTTCCATACACATAAGACAATGAGCCATTATTGTTGAAATCATCGGGTTTAGCTGACTTTGCTCTTATGTGTATGGGGATCTTTACTTAAAGAAGCTGTCTGCTCCTTTTTAAGTGATGGCCTATCCTCAGCATAAGACATCACTATCTGATTGGCAGGGGTCTGATTCCCTGTACCCCTTCTACAGGGCTGCTTCCATGGAAGTGCTGCAGTAACTAGCTTCGTGTTCTTCAAAAACGGTATCTGATCGGCATGGATCCATCACTCCGTACCCCTGCCAATCACCCAGTGATGGCCTGACCTGAGGATAGGCCATCACTTGTAAAGGAGTGGACATCCCCTTTAATGCTCATGAATTATTGTGCCTGCCTACCATGCCTTGTCTTAAAGGGGTTATCCCATGACTAATGTAAAAAAAGGAAAACCCAACATAACATAGGACATGACAATCTCTTTCTAACAAAGCTAGAACCTGTACCTCACATGGATCCAGAGTTCTTGACATTCATTGCTCTGCTAGATTTATATCAAGCCGACAGCTCAAGGTGAGTGTCTTTTCTGCTGCAGCTAAGGGGGCGTGTCTTAGATCACCCTATCATAGCTAAGGAGGTGTGTCTCAGCTCTCCTTATCACAGCTCAAGAGGCAGCTGAAGGATGAAACTGAGCATGTGTGGCCTTCTCAGTGAGCAGGTCAAAGAAATAAGAAAAAAAAACAACAGCAGGGGGCGCTATACAGATACATTTTATTAAATAACTCAGTCACTAGGCAAATTTTTTAAATTACATGCAATTACAAAAGTATTTAGATCCAGGTGCTGGTTTGAAAACTGTAGAATATTTTTCATGGGACAACCCCTTTAAATTAGCACACCGATCAGCAATGGGCCATTAAATAACATAAGAGTCTGTGCAGGTGCTAACAAGACAACACCGATCACCTTTATTGAAAAACGAAAGCACTCTGCAAACGCATATACAAATATATCAAATATGTAATTGATTCTTTAAAAATACAACTTAAAAAACAAGTAAGCAAAGGCGTAGACACTCCAAAACCACAAGGGGGTGACACTATGGATGTATTATAATATCACATAAGATATCAGAAAAGGGAAAATATGTACAAAAAGTGACAAGTACCATATGGTATTCTCTAAAATATATATATATGTATAAATGCAAATCAACACAAGTGACACATGTAAGATACAGATCCGGATCGGCAACTCCAAAAAAAGAAAACACACCCCGACACGTGTTATTGTATATGCATTTGCAGAGTGCTTTAGTTTTTCGATCTAGTCTTAAATTAGTTGTATCCTCCAGCATCCTGTGCACCAAAAACTGAAATCTGGCATAGATCTCAGTCATGATTGACAGAAAACTGGTTTCAATAATGATAAATGTGTTGGTGACAATGGCCCCATCCAGACTCCTTCCTGTCATGCCCCTATTTCAGAAAGTGGTGTGGGGAGGGCAGAAAGACCCCGTGTCCCTAGAGTTAGGCATACTGACGTATAAAAAGTCGCAAACCCAAGGTTTCAGATCTTTTCTTACCCAAAAGATTGTCATAGGGGTGAAAAGTTCCCCCTATGTGTCTGTAGTGGAGTTCACCAACTCCTTCAGCTTCTCTCCTGCCTCCACCTCTCACGTCGCGTCTACAATATTATATGGATCTGACCAGGGAAGCAATGGGAACGTTTATAGTTTTCAAAAATTTTTATTGAATCTTTTGAAAATGATTTTTATATACTGAACAAACAAAACCGAGGGGGGGGGGGGAGTATGGATGGGGTTTGGGGTATAGATGTTGGGAAGACCAGGAAATTCTTATTGATATGATCCTCTTGAAAAGTCAGCCAGAAAATACATCTGTGTTAGTTCCAGAGCTATGATACTGCGAATCCAGATTTTGGTTCTGGGATGGTGACAAGCTCTTCAGGAGACGATCCTTGAACTTGAGTTCAGCTGGAGACCTCGTATGTTGAGCCTTGCTGGATTTGAAGGTCTAATTCTTGTCTACAGGTAGCAGTCTCAGCCAGACAGGTGATGGAGCAGGAAGCTATGTCATCTTGAATGGTTGTTGGACTTGTGCATGTTTCCTTAAATATTAGGGAAGACTCCCTTTATGAATAAGAGTTTAGTGTGTAGAGCACTTCTAAGCAGTCAAGGAAAAATTAGGGCTTGGCCCTTAGGATGTTAAGGTATGGACCACCAAGGTGGTAGTCCGTTAGAAATTGGGTCAAATGGCCCTTAAAATAATAATAATGTAGCCTGAGAATGGCCGGGATGGTTTTAGGTCTCCGGCTTTTTGCGGCAAAACCTGTAATAAACACAATGACATTATTATAGTATACATATATAGAGAGAGCAGTTATGTGCAGTGTGTGATGGCAGAATGTGCGGCTAGGAAGGCGACATTGTGTGTTTTATCTCTCTAAGATTGTAAAATCTATCACAACATCTGTAATAATGACTTAGATTTAAGGCGTGGATTTCTAATGTCATAGTGTTATAAGTAAAGTGAAATATTACATACGTGCAGTAGATGAAGATGGCAAATATTATCAGGACCCCGAGGAAGATGAAGAGTGGAATGGCCGCAATCACTCCCATCGGCATGGTCTTCAGAAATTCAACACTCTTCTCGATATCCAAAAGCCATGTTGTTTCTAAGAATAAGAGTAACAATAGTTCATATAACTAGGGATGCACACTAGGACAAAATTATGAAATTGTCTTAAAGAAAAACTGCCTTTTCTGCCCAAACCAACCTTCATTTTTCTCGAGCAGCGTAGAAACCGAAAGAATAATGGGTGATTTCTGTGTGATCTGTGCTCTATACCAGGGATGCCCAACCTGCGGCCCTCCAGCTGTTGTAAAACTACAACTCCCACAATGCCCTGCCAAAGACCAATTGCTGTAGGCTGTCCGGGCATGCTGGGAGTTGTAGTTTTTCAGCAGCTGGAGTGCTGCAGGTTGGGCGCCCCTGCTCTATACGATGTCCAAATTAAAATCAACAAACTTTCTAGTATTTTAGAAAGAAAACTATCATCTCAGGTGAGCGACGTGTTCTCCTTCATCTTCCCTCACAATCACATCTACATCTCCTGAACATTTGTCTAGAACCTGGTGATGTCATAATAGTTATGACATCACTTCTTGGTGACTTACAGCATATCACCTAACCGATTTTACTCAATGTATTCCTATGAATAGCAATTTCACAGTATTTTTTGCATTTTTATTTTGTAGCGCAAGATAAAAAATCTGGGGGGTATTTATGAAGACTGGCATTTCCTACGCTGGTCGTAATAAGAAATTAGGAGGAGTAAGATGTGTGTTTTCTGGCTGTCCATGTACCAGTAAGGTAAATCTACTGTGAGCTGGCATAGATGTCTGCCATCATTTACTGCAGTTTAAGGCCACAAATCACAAAAAAAGTTGCAGATTTTTCTGCAAAATGTGGTTTGCAGAAAAACTGAGACTTTTGTATTCTGGAAAACTGGAGGACAGGTTTTACTAAATCCCCCCCTAGGTGTAGTCCTAGCCTTAGTCACACAATTGCTGGTGATGCATGCATCACTCTTATCTTATAAACACCATATTTTACACATGGAGGACACTTACTGGGTGGCTCCAGAATGTTCTCCATTTCTGAAGGTAGTGGACGGCCGGATACAGAAGTCGTCCAAATAAATAGCAGCAGCAGCAGTGCAGTCATCATTTTCCAGCAAGGAAACTGTAGTCGCAGGGGAGTGATGTGTCCGCCGTCTCCTCTCTTCACAATCACACCTATGTCTCCTGAGCACCGACTTTTTGTCTAGAACTTGGTGATGTCATAACAGCCGCTATGTCACCTCTCTGTGACTCTACATAGTGATGTCATAGTAGTATACTGCCCCTCTGTGACCTCTGACCTTTCATCTAGCCCATTACTACACTATTAACCATTAATACCTGTGTGATTAATGTTATTCAGTCGGCACATTTACTGTAATATCGTGCTCAATATAAATGTTATATTCTTTGACATTACCAGTCTGTACTGTTACCAGTAAAGTGCCAGTTTGCAGTTTTTTACTGAGATGTTAAAAGCAGCTTCCAGTCTGGTGAACCTGGGCCACCCAAATATTACATGGACAGACATACATGACCCCTTCATAATACTAAATGTCCACTAAAGGAATGTTATTGCAGCTGTTGCAGATGATATGACTTTGAACCCCCAGCAAAATCAGCTACTCGCCAGGGGTTGTCCTGCAGCAACTCCTACATACCTCCCAAGTCTGTAAACCACCAAAGAGGGACACATTGCACATCGCGGCAAATTTTTCTGCACTAGGCCACGCCTCTAACTCCGCCCAAGACCTGACTATACACCTAATCCCACCCAGTCCCTTTAATGCCCCCTCTTAGTAGTATGAAGTAATATATATCCAGTAATATGCCCCACTATGCCCCAGTGATATGCCCACATTGTGCCCCCCTGTAATATGCCCACATTGTGCCCCCTGTAATATGCTCAGCGGTGCCCCCTGTAATATGCCCACATTGTGTCCCTCACAGAAAGTAAAAAAATAAACACCACATACTTACCTTCTTCCTAACAGGAGCAGCAGGACATTGGCTGCTCTAGTCTGTGGAGGGGGCGGAGCCAAGGATGACTGTTGGGGGCGCACCCTGCACAGACCAGAGGAGTGGAGAGCTGGCAGGGGGAGGGATGATGATGCAGGGAGCTGATGCCAGCAACAGCTCTTCTTCATTATGGCAACTGTCTCTGCTTCTTATGGATGCAGAGACAGCTTCCAGAAAGCGGAACATACCTCCCCTGTAGCGGGACAGCCACTGCAATTTGGGACTGTCCCGCTGGATCCGGGACAGTTGGAAGGTATGCTCCTACCTGAATGAGACAACCCCTCTAGGGTCCGGCTGGATGGTGACACTGGTCGGGGTCAGGATAGTAGAGTAGCAGTGATCCCATAGAAATAAATGGGCTCTAAAAAAAAAACCTGCATTTTTGTGAATCGCGCAGTGCTCCCATTCATTTCTATCAGAATACCGCTGGTCCGCTACTCTGCTATCCTGACCCCAACCATTGCCACCGTGTAGCCGAAGCTCTAAATATAATGACTCTAGTATTTTATATAGAAGTTATATTACATTTCCATCGTGGATTTCTGCTGGAAGAATGGCTATAGTCTATCTGGGGTAATCTCAAACAACCCCAAAAAGCACATTAAGAGGACACAAACTCGTCTTCTGTAGTGAGGTATAAATCTAAGACTGAAATCACACATAGCCTTTGATTACTTGGCTGCAGTGGTGAGTTGCCTGTGTACGCTCATGTGACAGTAGCAGCCAATCACTGGCTTCCATAGGTGTAGCTAAAAGTTCATGGGTCCTGGTGCATGAGTTCAGCTTGGGTCCCCCTTCCCTCAGTGCTTTTGGGCCAGGGACAGGGGAGCACATAGCCTTCCTGATGCCTGAGGCAAAAATTTAACAGGCACTTCCCCCATGCCAAATTCTCAACCTAACCCCTTCCCCCCAGCCAGAGGTGTAACTTGACCAGCATGCACTTTATATAATAGAGTTGTGTTCTTATGCACTGGAAGAGTCATAGGGGCCCCCTCAGGCTCCTGGGCCCGGTAGCGACTGCTACCTCTGCACCCCCTATAGCTACGCCCCTGTACAGAGCATTGATATAACAGATCACTGTGTAAGGTCTCATGCACACCGCCGTCAGTGTACCGACTGATGATTTGTGTGCTTTCCGCGTCCATATGTCGGTTCCGCAAAGAGAACATGTCCTATACAGTACTTAGCCTTAAAATGTGGACCAAAAATGTGACATGGATGGTATCCATATTTTGCAGATCCAGAATTTGCAGGCCACAAAGTGCATACTGTTGCCTAAAGCCTCATGCACGTCCACGTCCGATCTGCATTCTCTGCTTATCACACACATACCCATTCACTTATATAGGTCCGCCAAAAAATGCAGACAGCACACGGCCGGTGTCCAAATTTTGTAGATCCGCAGTTTGAAGACCGCAAAATGCAGATGGATGTGTGCACGAGGCCAAATGCTTCAATTCCACTGCGGTGGTAGTATAGGCAAACTGGTCACTTCAGTATTGACTGGATACACCAGTGATTTAATGCTTATCAGAGGCCTACCAACAAGAGGATCGGACATGTTGGACTTCAGCTGGAGATAAGATGTGGTAGAAATGTCTGCCTATAGCTCGTTGCATTCTCTCCATAGAAATGGACATGCACACTTGGCTGAGCTGAGCGTACATGTTTATGGAGAATGGGATTAGAAGGTGGAGAGAATGAGTGATCGGCTGACGGCTGCGCTATGTGTGGCATTAGTTTGCTTTCATACATGCGCATGTGGTCAACAAAACATGGTCCGTGTGACATCTGCATTTCCTGGACTAAGTGAACTCACTGCATCTTAGTGACTTATAATGCTGTGAGCTCCAGATCTGTTGTCCTGTATGTAAATGATGCTTTAGGACAGTAGACCCGCCGCGGTCAGGCTGAAACTCATATGCAGTGACTTTGGCTCAGACAAGCCGCGGTTGGTCCAGGAAATGTGGCCATCACAGGGACCGTGTTTCACAAACAGCTCACAACCATATAGAAGTAGCTTTACTTCTTTCCGATTGGATGATAATTACATATTGATTATTTTCTCATCTCTTTTGTCTTGTCCTAGGATAACCAAAAAGTACTTGAGAGAACTGTGCAAGCAGCAGAAATTGTATGTCACGCCATATCTCAATGACACTTTGTACTTACACTACAAAGGTAATAATAATCCTTATTTCTATAGCGCCAACATATTCCGCATCGCTGTACAATCGGGAGGGGGGGGCATGTACAAACAGAGTCATAAATGAGGGCCCTGCTCACAAGAGCTTACAATCCATGAGGAGATAGGGGTGACACAGAAGGTGCCTATTTTGTACAATGGTCCGGCCATCTAAACACAATAGGGGAGTAGGTATAAGGCAGGGGTGCACAACCTTTTCGGGATGGGGGCCACATTGTGAGACTGACGGAATCCCAAGAGCCGAAAATAAAAGTTAAAGGGGTATAACCAACTGAAATACTGTATTTGTGGCATATTGTACATACAGTATATACTATAAATATCTGGTTACACTTTCAGGACTACCATCTACTGGGAGAATACATGAAAAATACATGTGAGCAGCCACAAGACCTAGACATACATGTCTGTCACCAGATGGTTGGAGAATGGTATCAAGGGCCGCATGTGGCCCCCGGGCCGCAGGTTGTGCACCCCTGGTATAAGGCTACATAAGTCAGTCTCCAGCATTCAACTGTTCTTAATATTAGTTTTGTTCTCCTCACTTTAGGTTTTATGCGTTTGGAAAATCTGGAGGAATACACAGGCCTGAAATGCCTTTGGCTGGAATGTAATGGTCTGCAGAAGATTGAGAATCTGGAAGCGCAGACCGAACTGCGTTGTCTTTTCTTACATCAGAACCTCATACACAAAATTGAGAATCTCGAACACCTTCAAAAACTCGACTCCCTCAACCTGTCCAACAATTACATCAGGACGATAGAAAACCTTTGTGAGTGCTGAGCTCAGCATTCATCTGTATGTTTATGAGTACTGGGGGTGTTAGTGGTCATTTTACGCATCTGTCTTAGGGTTCATTCACACGTCCGCATGTCATTGCAGATCCGCAAAACGCGTACACCGGCCATGTGCCGGCACAATAGAAATGCCTTACCTTGTCTGAGGCTGCGGACAAGAATAGGACATGTTCTATTTTTTGGCGCATTTTTTTGCGGCCCCATTGAAAATGAATGGGTCCGCACCTGTTCCGCAAAATTGCGGAACCAGTCATACAGGTGTGTGAATGGACCCTTACAGTGTAAAAGAAGCAGAAAACTAAAGGGAATTTGTCATCCTGATTTTGGACTATTATCTTCAGAAATATAGTATTGTAGTATTGCAGATAAGGAGTCCATATCAGGACTGCTGTGCTGTTCTTACATAATGGAGAGGACTCATGTGCGCATGCGCAGCAGTCCTGGCAATGTATTTTAATGTAGCGGGGAAACAGGGGAGGCAGTAGGAAAATAAAATATAGTGATCTGAACTTCATATCTGCAGTACTACACATGTATTATTGTAGATCATGGTCCAAAATCAAGATGACAGATCCCCTTCAAGCTGGCCTTTCAGATTAGATAAAAATTGGTCGAACTCACCATGTTTTGGCGAGAATGACGCTCGCTGTCTGTACGTGCCATCTCCCTTACAGCGCAGCGCACGCCATCTCCTCATACAGCTGATCAGCAGGGGTGACAGGTGTCGGACCCCCACCGATCTGATATTGGTAACCTATCCTGAGGATAGGTCATCAAAATTAAAAAGCCCGGACAAACTCTTTAAAGGGTTTCTCCAGGCTACATATATTGATGACCTCTTTTCTGGATGGGTCATTAATATCAGATCGGTGGCGGTCTGACATCCAGCAACGCCACAATCAGCTGTTTAAGGCTGCTGCAGCACCAGAGTCTGACTGGGTCCTGAGTGGAAGCAGAAGGCCTCGTACACTGTGTGGTTTCCAGCGTCAGTGTACTGCAGTTCAGCCCCCATTCACTTAAATGGGAGCTGAGCTGTAGGACCCCTGCATGGCCACTACATAGTGTATTGAGTTGTTTGCCTCCGTCTCCGTACACAGTATAGTTTCCAGCAGAGTGGGTGCCCAAAACAGTTGACAAATGCTGGGTGTTGGGCTCCCACCGATCTGATATTGATGATCTACCTGGAAGGTAGGTCATCAATATCTGTATCTTGGAAAACCCCTTTAAAGGGTTATACAAAGTTTTAAACTTAACCTCAGGATAGGTAATGAGACTGCTCTGTGAGGGTCCAACTGCTAGGAGCCCCCATTGATCATGAGATTGGGAGACCTGTATCTTCTCATACGAATAGAGCGGTGGTCCAGCACTGGAGATTGCCTTGACTTCTCTTCAGAAGTCGCACTTCTGCTCTAGTTATACACGGAAACGTGAGGGTCCTATGATCACCCACAGATCAGATTGGTTTGGAGATAAGAACTTGGCACAAATCATTTAAAAGTAGGGCTGGGCGATTAATCGAATTAATTAGATTAATTCGCCAATTGAAAGCCTCACGATTTTATTTTTTAGGAAAATTGTGAACTTGATTTTCCTAAAATGGCGCCCACCAGATAAAATAAAAAAAATATCTCACCTGTCCTGCGCCGTGGCTCCGGTGTCCGGCGCTCCTCTTCTTCTCCGGGGCCGCGCTGCACTGTCCTGACCGCGTACAGCGTCAGAACGTAGTGCGCGCACTCTGACCTGACGCTGCACGCAGTCAGGTGACAGTGCAGCGCTGGGAGAAGAAGACTGAGGTGCGACGGACCTGGAGCGGAGCCACGGCGCAGGACAGGTAAGGGATTTTTTTATTTTATTCTTATGGTGGCCTAGTGGGCTGTTCTGAGGGCTGAAGGGGGCACTACTGTGGGCTAATCTGAGGTTTCAAGGGGGCACTACTGTGGGCTGTTCTGAGGTCTGAAGGGGCACTACTGTGGGCTAATCTGAGGTCTCAAGGGGGCACTACTGTGGGCTGATCTGAGGTCTGAAGGGGGCACTACTGTGGGCTGATCTGAGGTCTGAAGGGGGCACTACTGTGGGCTGATTTGAGGTCTGATGGGGGCACAGTAGGCTTTTTTATTTATTTTTTTTATATTTTTAATAACATAAGAAAATTGAGATTTAAATCATGAATCGTCCAAAATTTAAAAAAAAATTGAGATTTTTTTTTTGGCCATATCGCCCAGCTCTAGGATATGGTTACCGTAGACATTTATGGTGTAGAATACTGATAGGTAGGATTTCTTCCTCTGGAACCACCTCCAGTTTACTTGACCTGGATATGTAAGCACAATGGATAACAGCTGATGAAATAGGAAGGAGAAGAAAGAAGAGAGTAGGCCTGGTGTGTGTACGTGTGTGAGAATTATGATCTGTTCATTATTTCCCTAACAGGATGAATATCAGCGTATATTTTAATGTCATTGGGGAAGATTTATCAAACTGGTGTAAAGTAGAACTGGCTTAGTTGCCCATAGCAACCAATCAGATTCCACCTTTCATTTTCCAAAGGTGCTGTCAAAAATAAAAGGTGGAATCTGATTGGTTGCTATGGGCAACTAAGCTAGTTCTACTTTACACCAGTTTCTACTTGTGTTTGTTTCCAGCTCGTCTTCCAGTTCTGAACACTCTACAGATCTCTCACAATCAGTTACAGACAGTAGAAGATGTGCAGCACCTACAGCAATGCCACAGTATAAGCGTCCTTGATTTATCTCACAATAAACTGGATGATCCTGCCGTAATTGACATCCTTGAGAAGATGCCAAACTTGGTAAGTTATCCTAGAGGGAAGTACCGTTCACGCACAGGTGACTTTCAGCACCAGGTGTCTGTTGTATGGTGATTTTCCTGTACCAGCATTTGGAAGTACTTCTCAATTTTGGAAATTCGCAAACACTGATATCACGGGGCCCCCGGTGAGATTTTTGATGGACTTAAAGGGAACCTGTCATCACCGAAACACCCCCTGAACTAGAGTAAGTGTTGTATAGTGTAAGTGATGCTGAATCTGAATATGTAAGTTTTATCTTCATACTCACTTCCATTCTGATGCTGTGCTCCCACAAACTTGCAGTAAAATGCACTCAGTGGACTCTTCTTTGAGTCCTCTCCATTATGTGAGTGAGCACTGGAGTCCAGTGAGTGCATTTTACTGCTGGTTTGTGAGAGCACAGCGTCGGAATGGAAGTGAGTATGAAGATAAAACTTACATATTCGGATTCAGCATCACTTACACTATACACCGCTTACTCTAGTTCAGGGGGTGTTTCGGAGATGACAGGTTCCCTTTAAAAAAATATTTAACACATGGAGGAAGCTTTGAAAGGACATGTGTCAGCAGATTTATCCCTATGACACTGGCTGATCTGTTACGTGTGAGCTTGGCAGCTGAAGACATCAGTGTTGGTCCCATGTTCATATGTGCCCGCATTGCTGAGAAAAATGATTTTTTACCGTATTTTTCACTTTATAAGACACACTTTTCCCCCCAAAAGTAGGGGGAAAATGGCAGTGTGTCTTATAAAGCAAATACTAGTGAGCACTTCCATTATTGAAGCGCTCACTAGTATGTATTAGGTGCCAGGAGTGGGGAAGAAGTGCTGCAAGTGCTTCAGACACGCGCTATCCTACGCAGTGGCTCCGCTCCGAGTCCGCCGCTCCCTTGTCTTCTCCTGCCGGCGCTGTACTGTCCTGACACCAGTGCAGCATCGGCCAGAGAAGACAGGGGAGTGCAGGACCCAGAGCAGAGCTACGGTGCAGGAGAGATAAGAGAAGTTTTTTATTTTAGTCTGATGGGGGTCTGAAAGGGCTGATCTGAGGTCTGAAAGGGCTGATCTGAGGTCTGATGGGGGTCTGAAAGGGCTGATCTGAGGTCTGATGGGGGTCTGAAAGGGCTGATCTGAGGTCTGATGGGGATCTGAAAGGGCTGATCTGAGGTCTGATGGGGGTCTGAAAGGGCTGATCTGAGGTCTGATGGGGATCTGAAAGAACAGAGCTGATTTGAGGTCTGTTGGGGTCTGACATGGAGGGCTGATATGGGGGTCTGATGTGATGTCATGATATTTATGTCTGATACGAGGTCTGATGAAAAATATTTTTTTCTTATTTTCTTACTCTATAATCTGGGGTGCATCTTATAAAGCGAAAAATACGGTAATATATGCAAATGAGCCTCTAGAAGCAACGGGGGCGTTGCTGTTACACCTAGAGGCTTTGATCTTTCTGCAACTGCCGTGTCATCTGCACTTTGACAGAGCCGTGCATCGTAAGCATTATCACAGCTGGTCCTGTCTATCAAAGTCAAGAGGATGTGACAGTTGCAGAGAGAACAGAATCTCTGGAGACTCATTTATAATAAAACATCATTTTTCTCAGTAATGCGGACACATATGAACATGGGACCAACACAGGTGTCTTCAGCTGCCAAGTGCACATGTAACAGGTCAGCCAGTGTCATAGGTACAGATCTGCTGACAGATGTGCTTTAATAAAAAAAAGTCACACTTTTGCCCACTTTATCTGACTTCTGTGTTGTGGAAAAAGCGAAAAAGTTGATTTAGAAATATGATTTTGAGTCTGAGCATCGTATTTCTTGACAACTGGCATCAATACATTGATAAATCTTCCCCCAATAGCCCCCTCACACAATATATTGTAAAACTGGCTGTCTGTAGCCACCATTCAATTGATACTGGAAAAATCTCTATGCACTGGGCTCCCCCTAGTGGTGACTGCAGAAAAATGCAGGAGGCAGGAATTCCGTGTCGGGCCCCATAGCAGTACGTATATTATCAATAAATCAGCAGCACAACATCAGCCTCCACCTCCGTGGATTCACTATATTTAAATCTAGCAATGCTCGCAGTGTGAGGCTCCAGCTACACTGAAAAACTGCAGCAACATGTAGACCATACAAAGTCTTTAAGAAGCCTTGCTTGCTTGTTAAACACTTTGTATCGTGGAAATGTTTCTGTGTTCAGCGAATACAAGCCTTATTGTTGCATTAGAAGAGGAGCGCTGTGGTTTTTCAATGTGCACACCCCCTATAAGGGGCGTAGTCTGCCTCCATGGTAAGTACACCATTACTTTTTTATTACCCCAAGCAAATTCTTTTCAATTTTCAGAAAGCCGTGCATCTTCAACACTATCTGCCGGAGATTCTGTGTAAATAATGTAAAATCATAACAAGTCTACTCTGAAAAAGTAACTTCTCCTCTCACATTGATTCTCATCATTTTTCTTCCCCCATAGCATGTATTAAACCTGATGGGAAATGAACTCATTAAGAAGATTCCTAATTACCGAAAGATAGTTACAGTGCGGTTAAAAGGGTTAACCTATCTGGATGACAGACCAGTATTTCCAAAAGACAGGTAAAAATATATATAAAAAGATTTAAAGCGGCACTGTGCTTTCAACAAATTTTGCATTAATCAGTAATACAGTGTATGGAAATGTGGAATAACACTATTTCTGGCCATTATATGACTTGTATCTGGCATTTTTTAGCAGTTTAGCTGTGTGCTTGCTGAATATGTAGTTTGAAGTTCTCACAGACATTGTGGGTGGTGACTAGCTGCCATCCACTGTGCACAGAAAGTAGAGGAGAATCTGCATCCTAACTGTCTCACAGTCACTTAGAACCAGGATGATGGAGGACATTACAGATAAGCAGTGACCTGTATTTTTACACTTTCGCCGAGAACTAGACGTTTCTCACTGATAAAACATATTACACAGTTTCTTGTCGTTGCTTGTACTCTTGATTTATGCAAAGTTGTGTGAAAAGTTAGTGACCATTTAAAGGGGTATTCCCATCACATACAATGGGAGCATATCTCGAGAACAGAGTGGGTAGAGCTGTGGCTGGAGGACACCAGATATCCTAGCGATATGCCCCCATTGTCTATGGTGGGAATACCCCTTTAAGGCTCATTCAGTGTCAGAAAGAGAAAGGAGAACCAACAACTCTATGATTATATTCCTTTGACAGAGCATGTGCAGAAGCCTGGGCCAGAGGAGGCCGAGAAGCTGAAGCAGAGGAGAGAGAGCGATGGGAGACCAAAGAAAGAAAGAAAATCCAAGATAGTATTGACGCTTTATCTGAAGTCCGAAGACAAGCTGAGGAGAGAACGCGCAGGAAGGAGATGGAAAAAGAAGGTATAAAACATACTAAATAATATTTCTGTGCATAGGACGGCATTACTTTACATTGTGATCTCAAAGGCTCTAAAGAGAATTTGGGGCAATAAAAAATGTTTCAGGGGTAAAGTCATATTTGAATCTAGTGTCATCTGAACAGTATGTTAAAATAGGGGTTTTCTGAGACTCTGCAAGATCACCAACCGTGACGTGCTTCAGTCAGACTGAAGGCCATGTGACGGCCAATATGACATCACATGGCTTAGGGAAAGACTACTGCAAGCGTCGTTGCCTTCTCAGTAGCTGATTGGTGAGGGCCCCACGTGTTTTCTTTATGATACTGTATTGCATGTCATCTCTGGAGTGAAGGGACTTGTGGGCATTCATTTTTCATATCCCTTAAGCAGAATGCTGACATACAAGAATTAAAGCACATCTGTCAGCAGATTTGTACCTATGACACTGGCTGACCTGTTACATGTGCACTTGGCAGCTGAAGACATCTGTGTTGGTCCCATGTTCATATGTGCCCGCATTACTGAGAAAAATAATGTTTTATTATATGCAAATGAGCCTCTAGGAGCAACAGGGGCGTTACCATTACACCTAGAGGCTCTGCTCTCTCTGCAACTGCCACTCAATATGCACTTTCATTGACAGGGCCAGGTAGTGAAAAAAGTGGAGATGACATGGCAGTTGCAGAGAAAGCATATCCTTTAACAGTAAAGGTAACGCCCCTGTTGCTCCTAGAGGCTCATTTGTATATAGTAAAACATCACTTTTCTCAGTAACACAGGCACATATGAACATGGGACCAACACAGATGCTTTCAGCTGCCAAGTGCACATGTAAGAGGTCAGCCAGTGTCATAGGTACAAATCAGCTGACAGATGCCCTTTAGGGGTTTTCCGGGAGCAGAATATTGATCGATATCTGATCATGGAGGTCTGCCACCCCGCATCCCCACGAGGACATGGTGTTTCAGTGAGCACTGTGGTCGTCTCACAGCATACCAAGCAGAGTGCTGTACGTTTCATAGTCGCTGTGCTTGGTATTGCAGCTCAGGTCCATTGACTTGAATTGGACAGAACTGCACAAAGGCCATGTGATTAATGAACATGGCATCAGAGGTGGGCTGGTCATTCATACTAGCAAGCAGTGGAGGTCCCAGAATATGGACCTCAGCAAATGTTACATTATTAGTTTCATGTCTGAAGATGCAGGTGTCCATCTTTACCTTTGCTTTATTTTAATTAAAGTTACTGTGCCACAAAAAATATTCTACATTTTGCATTATTCATATGTTGTCACTCACTGCTTAGGAAATCAGCAGACAGAAAACTCAACAAACCATGAGGTAGAGGAGAAACACTGCAGAAATGAAGAGTCTCAAGAGAAGATCCAGAGATTTGTTGAGGAGACTTTAGAGGCTTGTGAAGAGTTGACCACTGACATAAACAGTGACTGTCCAAGAAACTCACGTATACAGATTCTGGATGCTGACGAGCGGAAGCAGGTTGAGATATCTCCTGATGTGGATGCTAATCACCACACGTCTACAGAAAGAGACTACAATGCTGGGAATAAAGACAGATCACGGCGTGTGGATACAGATTCTAGATGTCTCATAAATGGTAAGTAGAATGATGATCAATGGGTGACTACTATAAAGATTTAAAGAAGAACTCCCGCAAAAATTTTTATTCTCTGACCTGTTAGAAAGGTGCATGATATAATCTGTAGTGATTGTCATTTTCTTATCAGTGACTGTTTCTGTGAGTAATAACCTCTCTTCTTATTGTAACTGGATCATGTGACCAACTCCCTGACCCCCAACTGACCCAGGACAGGAAGCCAGTAACTGCTCTATTCATTCCTATGGGAGCCTCACTTTCAGTCTCATAGGAATACATAGAGAATTAGACTTCCTGTCCACACATAAGGTGCTGTGTGAGTTGGTGGGTCTAATTGCTGGTCACATGACACAGATAAGAAACTTCAAGATGATATAAGTCAAAAATTCAGACACTGGTAAGAAAATGACATTCACTACAGATTATATAATGTACATTTCTAGCAGGACATGGAATAAAATTTTTGTCGAGAATTCTTCTTTAAGTACTCTAACAGCACACTTTACGAAAAGAGTCGTTTTCAACATGAAATGGGATTGAGATTTATAAAGGCTATGTACACCTTTGGGGAAATATATTTCATTGTACTCATTTTCCGCTAAAAATCATTTTTCAATTGGTTTTCATTAAAAATGCTGAACCCGTGTCTTTGTGCAGACTTGAGATTCTCTAGTAGCAGGATCTGAATTTTCACTGTGTTCCTGCAGGCAACTCAGCTGACGGCTCCTCATCTCTGATCTCTGACCTTATAAACACTCATTATATCTCAGTTCTTATCTTACTGATAGGAATGTGGCTTAAATAAGTGTTTATGACCTCTCAGTAATTTAGAGATAAGGGCATAACACAATGTGAAAGTAAAAAGTACGATTCACACAGCTAGAAAAAACGTTTTGTGACAGAATGGCTCAATATTTTTAATAAAGACCAATTGGAAAAATGAGTAAAATGCAATCATAAAAAAATTGTCCCAAAAGGCGTAGATAGCCTTTAAAGTACATTAAACAAAGCGACAAATCAGAAATGCCCAAGTTTATTAAAGGTGCCCATAGACCTTTAACCGTTGGCCAAATGTTTGACGTCCTCATATACGTGGCCAAGTGTGTATGTGAGGAAAGATAAGAAAGCTGCTTCCAGATACTGTACCTCTGGTGGCAGCTTATTACCTGGGAGGACAAAAGAATCGGGCTTTGAAATACAACATGCTCGATCCTTTTCTCAGCATTTGTTGGGGAGAGAGTCAGGAGCTCCCCACATACATGGAATAGGAGCTTCTCCCCTTTAACAATGGTGCATCCTCTGCCAGTCTAGGTAACGGGGGTAGTTGGAGTTATTTACAGCAAGTTTATTAGAAGGTGTTCATGTCTAAATTTGGCACATTTTGAACTCTAAGCAAATTATGGCACCATTTTTCTTCTTGATAGTTTTCATTTATAATTTCTTAATAAGTGTGGCTTAAAGAGCACCTGTCATCTCTCCCCTCCCCCCTTCCCCATGTAATAACAATTCTGGAGCATCTATTCTCAGTGCTATTTCTCTATTAATCCTGGTAGAAGTTAAGAATTAATTGCTAGAAGTTTGCATAGAAGGTCCACATGGGTGTCACCATTTGGGGGGGCGGGGGGATGTCGCCACGCAGTCTGACATTATCCAGTCGGTGCTGCCAGTGTCAGCCTGTGCAGGGACACACCCCCAACTGGTAACACCCATCTGGACCTTCACTGCAAACTGCTAGTAATTCAATCCTTATTTCTAGCAGTAATAATAAAAGAATGGCACAACATAAGAACAGATTCTCCAGGATTGTTATTACATGGGGAATGTAAGTAGTTACTAAAATAACAAATCACTGAAACAACATACAAAAGCCAGGATGTCACATCCACAATTTTATAAAGATCCATCACTATCTGCCACGAAAAATGGCATTACTCCCAATCTGATGACCCTCTTGTCTGGGATGTGATCCATCCAGTTTACCCTTTTCTATGTCAGTTTAGAAGCTTGTAATGGTTGCACCTATGTGGTCAAACCTTCTTCTTGAGTTGCTCTTTTATCTCAGTCGGGCTCTTTGTGGGCGGTGGTTGTGCATATGTGACAAGGTGGTCTTCTTATATTGGCCCTAAGAGCAGACAGGTACGTAGGTGATGGCTTCGACTTATTAGGCATGAGGTCCTAGGACTGGTAACCCTATTGCTGACAAACTTTCCCTGCCTAAAAGCAGAGTAATCGACATCTACTTCTGGTTTTGGCTCAAAAAACTGCAGGAAAAACAGCGTGAAGGGTGTGTGTTTTCCAGAAACAGTGCCATTAATGCCGTGCTTCCTTTCCTGTGTATGCTCCCCCATATTCTCAATCATTGATTTCTCTTTCTATTGACCTCAGAATCACAGGAGGAGATGAACAAGGAAGGTTCTCTGACCACCGGACTGGTTGATGCTGAAGATATAGAGATTGTCCCTCTGAACACCACAGAAAAGCTGTATATCGATGTATGTGAGACTGACTACACAGCCTCCCACTCCCCTAAATATCGGCCATCATGCTTCCTTTCAACTCTCTGTAAAGTATACACTATAAAGGTCCATTCACACGTCTGCAACTGTATTGCGGTCTGCAAATTGTGGATCTGCAAAACACGGACACTGGCCTTGTACGTTCCACATTTTGCAGACCGCACATGGCTGGTACTATTATAGAAATGCCCTTTCTTGTCCGTGGCTGTTTTTTGCGGGGCCACGGAACGGAAGTGCGGATGCGGACAAAACACTGTATGCTGTCTGCATCTTTTGCAGCCCCATTGAAAATGAAAAATTGCGGAACAGATGCGGTCCCTTTTTGCAGCTGTGTGAATGGTCGCTTACAGAACTGGATAAAGTAGCATTTTCCTAATGTAATGCTATTATCAGATTTACTTGAGCAATGTGAAGAACACAGTAGGGAGAACTAGATCAAATTTAACATCTTGAATGTTCATAGAGAGGTAGAATTATTAAAGGCTAGGTACACCTTTGGACGCATTTTTTTTATTATTGCATTGTACTCATTTTGAGCTAAAAATATATATTTTTTAATTGGTCTTTATTTTTCTATACAGAGCTGAGAGGCTGTAGTAGTAGCAGCCTCTGGATTTTCTCTTTTCTGTCAGTTGGGGAGCTGACGGGCTCCTGATCTCTGACATTATAAACACTCATTATAGGGGTGCATTCACACGACTGTAAGTGTTTTGCGGTCTGCAAATTGCGGACAGCATACGGTGTGCTGTCAGCATCTTTTGCGGCCCCATTTTAAAGAATGGGTCCGCACCTGTTCTGCAAAATAGCGAAACGGATGCGGACCCAAAACTACGGTCATGTGAATGCACCCTAGCTCAGTTATTATCTTACTGATAACAACAGGGGCGTAGCTATAGGGGGTGCAGAGGTAGCTGTCGCTACCGGGCCCAGGAGCTTGAGGGGGCCCAGAGACCCTTGTACCACATAAGAAAACACTGGTATTATAGAAGGTGCCTCAACTGGAGGGAAGGGAATTAGGTCAAGTATTTGGCATGGGGAGGGGGGGAGGCGTTTCAGTTTTTGCCTAAGCCATCAGGAAGGTTGTGTGCTTACCTGCCCTTGGCCACAAAGCATGAGGGAAGGGGGACCCGAACAGAACTGTTGCTCCAGGGCCCATGAGCCTTTAGCTACGCCCCTGGATAAGAATGTGGGTTAAATAAGCGTTTATGACCTCTCAGTAATTTAGAGATAAAATTTATTAGATGACCGGTACAAAGTGAAAGTACCAGTCACACAGCTAGAAAAACAGTTAACCCTTTGTAACAGAACAGCTCAATGTTTTTAATAAAGGCCAATTAAAAAAATGATTTTTAGCCAAAAATGAGTAATATGCAATCATAAAAAAAATGCCTCCGAAGGTGTACATAGCCTTTAAGACTGGCACGCTTCCATGTTCCAGCCTTGATCCTTTTGTGCCAGAGTGAGATGCACCTAAGAAGCAGATGCCTAAATAATAAATTACCCATCTACCAACGTCAAGGTTGCTTCTTCTGTTTGTATGTTAGCCCAGGGCTTCTAAGCAGAGTACAAATACAGCTGGTTCCTACACCGCCCTGAAAATTGTAGGCTTAGGTTAGGTCCAGGAGAGGCAGCTCTGTTAGTGTTAGGTACCCATCTGCAAAAGGCACCTTGACGTTGGTAGATGGGCCCAACACAAAAATTTGCGCAAAGAGCTCCATGTTTTCATGTATAGTAGGTATAGTACCACAATAATCCCTAGTTGTATTGTTTGCACGTATATAAGAGTGTTCTGTCATGTTTTGTTTGCTGTTTAAATAATAAATTAGCCGCATCTCTGGCATCAAATTTATGTCAGCTAGGGGCTGACATTGACTTGAGTTATAACTTAACACCAGTTTCTGGTGTAACAAAGGAGTGACCCAGCATCTGTTAAATGTATAACCTTCGTTGAGATGAGATAAAATCCACAGCGGAAAAACTGCACCGCTTACGTGTGTCGACCTACACACAGGTCTTAGTCGTGCCTATGGAGTGATGTATGGATTCATAGGCAGTCCATAGACTTTCTAGCAATCTGTACGCAACTCGCTCAGCAGAGTGCTTTTGCCACCTAACTTTAGTGATAAGTCAACAAACTTTTCATTAATCAGTAGTACAGTGTGTACAGGAGGAATAACACTGTTTCTGGCTACTATATTACTTGTATCTGCCATTTTTATCTACTTGTATCTGTGTTTGCTAATATCTAGTTTGCAGTTCTCTCAGAGAGGGTTTCTGGAGACTAGCTGCCATTTTGTGAGTGAAGCATTTGTGATGGGCTATAACCTTCCTATGTAGCTGTGCAGCCCGTCTTTATCTGTGCTGTCTCCTCAGCTCCTGCTCACTCCCCCCCTCCTCCCCTGTCCATAGACTTGCAGTGACATATGTTATATAATCCAGCTGCAGAGATGATCCATCCTGGCATCCTGGACAGGAAATATGCATTGCTGTGTTACATGGCGCTTAAAGGCTATGTACACCTTCAGAGGCATTTTTATGATTGCATGTTACTCATATTTGGCTAAAAATCATTTTTTCAATTGGCCTTTATTAAAAATATTGAGCTATTCTATCACAAAGGATTAGCAGTTTTTTCTAGCTATGTGACTGGTACTTTCCCCTTTACTTTGTGCCAGTCCCCTAATAAACCTTATCTCTAAACTACTGAGAGGTCATAAACACTTATTTAAAGGGAATCTGTCAGCTCTGAAACACCCTCCAAACTAGAGTAAGCGGTGTACAGTGTAAGTGATGGTGAGTCTGGTTATGTAAGTTTTATCTTCATACTTGCTTCCATTCCGAAGCTGTGCTCCCACAAACCTGCAGTAAAATGCACTCACTGGACTCTTCTTTGAGTCCTCTCCATTATGTGAGTGAGCACCGGAGTCCAGTGAGTGCATTTTACTGCAGGTTTGTGGGAGCACAGAGTCAGAATGGAAGTGAGTACGAAGATAAAACTTACATATTCGGATTCAGCATCACTTACACTATACAACACTTACTCTAGTTCAGGGGGGGTTTCGGAGATGACAGGTTCCCTTTAAGCCACATTCTCATCAGTATGATAAAAAGTGAGCTGTAATGAGTGTTTATAAGGTCAGAGAGCAGAGATAAGGAGTCCGTCTGCTCCTGGTCTGACGTAAAAGAGAGAAAATCTAAAGGGTGCTTCTAGAGCATCTCAGTTCTGTACAGAAAAAAAAAGGAAGTCATATTTTTAATAAACATCAATTTAAAAAATGATTTTTAAAATCATAATGAGTACAATGCAATACTAAAAATAAATTGCTGTCAACGGTGTACATAGCCTTTAAAGGTAATATTTTCTCCCTAATTGTTTATTGTACAGGATTTGCCAGATTTAGAGGATGTGGACCCTGATGAGCTGCCCCCAGACATGAAGGAGAACATTCCTACTAATAAGGTGAGTATTACTTTTGGAGATTTCACTTTTGAATGTGTGAAAGCATAAGTGTTTCCTAAGCTGTTTACTCAAGATTAGAGTTTCTAATTACACAGCTGACTTCATATTTACTGATTGAAAGACTACAAGGCAAGGTGGGTTCCAGCGTGCATTAAAGGGCATCTGTCAGCAGATTTGTACCTATGACACTGGCTGACCTGTTAGATGTCCTCTTGGCTGATGAAGGCATCTGTGTTGGTCCCATGTTCATATGTGCCCGCATTGCTGAGAAAAAAATAGGTTTTAATATATGCAAATGAGCCTGTAGGAGCAATGGGGGCGTTGCCATTACACCTAGAGACTCTGCTCTCTCTGCAGCTGCTGCGTTCTCTCAGATATGATTGCCAGGGCCAGGCAGTGAAAACGTCATCACTCCTGGCCCTGTCAATCAAAGTGCAGAGGACGTGGCAGTTGCATAGAGAGCCAAGCCTCAACTTGTAATGGCAAAGCCCCCTATTGCCCCGAGTAGCTAATTTGCATATATTAAATTCATTGTGTTGCAATGGACAATAATCTCCTAGCCACAGGATCGCAGAGAGCCCCCCCGATCACTAAAACTTGAGGTTCCAAGTTCTTCCTCTCTGCATGACTATAGGTAAAGGGGCTGTCTCACTTCAGCAAATGACATTTATCATGTAGAGAAAGTGAGTACAAGACACTTACTAATGTATTGTGATTGTCCATATTGCTTCCTTTGCTGGCTGGATTCATTTTTCCATCACATTATACACTGCTCGTTTCCATGGTTATGACCACCCTGTAATCAGTGGTGGTCGTGCTTGCACGGCCACCACTAGTGGATTGCAGGGTGGTCGTAACCATGGAAACGAGCAGTGTATAATGTGATGGAAAAATGAATCCAGAGAGCAAAGGAAACAATATGGAGAATCACAACACATTAGTAAGTGTCTTGTAGTAACTTTCTCTACATGATAAAGACCATTTGCTTAAGTGAGACAACTTCTTTAAAAATAAAGTGAAATGGGTGGCAGAAAAAAACAATATATTGCAATTTTTTTTAGCCAGAATAGAAAACCGGGGAATGGGAATTAGTAATCCTTCCCCATTGTCTTTTATGACTTTTGTTTTACTTTCACGTCTTGTAACAGGTTTATCGACCAAAGATTGAAGTGATATCAGGGGACAGTGATGAGAGTGACAGCGAATGGGAGAAAGAAGTGACCACAGGTGGCGATGAAGAGCCTACACGCCATCTACTAAGTATAATATCTAATAATGATGAGGAATTGTCAGAGCCTACAAATATTCAACCGGTGGCTGTGACGTACAAGTCTAAAGGCCCTCTCATTCAGGAAATAGCCGATGGTCACATGGATGACAAAGACCACAAAGACGGTCCATATAGGAATACCGGTCTGGATTCAGTGGACGTACCAGCGTGGGGTAATTAATTATAATTTATGTAATAGAGTATCAAGGAGGACTGAACTGCAAATGCACAGCCTTAAAGAGGACCTCTCCCCTCTTCTGACATCCCTGTTTTAATACCTTCATGCATTCCCCATGTAGTAACAATTTTGGAACATCTATTCTTATATCTCTATGTTGTGCCATTCCTTTATTATTTCTACTAGAAGTTATGAATGAATTGCTAGCAGTCTGCAGTAAGGGTACAGAGGGGAGGTAACCAGTTGGGGGTGTGTCCCTGCACAGTCTGAAAATGGCAGCACTGATTGGATAGAGTCAGTCTGTGCAGGTACACCCCCTACTGGTTACCTCCCCTCTGTACCTTTACTGCAGGCTGCTAGCAATTCATTCATAACTTCTAGCTGAAATTATTAAGAAATGGCACAACATACAGACATAAGAATAGATGCTCCAGAATGAATACCACATGGGGAATGCATGAAGCTATTAAAACAGGCATGTCAGGAGAGGGGAGAGGTCCTCTTTAAAAAGAACCATGTGGCAGGCGGTATAGTCACATATATTTCCCCTGAAAACATTGCTTCTAGAGCAGGCTCGGTCTCATACATGGCATCCGATGTAGCATGCGGCTGATTATATGCAGACACCGCATAAAAGAAATTGCTGTTTACGACAATATTGTCAATTATAGGGGTTGGCTGCTTTATTTCATGTCGTAATGTGTGAATGGCGCTGAAATCTTTCTTTTTTATATTTAACTATATATTTATGTACATTATTTTTTGGGTGGGGGACAAATACGTTAAAGTTTGTGCCACTAATCTTTTGAGATCCTGGCAAAAGTTCACTTTTTTCACCAATTCCTCCAAAATTGTGCCAAAATGCAGTGGTTTGACCATATATTGCTCAACGTGTCAGTGCACTCTTTGATTAAGACACTGGCGGAGTTATTTGTAGGGGGCTTCCTGCAGGCTACACCTGGTTTTCAACGCCAAACGTGGGGCACTGAAATTGCGCAGTGAATAATAGAAAGCAGACACAGTACTGAACAAAGTGCAGGGCAACCTTACTCCGAAAGGACATGTGTAGCGGTTATATGATAGTACAGTAGGTACTACAGAGAGGTTCAGTGCTTTGTGCTTATCCAACCCCTATAATGACCCCAAGAATGCCCGGGCCCCTCCTCTAGAGCATACGTACCTGCTCCCCGGCACCTGCGTCCCTCCAGATCCCTGCAAGACCGCTGCTGCATCTGCCCGTAATGCAGATCAAAAGATCCGGCAATGGGGGAGAGCAGCCAATAGCAGGACGCGACGGTGACCAGCCTCCCTAGCGTCACCCGCTTTCACAGCACCTGTGAAACACCCAGCCTGCCAGGCATCTGATGCTTTAGGGTGCTTTCACACATGGCAGAATTTTCTATGACTGAAAATCCATTTCATTTATCTAAGTAAGGCTTGCAGAAAACCATGTGCTTGCCGTAAAAACAACCCCAATCAGACAGTGCCAGGGCACACACTGCTGGCCAGGTCAGCCTGCACTGGGCATGTCAGTATTCATGTGCTCAACAGAAATGAAAATCAATGACAGGAGTTTTTTTCTGAGGTAAACTATAGATAGTGTAAACGAAAACCTCCTCTTACAGACTGTCCGTAAATTGACAGACGGTTGGCAACAAAGGAGTAATGTATCCACAGTCACATAAAAGATGGTGAAATCTTTTATAGATGGAAGACATTTTTCTAATGCAGATACAGAAAAGATGAATTAAAGACGATGATGATGAAATTATTATAAAAATTTTTTTTTTTTTAATTTTTTTTTTTTTTTTGGATGATGATGGGGAAAGGGTTGGGGATGAAGATGGAGGATGATGAGAGGATTTTTTTTAGTTTTTTTTCTTTTTTATGGGGGTGATGATGGGGAAAGGGTGATGATGGGGAAGGGTTGGGGATGAAGATGAATGATGGAGATATTTTTTTTTTATGGGGGATTGATGATAGGGGAAGGGTTGGGGATGAATGATGATGAGATTTTTCTTTTTCTTTTTTATGAGGGATTGATGATGGGGAAAGGGTTAGGGATGAAGATGAATGATATGTTTTTTTTTTCTTTTTTTATGGGGGATTGATGATGGGGAAAGGGATGGGGATGAGGATGGATGATGATGAGATGATTTTTTTTTTTTTATGGGGGTTGATGATGGGGAACTGGTTGAAGAATATGATAAAGACTCTTGTGGCCTTGGCTCCTCCTAGTAGATGAGGTGTCCAGATGTTGTGGACTTGCCAGGATCTAGGAGTCTGATGATGACATTGAAGATAATGAAGATGATGATGATGTTGAAGCTCGTCTTCTCCTTTCCATTTCTGGACTGTGGGATGGTTCCTGTAAGAGGACACACAGACATCTCCACATCAGTATCTCATGTTATTAGACTTACAATGCATTGAGTGCGATTTGTCTGCAGCCATGAAGGTAGATCATAGGCCATAATAATGAGAATTATACTGTATGTGTGGATATCACAGAGCCGGATGATAACACTATGGGGGTCTCTATGTATTACACTTACAATGTCCATGTGAAAAGGTGGGCGGGTGCTGCCGGACTCCACATCGGCCCAGTTTACTGGTCTGAAGAACGGGTGGGATCTGATGGTAGATGTTACTGCCAGACGACTACATGGGGACTTGCTGAGGAGCTAAAAACATAATGAGAGACCATTAACCAATATCCTATTGGGTTATAATTATAACTAATATATATATACACACACTAGGTCTATATGGCAATAAGTTGAGATTCCACCATCATATCCATTTCTCTTCTTACTTGCTGTCCAAATCTATCCTTCTACAACCTATTTTATTCCTGCTCCCAATTCTTCTCCAGATGATCCTACTCACCCCTTCTAGGATGTTGATGGCGTCTGGGCACATCCATGCTGGATAATAGGGCTCGTCCTCTTGCAGTGATCGTTTGTACTGCATCCTTGTCCCGCAGCCGTTGAATGGCTGATCACCTGTTAGCATCTTAAATAAGGTGACACCAAAGGCAAAGGAATCCACCAGATGATTGTAAGGTTCTCCGTTCATCATCTGTAATGACATCAGTTTAGAGATGAGTTGATGCAGATACTATAAGTGGATACGCCACAGGAATATATCGGATTATTGATATTTCTGAGATTACAAGGATCCTGTCTGTCACCCGTATCTACCCTCATACAGACTCATAAATGGGGCTGTAGACATGGTAGCACTTCTACAGTCCACAGATACACAGATTACACAGATAGATGTGATCCCATCCTCCATTACACATTGCCAACTCTCATTTCATAATGAATGTTCCTTACCTCTGGGGCGATGTATCCAATTGTCCCTGCATAGCCTGTCTGCTTGTCCTCCCCAAATACGCCAATGGCACATAGTCCAAAGTCGGCGATTCTGATGTGTCCGATGTTATCTAGGAGGACGTTAGCAGGCTTTATGTCACTGGGGAGAGAAACATTGTAAAATTATTAGAATGGGGATTAGATGAAACTACTCTACATATAACAATCCAGGAAAGGATATAAGAAAACAGTTTATAAATGTTCTCTTGTGTCCGATCATCAAATGTAACCGCTGGACTTACCGGTGGATGATGCCGTGTTCATGCAGGAACTGGAGTCCGCAGACCATTTCTGAGGCAAAGAATCTGTGAAGTAGAGAAGAGAGTTGATCAGTGTTATATACAGGAACATCCACAGAACATACAATGATGAGATATCTATTTCCAGTCATATCCAAGACATGTTTCCTTCATTCTGAGACTTCAGTACAAATACAGTATATCAGTAAGACATTTACCTTGCCGTGTCCATATTTAAGGGCAGCTTTCCTGCCATAAACTGGCGCAGGTCTCCTCCGGCCATATAATCCATGACAATGATGAAATATTTTGCAGTCTCCATAGATGTTCGCAGGTAGGTCAGGAAGCGACTCCCGACAGCCAGTTCCATGATCTCAAGCTCCACTGAGATTTTGGTGTTCATGAGCTTTTTCTCCATTATTTTGACAGCCAGAAGCTCCTCGGTGTCACGATCTTGTGCCAGAAGAACCTGGAGAAGACACAAAAGGCAGAGTGAATAATGATTGGAATACATATAACCACAATGACTCCAGCCACTTAACGTTGGTTGGGGCTTTGATGATTCTTGAGTATTATGAACACACAGGTATCAGTCACTTACCTTTCCGTAACCTCCCTTTCCAAGCTCTTTAAGGAAATGGAGGTCCTCATGGTCAATAGATGTTTTGGTGGTAATAAGACCAGATGAAAGGCTTTCTTTTACTGGCACGTCCCGGTTCTTAAAAGAGCCATTTTCTGGCATGTCTTGGATGTTAGCGCCCTTTGATGGCATATCCCAGATATCAGAGCTGTCTGCTGACATGTCCCAGATGTTTGAACCCTTTGTTGGTAGGGCCATGATGTTGGAGTGCTCGGTTGGTATGAGCCAGATGTCAGGACATGGCTTTAGGCTTGCACCTGCTGAGATAATAATTACATTATTAAGTATATTTCAAGGTCCATTATCAGGATAGTTACAATTTCTTATTAACGTAATGATTGAAAAAACAAGTCCAATAAAATGGAGGATTTTCCCATAGCACCCATATCTGATGGTGTCCATTTATCTATGTATGTAATGGCTGAAAATGCTCTCTATAATGGTCCTCATTAAAACATCAAAAACATGAAGTAATTATAAGTTGTAATCACTTAAAAAGGAATTACAGTACAATGAAATATAACTTTCCATACATACCTTAAACATACATATAAAAAATCAAACAAACTTAAAATTAGCCACAAAATGTATGCTCTTCACTGTCCAAACAGTGATGTCACTATCATAACCAGTCAGTCAGGGTGTCTCTCCTAGCCCTTATACCAATGACATCACTTATCCTGATAATTTGTCCCCATAAGGTAAACGTAGGGTCTAGTCTGTGGGGTCAAACTTTACGGGGCAGGTTCTCAACAAGGTTCAGTGCAGAGACACTTGACTAGGGTCGGTGATATCACCTTATCTGAAGGCATGGCTGGATCTATGAACTTCTACCACCCGCTTGTCTACCATATACCTCTACTGGAGATCTGGAGATGTTTACAACTACACTACTGGAGATCTGGAGATGTTTACAACTACACTACTGGAGATCTGGAGATGTTTACAACTACACATAGTCGGTGTTCAGAAGAGAGTTCTGACCACTGGTAGTAGCATACTGACTGTTTTGGGCATCATTTTAATATAAATCACCAGCATTTTTGGAAAAACATATATTATGTTCTACCCTTATACAAATCATCATCATTATTGATATTACTGCTGTAATGGCAAGAAGTGACTCACTGACTGACTGGCTGGCTATTATTGTCTGACCTCTGGACATGCTATAGCCTACTGTGTATTTGTGGGTAATTGTGAGTTCGATATATGTGTACGGTTTATAAAGTATCAATTAAAGGTTATATTTTATTGTACTGTAGCTCCTATTCCAGGGATTATTATCTGATTTGAGGTGCAATTATTGTGTTCTGCTGACATTTCTGTGCATTGTATTATACATCGTTTACACTTCCAGCTTACCTGATGTATTGTCTGGAGACACCATGCAGCTGTGATGTTCGTATTGTCTGGATGTGGTGTTGGTAGATGATGGCCTGGACCTTTCTGCGCCATTTTGGTCTTCCACTGGGCTCAGATATCTGAGTCTCCTCCTACTCTGGAGAACCCAGTCTCTGTTGTTCTTAATCCTTTTCTGGGTTTCCAATCTTCGGAGGTTTGGACTCTCTGAGCTTTCAGATCTGGGGCAAGTGATGCGTTTTGGTGTTACTTGGAGAAGCTCTTCTAGCACTAACTCTGTGCTGTTAATATTTCTGCGCTGTTGGAGGATCTTCTCTTTGTTGATCCTCCGTCTTGCAGGGACCTCTTCTCTGATGTTCTTTCTGTTGTTGAGAATGGTCTTCTGCAGTTGTTCATAGGCAGAGATTGCAGAGTCAGCCTCTTTGAGGTTCTCCATTTTCCTCTTTTCGTTGAGGATCGCATCTCTCGTGATCCTTCTTTCTCTCTCCAGATCTTTCCTTTTGGACACCACTTCTGAGGTGTCACTGTCCATATCCAGTGGTTTCAGACTACTTTGTCCAACAGTGAACAAAGCTCCCGGATCTTCCATGATCCTTCTCCTCCTCTGAAGAACCCTTTCTCTTAGGATTCTTCTTCTTTCCTCCATAAAAGTCATTGTAAATATCAATAATCGCTTTGTTTATAACGAAACACAGAGCGACCACCTCTCCTATCAGAGTCGCAAGAGGCAGTGATTTTGGTCAAGTGGTTTGACTTGGAATTAGAACATGATGATGTCATCGCATCACTTATGGCATATTTCTTGGTGATTGTGAGGTCACAGTACTGGAGTTCTACAAGTGCTCAGACATATCTCTTACTGTGAGGTCACAGTTCTGTGGTTTACAACTGGTTTTATCCAGTTTTCATGATATAGGGACACAAAGTATAATAATGTACAATATTGAATATTTTATATTTCTAAATCATTTATAATATTTTGGCTGTGGAATTCAAAGAGGTTGTATGGGAATAGAAAGGGGAGGCTTTTTTTATCTCCAAAACCAATGTCTGACTTGTCCATGGGCTTTATCTGGTGTTACAGCTAACATCATTTATTGCGATACCATTACCTTATGTATGAACAAATATTCTATAGCTAAATTTGTATTGCTACAAATTGCAAGGAGGCTCTAGTACCTGTTGGGCCTCCTCTAGCCTGTATACAAGATGAGATATGGTTGGACATGGAGGTATACAGGTTCTCTATGGTGTCCTGCTGCACTTTTGCCCACAGATGTGTCAGCTGGGCCTGTAGATTCACCACGCTCGTAGGTTGCTGAAGTTGGCGTCCCAGCTGCTCCTATAAATGCTGGATTGGAGATAAATCTGGGCAGCCAAGAGAGTGTTCTTGGTGGAGACATTCCTGTGCTGTGTGTGGGTGAGCATTATCCTGCTGAAAAGTGCGACTTGTCATTTGTTTTTAAAGGGTTATTCACACGACTGTATTTGCAGTCTACATCCAATCCACATTTTTTGTGTATCGCAGACAGACTTATTCATTTCAATAGGTTCGCAAAAAATACGCACTCGTATGTCCATTCCTCAGTCCCGCAAAAAGACAGAACTTTTCATATTCTTGTCCGTATTGCTGACAAGAATAGACATTGAGACAGTGGGGCCCAAGAAAAGTGATGCACACTGACCACGGATTCACGGATTTGCTATTCGCAGACCACAAAACGGATACGGTCGTGTGAATAGCCCCTTGTATAGTGACTTTTGAATAACAACCCTTACCCCCCCCCCCAGTAAATTAGTACTTCATAAACTTTATATTGTGTTTCCTTTGCAGAGAACTGTAACAATGTGGACAAGACTCCGGAAGACCCCTCAACTCCTGAGAAGGAGACTGCAGAAGATTGTACATATGATCTGGATTAAAACCTAAAAATTAAATAAATAACTCGATTTTTTTAAAAAATTATTTTCCACTTCCATTCCATAAAATGTGTGGCTGACCAATTACTGCAATCCTGTATGTGCTGAATACTTTCCATTTAGTAAATACTGTACATAACTCCAACTCTTTCTAAAAGAGAAATTGGGACACAAATGAACTCTGACCCGAGGCCATAGACTAGTTGACATTCCTTTGGCGGAAAGACATCACCTCAGGTGCCAGTTAAAGGGATTGTGTCACTTCAGCAAATGGCATTTATCATGTAGAGAAAGTTAATACAAGGCACTTACTAATGTATTGTGATTGTCCATATTGCCTCCTTTGCTGGCTGGAGTCATTTTTCCATCACATTATACACGGCTTGTATCCATGGTTACGACCACCCTGAAATCCAGCAGCGGTGGTCATGCTTGCAGGCTATAGGAAAAAGTGCCGGCTTCTGCACGCTACCATGGCCCCGACCACCAGGCTGGCACCTTTTCCTATTGTGTGCAAGCACGACCACCACTGATGGATTACAGGATGGTCGCAATATGGACAATCACAATACATGAGTAAGTGCCTTGTATTAACTTTCGCTACATGATAAATGCCAATTGGTGAAATGAGACAACCCCTTTAAGAAGCCTTTATTTGAGTAGATAATTGATTTGACCGAGTGAAAAATGAGTCCTTATTCGAGTCGTTAAAGTTCGAACCCTTTAGCTGTGCAGAGTATCATGTAGAAATGTGATCGTGTGATCGTGTAATAGATTGTTTGTTATGCAGACACCCACTGCAGACTCGTCCGTACTGTAAATGATAACTGTTTACACGTTGCCATATTTTTCGGACTATAAGACGCACCCCCTAAAATGTGTGTCTTATAGTCCGAATGCTGATGACCACTACCATTATGGAAGCGGTCATCAGCATGCAGGAGGTGAGGGAAGTGTTGTGCTGGCTCTACTGGATCCTGGATCTGTAGAGTGGCAGCTCCACCCGGAGCAAGCGAGGTAAGTTTTGATCACTTTCGGATGAATTTTTCAAAAATTATTATGTACTTATATAAAGGAGCTTATAGTGGTCACAACTCAGCCCTGCTGCCAGTATTATAAATGGCACATGGTAGGTGGGGACCCTTATACAGATTTTGCATTAACCCTTCCTGTGATTACCCTGAGCTGGATTTGTTCAAGCAGAACAGGTCAATACTGTTTTGAAAAAGTCCAACTCGGGCACACAGTGGGAGGGACTCTATTTCAAGCTAAAAAAAAACGCTGCTAGAGCTCAAAAAATGGGACCACTGAAACTTTTACAAGTCACCCCGCCAAAAACATGACCTCATTAGATGTGTATTGACTGAACCTGCCAATTTTGGTGAGTTTAGATAACCATCTAAATTTTTTATGGTGGCCTCCGAACTCTCCCTCAACATCAGCCCAGGGGGAAGTTAAGGATCAGGCACGTTGGATTTAATTTCCCCAATTCTTTTGTTCTCCAGACCACAACCTTCTCATACTTGTTCATTGGGTGAAAGCATCATTGAAGTGTCAACCAAAATCGTTGTTTCTGGGCAGCAGATCGTTCTGTGCAAATAGGGATCTGCTGCCCTGAAACAGTGAATCTGTTTGCAATTGCTTGTCCCCATACAGTGATGATTGCCACGTGTAAATGCAGCTCTCACCTCCACTGATGAGTAGGCAGTTATTGTGAGCGGATGGCTCATTCCCGATAATTGCCTGCACATTCAGCCCAGGTAAAGGGGCCTTTAATCTAGTATACTAGTATCTTTCCTATGCTTTTCTTGACCATTATTGTCATACACAGAGACACGAGGGGTGAAGATAGATTTGGTGTGGCAGAGCTGGTACACATTGGGGCACATTCAGTAATTCGTAAACATGTACTGTTTCCTGGTGCGTGTCAATTGTAGTATATTGATCTGCAGCCAATCACTGGCATCAGCAGCCACGTGTTGTATTCTGCTGATGCCTTTATTGGCTGCACGATGACCTGGTGTGCCCAGGATGTCACCGCTGCAGCCAGGAAGTGCTGCAGGACCAAAGCGCAGTACTGGAGAGTGTTTAGTATGACTTCTGTAATTGTTATTGTTGCTCCCTGGGTTTTAGCAAAAATTTTGATATGTCATAGTGAGATATCAAAGGTTCTGATCAATGGAGGTCAGAGTGCCGAGACCCCCACCAATCGCAAAAATGACGAGAAAGAAGCACAGAGCACTGTCTCTCCTCACAGCTAAAGATGGGCTCTATAGAAAGTCTACGTCTCCATCTCGAGATGAGTGCTCTGTGTGAGTATTTCTATCTTCTCCTTGTAGGGATTGTCGGGGTCTCAGCACTCACCTTCCTATGTGTACACATTGCTGATATGCTGCCTGAAAATGTGGCAGGAAGGAATATTATATATTTATTTTGCACAGTGCACGCACGGATGATTGTTATGTAACCAAAATGCAAGATATGATCATATGTTATGACAAGACAAGAACTGGTAGGGCTAATATTTAACTAAATTATGAGACATTAGATAACATCTTAGTTGGGCCTCATTCAGATGGCAGTGGGAAAAAAATCATCTGATTTTTAACCCAAAAAAACCCAGACATTTATCAATCCAAATTATCTTTCATCTGTGTGTCCGTTTCACTATGTAATCCGTTTATCCTTATGGGGAAAAAATGGAAGGAGGTCCACTATTGATGGGACACCTCTAGGGCATTGGCGTGATTTGTATAGCATCTACATCAGAGAGAGCACTGTCTGATTGCTTGTGGTCAGTGTTTTGGTTTTTGTCTTGTGATCATGTCCACTACTTTCTCGACACATAGAGACATGTACTATTAGATTGGCTGGTCTCTAGTAGATTTGGAAGACGACATGACCTGCTGGATGAACCAAGGAGGAAAGGGGAGACTATTCTAACATCTCACAACACTCCAAGGGCCACTTCTACGCCTTTCATATAGCAGTACCTGATAAATTCTGTAACTTCCATCACATGATAGCTGTATTTCACCTGAAGAAACGCCATATGGTCACATTGACATAAGCAGACATACTGCCCCAGTTTGGACCGTTGGTAGAGGGAGTAGGTGCTACCGTAAATGTAGCTTTTACCCACCTGTGACACCA
The DNA here is from genome assembly GCA_900303285.1 of Rhinella marina. NCBI lineage: Eukaryota > Metazoa > Chordata > Amphibia > Anura > Bufonidae > Rhinella > Rhinella marina. Next base: position 612,421 of record ONZH01019298.1, on the reverse strand, counting down.
CTTGGGATTGAGGCGGACTGGGATCAAGGCAGCCTTACGTCCGTCCAGGCATGGGCGGGCTGAGAACTTAAAGTGGCCCTGGAAAAAATACTAAAAGTGACTCAGTTTTGTAGTCGGGTCCAAATTGATGGAAGGCAAGACCAGCAATACCGTATTGTGGCGCATTATACCACCTCAACAGAGCCAAATACCACAGTCCATCACAAAATACTGCCAGCAGCACAAAATACATTCCCCAAAACGTCCACTGGCCGGCTGTGAGGAGGGCTCAAGCGGCCCCCTGGGCATCGGTCTATCGAGAAATTTCCCTGTAAGGTCTATGGCCAGTCCACAACTGCGTCCAGGATTGGAATCAATACCCTGGACTGATCAGTGATTGAGCGGGAACAAAGGTTTTGTATCCGCCAATGTACTATAATTTGTCCATGCTCCTCACACTTTTGTCCCCCTTGCAGTAACACTCCTTATGGTACATCCAGTGGCGTAGCTATAGGGGTCGCAGCGGTCGCAGTTGCGACTGGGCCCCTAACTCCTAAGCCTTGCCACTTGTAGGGCCGCACCGCCAATTAGGGAAGGTGCGGCGCGCCCTGTTGCGGCGCGGCACAGTTGGGGGCGGCGGCGGGGCAGAGGGAGATGAACGGCGATACAGATGCCTCTTACTGGCACATGGGGGCACTGGGGCCATTTTTACTGGCACATGGGGGCACTGGGGGCATTTTTACTGGCACATGGGGGCATTTTTACTGGCACATGGGGGCACTGGGGGGAATTTCTTACTGGCACTGGGGGGCATTTCTTACTGGCACTGGGGGGCATTTCTTAATGGCACGGGAGCACTGGGGGCATTTTTACTGGCACTGGGGGCATTTGTTACTGGCACATGGGGGCACTGGGGGCATTTGTTACTGGCACATGGCACTGGAGGCATTTTTACCTGCACATGGGGGCATTTCTTACTGGCACATAATTTGGGGGGCATCTATGGGGGTGGGACACTTTTTACTGGCACATGATTTTGGGGGGGAATCAATGGGGGGAACTTCTGGTGCATTATTGGGGCGTTTCTTACTGGCATATAATTTGGGGGGCATCTAAGGATGTGGAGCACTTCTTACTGGCACATTATTGGGGTGAAATTTTGAGGGCACTTCAGGCACATTATTGGGGCACTTCTGGCACATTATTGGGGCACTTCTTACTGGCACATTGGAAGCATTATTACTTCTGGGGCACAGTGGGAACATTAGTACTGTTGGGGGCACTATTACTAACAAGTGCACTCTGGCAGAGAATTATTAGTTAGGACTTTGGGGAGCACTATTACTGTGGGGGGCACCCTGGCACAGTATCAGCGCAGTTATTTCTGGGGGACGTTATGTTTACACTATTACAGGACACTATTTGCTGGGCACAGTTATTTTAGGACACTGTGTGCCAATAATTATTGAAGGGCACTATCTGTGTGGTACTAGTGGCACAGTACTGGGGGTGGTAGGATGATTTGTCCAGAAGATGGGAGGATGATGGAAAAGTAGTAAACTAAGATTTTTTTCCAGATGAGAAATGGCTGAAAAATGGCGTCTGGTCTGAAAGGAGAAGATGAGGAAAGAGAAGATCTACATCAGAGAAGACGTCACTAGATGTAAGAGGTATGGGGCGCTGTATTAGGCTACATTCACACGAACATTGTGTTTTGCAGTCTGCAAATTGCGGATCCGCAAAAAAAGGATGATGTTCCGTATGCCATCTGTTTTTTTTTTTTTTTTGCAGATCCACTGTAATAATGCCTATCCTTGGACATACAGATGCGGACAGCACACAGTGTTCATTTAAGTGAATGGGTCCGCAACTGAGCCGCAAAATATGCAGATCGGAGGCTGCAAAAACAACTGTCGTGTGAATGTAGCCTTACCCTGTATGTTCTGTAGTGATATACGTAATGCTAGGAGGGAAAAGGTTAGGGTGAGAATTTGGCATGGGGGGGGGGCGTTCAATTTTTGACTTGGCCGGCAGAAAAGCTAGGTGCACCAGCGCTGAGGAAAGGGGGGGGGGGGCCCAAGCTGAACTCTTGCACCAGGGCCCATGAGCCTTATGTTACGCCCCTGGGTATATCTATTGTGGTAGGTTACTGTACCTAACTTCCACATATCGACCAGATGAGTTTTCTACATGGGGGATCACTAGTTGTTCTATCATCCAACTGCAATGACTGCTCAACACTGTCAATATGCTTAATGGATGACCACGCCCCTTGCTGACTAATTCTTCAGTGAGACCTGGTTTGTTAATGGGCGGAGTCGGCCCCTGCTGCTTCATCTAGTGGGCGGGTCTTGTCCAACTCCCCTCTATGACGGGGCAGCAGCGACTGTCATTTCTGCCTGGTCTCCCACAGGATTCTTCCCGTGACATGGCTTTCCTGCATATGATTACCCTGGGATTGCTGACCCATTTTTGATTTTTCAGTCTGTAATGAGGCAGCCAACAACTGAACAGTGGCTGGACTTCACCACTGGGTTCACGGAGGCAGCGTTGTTTTCCAGCAGCATTGGGGAGCTGGATGACGATCATATCCATGCCAAGAAGCCATTACACTCAGGCTACTGATACTACCAGGCTTGGACTGGCCCACAGGGGAACAGGTGAATACCCCGGTGGGCCCCTGAGCTAGGTAGGCCTCTAGTCCCCCACCTCCTGAACAAGTGACACATGGAACAGTAGACTGACCTATACATAGGCTGTCTAAGATGCTATGCAGTACATTGCCTATGTCCATATAAAAGACTGGATAGTGTGGGCAGGTAGCATATGCATGTGGGCCCCCAGAGTGAGCTTTACATTGGGCCCCCAGAGGGAATTTTACTGGTGGGCCCTAGACACCCCAGTTGCTATAGCTGACAGTAATTACTGGTTTACAATTATACTTAGCTGGTCCTATGGAAATACTGCTGATGCTTGCATCTTCTGGGCCACCAGAATGAGTCAGGGAGGGACAACAACCAGTTGTCCCTCCCTGAACCACAGATACTCCCTGGATCATCTGGCCCACCAGCTCCATTTGTGATACTTGGAGATGAGGCTTTGAACTCTCCACATATGTCAAGCTCCCATTTCCCAGAAGAGGCTTGGATGACAGGTGACATATCTTCAATTATCATCTCACCAGGGTCTGTAGGGTTTGTGGAGTGTTTGTTTGTTATACTATCCAGTGAGGGGAGAGTTTTCTTTAGCATTATCTAGATGGTTCCAGACAACGTCAGCAGAGTTATAAAAGTATGTGTCTTATGGATGCATATGTGGAACAAGACCAGTATTTTACCCCTGCCCCCCAGAGGAACAGAGACTACCTCTTGACGTTAGAGGGAGCTGTTCCATGGCAGAAGGACTATATCTGTGGTGGCTGATAATTTCCATTGTTTGCTCGTGCTTTGTGTCTACAACTGACTTTTGTTTCTTTCTGCTTCTGTGTTCACTGGTTTTGTTTTTATTGGAAAACTAAAAAAGGAAACAAAACAAAAAAATAATAAACCTGTCCTGCTGTGTCTGGTATTTCCACTGTACTACTGTGCAAACATAACTACATAACACCACAACCGCCCAACACCTCCCGATGCAGCACTCCATCAGACCCAAGAAAAACACAGGTTTTTTCCTCCCAAAATTTTAATTTTTAAATACATTTACAACATAACATAAACAAAAAAATGTAATACATGAACAAATGTAAAATTCGACCAGCTGAAAATGTCAGCCCTCTATCTAGTCAGTTGCTTGTGAGCCATTGATATAGCCATGGCCACTGATTACAGGGAACCCACATGGTACAGTTATTGTGCACCAGAGTGAGGTCTATCCTGTGAGGTTAGTGCAGTGCGGTATGTGGCTTCTATGTAAGGTGGCAAAATTTTCCCTCCCATTTTCAGTTGGTTGACTGCCTCAAAGATGTCCCTAGGGTTGTTAGAAGGAATTCCAGCCTCCAGAACAGTGAGTATGGTTGTCTGTGTCTGCAGACACTGCTCTTCGAGACCCGACTGAGGTATGACCCAAGCAACCTCACACAACTGACAATCTTATCCTCCCTTATACTCTGACAAGGAGCTTCAAGACGTGTTACTCCACTTGAGGAAGCCTACTACTCCTGGTTCAACTTCTCTGGCTGGCAGCTTCATGTGTGGAAGGTCCTATCTCTGACCCCTTCTGCTTTTCCTGTGCTTGGGAGTCTGGAGTCTTGATTGCGGTGCCATCAGAGTCCTTCCTGTCCAGGTTGAATAACATGCTGAAAGTGAAAAAAATGTAATTCTATTTGACCCTTTATTAACTTTTCAGTGCCTTTTAAATTGGATAGACCATTTGAAATGGTTGTCTACTTTTTTCATGGGCATAAGTAAGAAAGATTATAAAAACAAAAGAAAAAATATTCTGGAATGAAACCATTAATCACTCTGGTACTATTGTGTATCTCTGAACAGGCGTGATCCCTAAAAACATACTTTTATTAGAGATTCCTTTAAAAATATACAATAAAGTGCTAGAAACACATAAGAAAAAGAAACAAATGTCTAATATCAAAAAATGTCCTATATTGTATATATTACATTATTCGTGGGATAACCCCTTTAAAGCAGTTATCCCATGACTAATGTAAAACATGGAAATCAGACATCATATAGTACATGACAATCTAAGAATCTAGCTCTTTCTAAGAAAGCTAGAACCAGCCCTGTACCTCACATGGATCCAGAGATCTCCCCATTCATTGCTCTGCTAGACTTATATCAAGCTGACAGCTCAAGGGGAGTGTCTTTTCTGCTGCAGTTCAGGGGGCGTGTCTCAGCTCTACCTATCACAGCTCAGGAAGCAGTTGAAGGATGAAACTGAGCATGTGCAGCCATTTCAGTGAGAAATAAGAATACAACAAACAGCAGGTGGTACTATACTGACAGATTTCAGTGAATAACTCAGTGGCTATACAAAATTTCTAATTACCTGCAATTACAAAAGTATTTAGATCCAGGTGCTGGTTTAAAAACTGTAGAATATTTTTCGTGGGACAACCACTTTAAAGGGGTTGGCTCATCTGAGCCATTGATGGCATATTGCCAGGATATGCCATCAATAGGTGCGGGTCTCATCTATGGGACCTTCCCCTTTCTCCAGAATGGGGCCCCTGAAGTGAAGGAGAGCACATTGCGTTTCCATTCGTTGCTATGGAAATTCTGTAAGTGAGCGTGCGGGGCTGTTTTTGGAAGTCATATAGTGCTGAAAGGAGTGTGCCACTACAACCACCTCCTATGAGACTGTTGGAAATTTTTGGAACTCTCATATCGGGGAATGGAGGGTGGCCATGCACGCCTGCCTCCTCTCTGTTCAGGGGCTTCATTCTGGAGATAGTAGCAGCTCCCAGAGGTGTAACCAGCACTTATTTGACATTGATAATAACATATCCAAATAATATGTCATCAATGTCCCAGACGGGCAAATCTCTTTAAGGGCCAAACCATACACATAACAGATATGATTATCACACATTACTCTATAGGTCCCCTGTAATCCAATCACACGGACTGCCTTCAGCCCTCCCAGCAGATATTACAATGAAAGTCCGAACCCAAACTGACAAGTGAGAGCCGCTCCACTCCTTACAAGTGCACCTACTGTCTTAATTATTATTTGGACAGGTCCAAAACTAAGTACAACTTTATACATTTGAAGCTTAGTGTTTCTTCTAGAGATTACAAACCCCTTCTTCCTCTTCACACAACACTGAATAAAGATTAGATAAGACATAGTAAAGATTCCATATAGATCAGTCAACAGCACAAAAAAAAAAATAAAACAAAATCAGTTCCGTATTGGACATGATAACACATAAAAGTGCACCCTTGTACAGTGTAGAGTTATTTTATAAGGAAGTGTTTGTTCAATTATTTTAAGCATTCGGGGGACTTCCCTCAGTTATAGGGGTTGTGTCATGAAACATTTTCCAAACCAGCAACTGGATCTGAATACTTTTTGTAATTACATGTAATTAAAAATTTTGCATAGCCTGTGAGCTATTCAATAAAATGTATCTGTATTGCGCCACCTGCTGTGTGTTCTTTTCCTTATGTTTTGTCCGTCTCAATGAGCTAGTCGGACATGCTCAGTTTAAAATTTCAACTGCCACCAGTTATATATGGCAGATACAGGGAAAGAGCTACAGCAAAAAGGACATGCCCCCTTAGCTGCCAGGCTGATGATAATCTAGAAGAACAACTGGAGCTATGAATGGGGAGATCTCTAGATCCATGTGAGGTACAGGGCTGGTTCTAGCTTTCTTAGAAGGGTATTGTCATTTTCATTTTTTTACATCACTTATGGGATAACCCCCTTTAAAGACAGGTCTGAGTCCTATCTGATGGTAGAAAGAGAAACCTTTTCAGCTTTGAGGAGTCCATTAAGGAGCATCTGTCTGCAGAGACAACCCCATAACTCCAACCACACTACCTGATAGGGTTGATCCTGCTTACAAAAAAAATGTATGTTTTGTAAAAATCCTTTGTACTGTTCCTAAGAAAACAGGCCTTTATTCCATATGCAAATTAGGGCTTCAGTGAACTGAGGGGCGGGCTGATTTCCAGCATTAGCCACTCCCCTTTGACTGACAGGGTCAGGTATCATCATTGTTCTCTTGCTTGGACCTGTGATCTCAGCATGCGCCATAGATTCTACAGTAGGCGCATGTGCAGTAAATATCTCCAGATGGAGTAAATTGTAATTTATGCTAGTAGCTGGTGTAAATCTCTGACCAATAAGGTGATGTGTGAATTATTAACTAACCTCTTCCAGATGCAGTTTCCTATGCAGCCACTTTCCTTTTTTATCGGGACAAGTTGTACTTTCTAATGACACCTTTTAATTTACCTTATAATTTTTTTTTCTTTTACTTTTGTTTTTACAGCATTTTCTGTGCACTGAATATGCCAACTTTTCTTCTGCAGTCAGTTCATTGAGAGCTACATTATACCAAATTTCTATAGTTTTTGTTATGTTTTAATGCTTAAAAAATTTGAAAAAAATTCTATTTGCCTCACCATATTCTGTCACCTATAACTTATATAACTTATAATATTTCCAGCAATGGAGCTGTGTGAGAGTTTTTTTTTGCGAGGGGATCTGTAGTTTTTCTTCATACGTTTTTGGGATATGTATGATTTTTGATCACTTTTTATTACATTTTTTTGGGTAGGTAAAGTGAAAAAAAAAACAAAAACCATGATTCATTTACGTTAAATTTTTTTCCAGTGCAGTATTCATTTGTAAAGGATAAATCATTTTAGATTTTAATAGTTTGGGCATTTTCAGATGCAGGGATGCCAATTATGTTTTTGTTGTATATTTTTAATCGTTTATTTTATATGGAAAATAAGGAATTTTTTATCTTTATTTATATTATTTATATTATATTATATTACAGAGGGTTCATCAGATTGCTTATACCATGGACTGCAATTAGTTTACCATGTCATAAACTACATGTTATATCAAGGTGATTCCATCAGATTTGATTCGGTTGTCAGGTTTATTTTGAATACATTTGGTCAGAATAGAAAGTGCCTCTATTGCCCTGAAAAGTCATGTAAGTCTAGGGTTACACGGCGACAGTTGTCGCGCGACACCCGTCGCAGCCAGGATCCCTGAGTAGCGGGGATCCCATAGAGATGAATGGGATCGCCGCGGCAGTCGCAAGAAATCCATGTTGGATTTCTTGCGAATGCCGCGGCGATCCCATTCATCTCTATGGGATCCCTGCTACTCAGGGATCCTGGCTGCGACGGGTGTCGCGCGACAACTGTCGCCGTGTAGCCCTAGCCTAAGACAGCATTAGAAAAGCCAAAGAACAGCAACATATACTGTATAACTATGGATGAAAGGATGGTAGAGGATGGTATCATTCTGCCTGTTTAAAAACACACTGCACTGTCAGATTTTTTTAAAGAAAAATTGAAGAAAAAACTGTCCAAAATGGATCCCATTTTTATGGCACACATTCTTCTCTGTCTTCTAACCCATAAAATAATGGCTAGCCTTTTGAAAACATCATGCAGGTTGAATCACAAAAGTTTCAGACTGTTTGAAATTAAACTCTTTGGGGGGAATTTATCATTAGGAGACTATTTGAAGTCAGTTTTGCTTCAGTCTGTGTTGGAGAACTTTGTGCCACATTTATCAAATGTCAGAGGTTGTTTGATAAATGTGTCTTGTCCTTAAACCTAACACTTCTGTCTGGAGAATCTCCTCCACTTTTCCTACTCCACCCTCCTCCTGGAGTGAGATTGCGACTATTTTGCAACTTTTTTAAAAAGTCGCAATTATAAATCTGGAGTGAAACTCATTAACATAGCTAACCACACCCACTTTCCACCCATATTACAAAACTGGAGTGAGTGGTGTACACATGAAAAAGTCGCAAAAAAGTCGCAAAATTTTGCGCAATCGCATACATTTTGCACATGGGAGTGCAAAAAAGTCGCAAAAGCCCTATTTTGCAACTTTTTGATGCCAGAATTCTGGAGTGATGGTATGATAAATCAGGGCCTTTGTCTTTATGTCCCAGTTGTAGCTTTGGAATATGTTGCCACAATTGCTTACTAACCATTTAAACAGATGTGCTTGAATCTTTACCATTCCAGAACATTTTATTTCCTGTTTTATCAGCTGCTGAGGGATCGGGAAGGGGAAGCTAGTGCTCCCATTTTCATTACAAGTTGAGTAGAATCGTACCCATAAGACTAGGTTCATGTCAGTGTTTTGTTTTCCGTTCTTTAGATCCATCAGAAGAACAGAAAACAAACAAAAAGTCTTAGGGTCCATTCACACGTCCGCATCTTTTGGGGCTCCATTTAAATGAATTGCGGAACGGATGTGGACGTGTGAATGTACCCTTAGTCTGGAGAAAAAGTCCTCCATGAAGGAGCTTCTCTTCCGTGTAAAATAATGGATCTCAGAAGGAAATTACTAAAACCAATGTAAAGTGAGCATAACAGATGTTCAAAATAAGGGATCTGTTTTTTTTTTCTGATGGATCAGAAGAACGGAAAACAAAACGTTGATATGAACCTAGCCTTAGCATGATCTATCAAGTCCTGCAGATGATTTTCACGTTGATCATACTTACTACTCTTTGACATCCTGGTATGATTGTATATTTGTATATTATGCAGATTGCTATGTCCTTGTATTAACAAAGGTTACCATCTTTCTACTCATTTCCTTCGATAAATGTGAATTTCCATAAGTAAATGTTATCTCAAACAAGTTTATCAACTTTTCACAAACCACGAATTCCTCAGAAAACGAATAACTCCTCCTATATATATAAGTATTCTTGGAGACGGCAGATCATGTATTTCCTCTTGTCTCACAATGTCTCCGCACAGCTTGACCCTCCTGCTCGCATGCTCCTTGTTTGGTAGGTTTGTCTATGTTTTATACTTGAAATAGTCTGTCTAAAATTAACACGGATTAGTTTATTTACGTTTATCTTAGAGTTAGTAGTCCTGATTATAGCTAAAGACATATTTCTAGTCGAACAGTTGCTTCCTTTTTTCTACTAAAGTACAATAACCTTTTCTGCATTATTGCCTTTTAGATTTTTTTAAAATTATTTTGGGATAGGTTTGGGAAATGGGTTGTCTGGCTTAATATGAATATGCCTTAAGAAACAAAACACATGTGGTGATCATATGTGCTGCCATGAAATCTTCAGAATCTTGGTCCTCGGGACCATGCCCGCATGCTTGCTCTAAGGTTGTACCCGTAGACAGTGGGGAGATGTATCACTAGTGCATAGGGTGCCTGCCATCTTCTGGCTGGCATACCAAAAAATTGGCAAACGTGTTACATTTTATTTTTCTTCTCTGCTATGCCTATAATTCTAAACACTTTTCAAAATGGAAAGACAAAAGCATCTAACATGTAATGCAATACATTTTTGGGCACCATTTTCTAGGTAAATCTCCCCCATGAAATGTATTGATATCAAGGCTAAATTCACTTTGAGTTAGTTTCAGTTTAAATCCATTGTCCTTTGTTCTCAATGATAAAAAAATAATAATTACAGGACTGATAAAGACTATGGGGGACATTTATTGTCCCCTATACAACAGAAAACTGGCTCAAAAAAGTCAAAGCTTGGTGCAAACCATACTTGTGCTTAATTTTATGACTTCTTGGGGGTTTGGAGCCCCACTTACCTGAAAAATAAGTGAGCCGGGGAGTGGGCGTTGAATGGCCAGCTAAGCACATTCGTTGGAATTGTTCCATTTTGGCACAAATGACCCATAATTATTAAGATGCGCTCAACTGTTAATAATTGTTGTGGCACATCTGATGCCAGCGAGGGACAGGTTAAGACCAGCATGTATTAAGTCGGTCTAAGTCAATGTGCCATTATATGACTAAAATCAAGAGTTATAGTAATATTCCCATCAGCACTGGGTTGATGAAGGCACATAAGCCGTAACGCGTCCTTGTATATACAATGTATTGTGTGGAATTTAATTAAAAGCACAAACTTTGAAACCAAACCACGATTGCCTGGATCTTTATTCTTTGCCTCAAATCAGAGGTTGACTGGGAATTTAAAGTGGCCCTGGAAAAAAAAAATAAAAGTGTCCCTATGTTAAACGTGAGTGCTAATTAACGGAAGAAGTAGGCAGGGCCAACAATACCACAGTGCAGAACGAAAAACTGCCCAATATACTGCCCCAGCAGAACCAGATCCCATGGTGTGGCACTAAATATTGCCTCAGCAGAATCTGATATCACAGTGCAAAACGCTGCCACCCGCACCACAGTATAAAACTGTATCATCATCCTGAGGACAACAATACAGTTAAATTTCAGAGGGCACCTGGCCAGGTACATACATAAGTGCCTGATGCTTCTACAACCCCTTTAAGTGATCTGTGGAGGTCTCAGGACTCCACAACTGAAACTTTCTAACATATCACTATGACACGTTGGAGGTTTTTGTTCAGACGAGATACCCTTTAACATTGTTGTTTTTAAGATATCACTGAAGTCAAAAGAAACAATGCAGTTGCGGCTTGTACAGCTGGAGGTATGCTGCCACAGATGGCTGCACTGTGAGCGGCGGCTAAGGGTACAACAGCACGGAGTGGCTGTGCCGTACTCACAGTGCGGCCATCTGTGGTGTTCAATCTCCATACCAAGCCATATTTGACTAGTGGATAGCACTGTGTGCAGTACTTTTTTCCTGTCAAAAGGAACAACACTTTGTCAGAACCAATTATAAGTTACTAAGGTCCACCGGGGACAGTTGGTATCTATCATGCTACGCATCTAGCAGAGCATTCTGGCTCTCGGTATAAATGGGGAACACAGCCTAATAATGTTCCCGTGATGATTTGATATGTACTTTTTTCAATTTTTGATGTGTCATAGGGACATATCAGAATTGTTGACCTGCAGTATTCCCGGCTCTGAGACCCCCACCGATCGCTAGAATGAGTGGTCAGAAGCGCTCAGCTCAGTGCAGCTTCTCCTGGCCGCTGAGCGCGAGACTAGACGGTTTCAATAGAAAGTCTATGAGCTCGTCCATAGTCTCGCACTCAGCAGTGAGGGGGAAGCAGTGCTTGGCTGAGCACTTCTGACCCCTCATTCTAGAGATCCATGGGGGTTTCATAGCTGGCACCCCCTCCAATCAACACTTCTGATATGTCCCTATGACATATCAAAAAGTGTATTTACCCAATAAAGTGGTTTTCTGGGAGTGCGATATTGATTGCTGGAGGATCTGATTCCCGGCACCATCTCCGATTAGCTGTGGCGCTCCAGTACCGTACATTGTATAGCAACTGTGCTTGGTATTGCACCTCAGTCCCATTCACATGCGCCTAGGCCAATGAATGTGACGTCACAGGCCTAGGGAGAGGTCGCGGCCCTTAGAACTGATGAGAATAGGTCATCAATATCAAACTACCTTTAATAGGGGTGAATAATTAGAGTGCTTTCTCACATGCTACCTAGCAAGCCTGGCATGCCAAGCGGAAAAACTGATGGTCATCCAGTGCTCCCAACTTATTTAACCTGTGAAAGTTTTGCAAGGAAAAGCCACACTGGCAAAACTGTGGCAATTTACCGTAAAACATGCATGGTGTAACCACATAAGGACAATACCGGTATGAGAAAGTGCAGTCTATTCATTTGCTTTACTAGTCTTCAGTTCTATTTTCTTTTTCTTTCTACACTCACCGGCCACTTTATTAGGTACACCTGTCCAACTGCTCATTAACACTTAATTTCTAATCAGCCAATCACATGGCAGCAACTCAGTGCATTTAGGCATGTAGACATGGTCAAGACAATCTCCTGCAGTTCAAACCGAGCATCAGTATGGGGAAGAAAGGTGATTTGAGTG